>CAJQZJ010032395.1:10192434-10211632 GCA_907164525.1 Lophiomys imhausi
GTCCGTGTATGTCTGTGTCCATGTATGTCAGTGTGTCCTTGTATGTCAATGCATATCACTATTTCACTAGTAGATGGTTAAAATTATTCAGGAGACTTAAAAAGACTTAGCATTTCAAATTTATCTAATACTTTCATCTCATGTAATTTTGTAAGAAATGCATATAAATTATCATTTCTGACAGGTGGTCCTAAGCCCCTCTCTATAGTCTGTCTTTGGCACCCTAAGTTCATCTATTCAAAAAAAAAAAAAAGTCCTGTAAGAAGAAAGGCTCAGAGTATCATGACTAGTCCTTAAAGGTCCTGTGAATGAGTCATTGTAAGGCATCACTATGAATGATGGCTGCACAATTAATGGCATCACTTTGGAAAAACCATTTTCATCTCTTTGGCTGATGTTCTTCATTTGTAAAACAAAAAATAAAAAGCAGGAATTATTACATCTTCCAGGCATTCATCATGGCTGACGCCAGCCTTAGTGTTTCTGGTGAAGATCTTGCTCTCATAAGTACTCGTGGGTGGGTGGGGCTGCTTTAGCCCCGTATAAATATCTGAGATTACGCAGTTCCCATAGTGTTATGTAAACCAGCTTGGAAAGATAAAGACTGCAGTAACACTGCAGCTCGAGACAGGGATTTCTCAACCTTGGCATTTTTAACAGTTTGAGCAAAACCACTCTCCATTGATTAATGAAAATAAATAAAAAAGTGACCTGAAAATAGAAGGATTTCTGGACACCAGGCAGGTTGGAAGAGCCGAAGGGAGGTGGAGGGACTTGATGAAGTTGGTTCTCATGAGTGCCCATCCTTCAGTGAGGTCTATTAGTGTATGGAATCAATGTGTATCACTAGTTATACTGCTTCAAAAGATAGGAATTTTCAGTGGTTTTCCTCCTCAACAAGTTGATTTCTATGACAGGAAGCTTATTTTTAAAAAAAGTAGGAAAAGAGATTGATTCTTTTCTTCATCAGTGTTTAAAGCAAGGATCAGCAGACATTTCCCATGATGGGCCAGGTCTACCAAAAAACATCCTAAGTCAATTCTTAGTTGAGGGCACTAATGTTCCACTAAAATTTAATTATCACAAAACATTAATTTCATATAGTCTTATAAAATATGCTTTGATTCTTTTTCAAACCATTTCGAAGTGCAAAAAGCTGAGGAGGGGGGGCTTGGATGTCTAGCTTTTTGACTGCCGGGCCTTGCAATGATGAAGGGTAGGTTGGATGTTCACTATTAGCCATAAGTATGCTGATGCCAGGTTCAGGGTAATGAGGCAAGAGAATTGCTATGAGTTTAAGGCCAACCTGGGCTACACAGTAGGACAGGTCTCAAAATAAAGTGACTCTTTAAGAGCTAGTACTTGCTGGTAAGGTGGCTCATCAGGCTCAGATCCTTGCTTGCTACCAAGCCTGAGTCCAGTCCCTGGACCAACATACATACTGAAAGGAGAGAGCTGACCCCTCAAGTTGTCCTCATAGCTCTGAAAGTGCATTCCTTGTCATAGCTCTGCATGGCAACAGGTGTGGCAGGGCTCACCTGTAATCCCAGCACTTGGGAGTTAGAGGCAGTAGGTCAAGACAAGCCTTGGCTACTCAGTGAGTGAGTTTGAGGCCAGCATGGACTATAGGAAGTTTACTGCCACACAAGGCTGTAAGCTTCCTTAAGACCACATGGCTAATTTGCTCACCGTCTTGCTCTTAAGAACAGAAATTACACGGTAAATGTTTCCCAAATAACTAATACGGGTGCAAGGAGGAGAAGTCTTAACTCTGGATAGATAATATCCCAGATGTAACACAGTTACTTGTTATCCAAAACGTAGTTTTGTGTCTAAAACCATGCTCATCCTCTTCTCCTCAGGCTCCAAACTTGCTCCTCTTGGAAATTAGTGCTTGTTAAATCAGAAACGTGATGAGATACCACTAGTAATATGGAGGAAATCTAACATAAAATGACACAAAGAAAACAACAGCATTATGTGACAGTAGGTCCAAATCCAGCTGTAGCAAAGCAGCTGTCAACTGTGTTGTTAAATGGATTTAGCAAAGTCTGGATGAACAAAGAGAAAGTGACCTGGTCCCCACCAGCACTGGGTGGCAGCAATAGTACATGGCAGGCACTTAATCATATGTAGAAATCAGCTACGAAACTCAGAAAACCCTTTTGTTGCTGTTAATTACTACAAAAATTAACACACATTTTCATTCAGTCAAGGATTAGCATGGTGTCAGCACACAATAAAGTTGAGGTCAGCCTTGTTGCGATTGCAACTTCTATAATCAAACAGAAAGAACAAAGCAAAACTACCAAGTCCCAATGCTTACCAGGGGCTGAACTTCCCAGCCTTCATCCAGGAAGTGTTTCTAGAGCAGGAAATAGTAGTAAACACAGAAAAGAGTCCATGTCCAAGAACATGCATCACAGGGTTATTTTTTTTTTTCAAATCAGGAACCATATAAAATTAATTTAAAAGGAATGGTTAAGCTATAATATGTAATAGAATAAAACTCGGACATTAAAATCAAAGACTATTTATCCAAATTCCAGCTGAGGATATTGCTTAGTTGTAGAGTGTTTCTCTAGTATGCACAAGGCCATGGGTTCAATCCCCAACCTGACATATGTGTGTGTGTTTAAAATAATTTCATTTATTAAAATATATATGGAAAAAATGATAAATGCAAATATATGTTAACCATATACTTATATTTTCTAAGTTGTATTTAATGAATATTCCTTACTTTTAATACTGTTAAATTATCAAATATAAAATGCTTTATTTTGTTAATCTTAATACATCTGCCTAAGGTAAAAAGGGTACCAATGAGTGTCCTAAGGCAGTAGTGCTCAACCTGTGGGTCATTTGGAGTTTGAACGACCCTTTCACAGGGGTTGCATATTAGATATCCTGCATATCAGATATTTACATTATTATTCATACCAGTAGCAACATTACAGTTATGAAGTAGCAACAAAAGTAATTTTATGGTTGGGGGTCACCACAACATGAGGACTGTATTAAAGGCCGCAGCATTAAGAATGTTGAAAACCACTGTCCTGAAGTAAAGCTTTTAAGAACTAGATGGTTTGTAAAGCAAAAAAAAAAAAAAGTTTTTAAGAAAACCCTAGCATCACTGAAAGGAAAGAGGAAATGAGGGATCTGGGGAATCAGAGAGTAGAAGGAAGGAAATAGAGAAAAAAGAAAAGGGAAGGGAAGGGAAGGAAATGGCTAAAGCATGTGGTACTTCTTAGGGAAGCATCCAGGCCTTCCAGCAACCAAGTGTAGAGCAGTCCATGAAAAGCATCTCCTGGTCGAAAGGTCTCTAATAGACCTTAGCCCTCCCCACCCATGGTGCTCCTGACATATGCTAAGCAAACATTCTGCCCCTCAGCTTACGACAGCCTAAAATCATTTTTAAATAGCCCTACCTCAAAATTGTTTTGAACTTGTTCCCACGTGGATTTTAAGAACAGTATCTGCAGGTATGACAGGAGCCCATCCTGCTGTACCTTTTGTCTTTATCATTTCAATATCAAGTAGCCTGCATGGTTTTCCAAAAAATACTTCCACTATGTGTATTTTCAAGTACCATTACACATCCTTGTCTTACCTTTAAGCACCTTTAATTTCAGAATTCCATCATAAAGTCCTGTTGCTCTGTACTTAATAAGGTTGGGGTGGGTCATGAAAAGAAAACAATGGAAAAAAGATGAGGCTCTCATGGTGTTTCTTTATACCTTCATAAAATGAAAAGGTATATAACTTTTTCTATTTTATGGCCCAACACCTTAAAAGTCACATTTAAACAAAAAGTTCAAAATAAAGGCAAGATTTGGAAGGACATGTTAGGTCTGGGGAGATGTCTCAGTGGATAAAGCACTAGGCAGCAAGCCCAAGGGGCTGAGTTCAGATCCTGAGAACCTGTGTAAACTCCAGGCAGGCATGATGGTCGCGTATAGTCTCCGCTCTTGGGAGGCAGTGAGAGGGATCCCAGGGGCAGGCTGGATAGCTACATTAGTCAGAGTTGGCCAGCTGTGAGACCAGTGAGAGGCCCTGCCCCATTGGAAAAGGAGGAGAGCATTTGGGGAAATACCTGCTGTCAGCCTCAGACCTCCCACCCACACACCCTACACACACTCCCAAAAGAAAAGACGGAGAGAGTTGGGTGTTCTAGGAACCTTGAAACCACACTGAGGTGGGGTCACAAATGATGTGTTGCTGGATCGATTTTATAATCAGCTGTCAAAATTGCAATCAATCACCGAGTAAGGTAAACAAACAGGTCTGTTCACATAAGCAACATGCATTTTTATTTCATTTCACTGTTTAGAAATAATTAAGAATAATAAAGATGTAAATGTTAAGTTGGTGTTTTACTCTGTTTAGACATGGTTTTAATTGTTTTTTTTTTCTTATTATTTGCAGGATATTGGAGATGTTGGTTCTCTCAGAATGGTTCACTTTGGTTTGGTGTAAATCATAAGAAACTCCAAAAGAAGCCTGCCTTTTTCATATCTTTTATATTGCCCTGATTCAGTAAAAATCTCCATGTATGTATTTTAATAGAAGGAAAGATGGTACACACAGCATGGCATAACAATAGCAAAGTGACCCTAAATAAAAGTCCTTACCCAATTATTTTCATCATGTGTGTGCTTTTTAAATTTTGGAACTATACATTTGGAGCATCAGAGGTAGAGGTATAGTATTTAAACTTTGTTCTCCCCCATCTTTTAAAAACTTTCCTCCCCTGAGGGCTGGAGAGGTGATTCAGGGGTTATGAGCCCTTGTTCTTGCAGAGGACTCAGGTTCAGTTCCCAATGCCCACCTGGTGGCTCATGGCTGTCCATAACTCCAGTTCCAGGGAACCCAGTTCCCTCGCTTGACCTGCTCAGGCACCAAGCACAGGCTTGTGCCATGAGCAAAAGACTCGTACATATATAACAAAATAAATCTTTACAAAAGTTTCTTCTCCTGCTCATATTTATATTACTAATGAAGTGTTTACTAAGCAAAAGTTTCTGTGCAGACCTCCTGGAGCAGACACTTCTCCAGATTTGTGATGAGGGACTGATACCCTTGCCACAGGCCCTAGTTACGGGAGATTTGAGCCCCGTTTTAGCTCAGGCTTCCTCTCGCAAACATCGCAGACAGAAGGCAGATGGCACCTCGCCCTTTCTTCCCACAGTGCAAATGGAAATGTGGAATTATCTCAGGGGGACAGGGACAACACTGATGTCCCCCGTGGCTGTAATATTCTGTCCTTTGTCTCTGACCTCAGGTCCCACCTGTCTTTCAGCACCTAGGAAGCTCCAGCTCTAAGTTGTGAGCTTGAAAACCCTTCTTTGTCCTCCATACCCTTCACCAGCAGATGATAAGTGTTTTACAATCACAGTTGTCTATAATAACACAAGTTAAGCTGTAAACTTGATTCTTGTACTTCCTATTCATCTTTGCCAGAGGATGACAGGGAGGAGGAGAAACACATTTTTCAGTTTGCTACTGGCCTGAAAAGTGTTGTAGTTTATAATGTTTGAGCCATACTAAAGAAGCCACCCTAAAAGAGCCATCCTAAAGACATGTTGGGACAATTTTTTTTTTTTTTTTTTTTACTATTCCTATCCTTTTTCTCACAAAGAATAGAAAGTTGACTGATTTTTTAAAGAAAAGAAAGTATATATAAAAGGTACAATTTTGTCAGAATAGCGTCATTTCCACCAGGTTTTCTAACCATCATCCACTCAAGCTTAAGCCACATTTCTGAAACACTAACCATACCCTTTTGCTTATTCAAGCACTGTCTTCTGCAGCTATGTGAGAGAATGGTGGAGAATTCAGCACCTTTCTAGCCTGTCAGGCAGTCCAAACTCTATGCTAAGATGTGGTTGTGAATACATGTATGCTTTATAGGTCCATGATAGTTAATAGTAAAGGTAAAGTTTACCAGTTCCCTACAAGAAAATTAAACAAAACTTAGTTTCCCACCTTTCCAACTGTCTTCGTTTTCTTTTCTGTTGCTACAATAACCACAACAAAGTGCCTTGGGGAGGAGAGGGGTTGGTTCAGCTTACAGCTCTCATCACCAGGAACTCGAGACAACAACCTGGAGGTAAAAGAACTAAGCAGAAGCCATGGAGGAGTACCACTCAGTCTTCTCCCTGACAGAACTATAGACCACCTGGTCAGAGGTGGTAACTTACCCAGTGGAATGAGCCTTCACCTCAGTGGTTAATCAAAAAAAAAAAAAAAGCCTTACAGACTTGCCTACAGGGCATCTGATGGAGGTGTTTTCTCAATCCACGTTCTTTTCTGAGGTAACTCTAGCTTGTGTCAAGTTGACAAACCCAAAACTCATCAAGACACCAAGTTCACATGTCTTTGGAATAATTCACTCAAACATAACAAACTAAATTCAGCCACAAGAAACTCGTATGGGGACTGGAGAGATACTGAGTGGTTAAGAGATCTGCTGTTCTTGCAGAAGACCTGAGTCTAATTCCTAGTAACATCAATGAATTGAGTTGTGAATAACAAGTTTTAAATGGTTGTTTTGTTTATTGAAAGACCAAAATTATGACATTATATATTTTCTTTTACTGCATTTTTAAATGTTAGTAAAGGACTTAAAATTATACCAGTCATGCATACTGACTAAATTAAAGGCATTTGGGGTCGAGGGAGTGGGGGAGAAGCAGCTGCAAAATGACCACTGTGACATTCATGGTGCATCTTTAAAGTAAGAGATGAGATTCCCATGTAAATGATGCAAAATTATCAAGGATAGAAAGTTTAAAGTGGAAGGAACTCTACAAACAAGCCTAGCTGTGTTAACTTCACTGTTTCCATTTTCTTGAAGTAACCAAAATACATTAAGGGAAAGGACTGATTTTGACTCAAGGTTTCAGGGGTGTCTGTCCATCAATGTCAGTGGGTGTGGCAGAGGCAAAGCAGAGCAGCTTAGGTATGTCAGGCCAGGGAGCAGAGGAGAGAGGGTACTGGCACTCAGCTGGCTTTCTCTTCATGCCCCCTTCCGTTCTTCCCAAGATTCTAGACCATAGGTTAATGTCATATATGGTCAAACTTCTTCACATACTCACAGAGAAATAAATGTCCACCAATCTTCAGTCCAGTCATAGTGAGCATTAAAGACATCTTGTCACTTTCCCACTGTTAACTACCCCAGGTTAACCTCACCTTGTCATTTTGCCTGAACAATGACCATTTAGAATCTAAGCAACTAACTGCTTTTTCCAGGTCTGTGTCTCTTTACAAGGGCTCCTTTGTCATAGGAAAGCTGCACTAAATAAATTCTATTTATTTCATCTATGAATGGACCCCTGTCAATTTAATTGGAAGGTCCAGCTAGAATTTTGAGAGTGTGGGAGGGTTTGCCACTCCTACATTAGTAAAAACTAAAGCAACTCAATTTGAAACTAAGATTTTATTCTACAATTCTACTTACAATCCTTATAGACATGTATAAAAAAACAAACATATAAACCAATATAAAGAAAAAACTTGAGATAGACCCTTATAAATATTATCAAATGATTTTCAACAAGTGTGAAAACCATCCACTGCAGAAAGGACAGGATAGCTTCCTACTGCACACTGAGAGAAGAATCTCTAAAAGCAAAAGAATCTGGCCCTTCCCTAACCACACACAAAAACTAACTCAAATCAAGGAACTAAATATAAGACCTAAAATTATATTAAAGAGAAAAACCTTCTCAGAAGAAAACACAGGGGAATGTTAGTGGTGTTGCATTTGGAAAGCATGTCTTATGGCAACAAAAGTAAAAGTGGACAGACTTAAATTGCATCATAGGATACTATCATTGGAGTGGAAATACAACTTACAGAACAGGGAAATACTTTCAGATCAACTCTGATAGGACTATAATTCCTGGAATATATAAAGAACTCCTGACTTAGGTACAGAAAATCCAAATAACTAATTTTAAAAATGAGTGAAAAATGTGAAAAGATATTTTTCCAAGGAAGATATAAGTGGTCACAAACATAAAATGGAACTCAACATCACTAATCTTTGGAGAAATGACAGTCAAAACCACAATAACACCCCATTACATATACATTAAGATATTACCTGTTTATTAGTAGTATATAAACACTAGGTTTCATTATGCCATTTTCATAGGAAATTTGTTTTATTTCTCTTTTCTCCCTTCTTTCTACCCCTCCTCTATCCTCCCTTGTATCTCTCATGTCACATATGTCCTCTTGCCACCCCCCTACCTGAACACCTCCTGTTTCTCTCATGGTCACCTATAGTGTTTCATAGCCTACACATACTCTCACATCCTTTACTTACATACAGATGAGACCAGCAAATACAGGGAGTAGCTGAGATTCCTGGGGTTCTTCCTTGGGTTCCTCCTTGGGTTACAGCACAATCAGTAGCCCACATGCCTCAGCTTCACATGCTATAGGCACACATATCTTCCTTTTCTAACAATGCACCTGGCAACTCCACATATGAAAGAACTCTCTCCACTGCCAACAACCAACAATTATTCCCCTTTCATGGATATTTTCTACTCAAATATATTCCCAGATATACCTGCACATAAAAAAGGGTAGGCTCAGCCTGTCCTTCCCCCAAAACTCCATAAAAGGAAGTCTTGGCAATAATCAGGGTATTGAATATTCTCTCACAAAGGCAGCCCACTGCCTCTTTGGAATGCTGTCTCAAGTCTCCTGATGCCTGTCTATGCAGTGTATACAAAACATATACTTTAGTTTTGCTCTGAATACAATTTCTGCTGCTTTATTTCTTGGGTGTTTTCTAATTCCTTGAATAAGAAATCAAGAACCTTGAAAGACTTGGTCCAGATAGCAAACCCATAACACAACATGAAAGTTGAGGATCAACTCTTACAGAGGTCCCAGATTTAGAAACTAGTACCCATACAGCAGCTATGGCCATCTGTAACTTCAGTCCAGGGGATCCAACACCCTCTTCTGGTCTTCCTGAGCACCAAGCACACATGTGGAGCAGAAACACACATGTGGAGCAGAGACACACATGTGGAGCAGAAACACACAGGTGGAGCAGAGACACACATGTGGAGCAGAGACATACATGTGGAGCAGAGACACACATGTGGAGCAGAGACATACATGCAAGCAAAACATCCACACACATAAAATAGAAAAAAAATAGGAATTTGAACAGGGACTACAGAGGAAAGCTTCAACAAAATACAAAAGATGGAAGAGAGACTATCAGGCATTGAAGATTCCATAGAAGAAATGGATACATCAGTCAAAGAAAATGTTACATCTAAAAAAAAACTCCTGACACAAAACATCCAGGAAATCTAGTACACTCCGCAAAGACCAAATCTAAGAATACTAGAAACAGTAGAAGGAGAAGAACAAAAGTTCCAGAAAATATTTTCAACAAAATCATACAAGAAAAAAAAATTTTTTTTTTTGGTTTTTCAAGACAGGGTTTCTCTGTGTAGCCCTGACTATCCTGGGCTCACTTTGTAGAACAGGCTAGCCTCAAACTCACAGAGATCCACCTACCTCTGCCTCCTAAGTGCTGGGATTAAAAGCAGAAGAAAAATTAGAAAATGCATACAGAACACCAGATAGATTGGATCAGAAAAGAAAGTCCCCTCATCACATAATAAAATACTAAACATACAGAAGTAACAAAAGAGTATTAAAAGCTGCAAGGGGAAAAGACCCTTATCCAAACTAACTTTTTAGTCAGGTGGAAAGCGAATATCCAAATTGATAAATCAGAAACAAAAAGGGGGACATAACAACAGACAGCAAGGAAATCCAAAGAACCCTAAGGAAATACTTTAAAACCTGTGCTGCACCAAATTGGAAAATCTAATAAAAGAAAAACTTTCTCAAGTAGCATATAAAAGCAGACCTATTATAATTATACTTGACTTCTCAGTGGATACTCAAAAGCCAGAAGGGCTGGACAGTGCTACAGACAATAATAGACCACAAATGTCTTCCCAGACTACTATACCCAGCAAAACTTTCAATCACCATACATGAAGAAAATAAAATATTCCATGATAAAGTCAATTTTAAACAATAACTATCTACAAATCCAGCCCTATAGAAGGTGCTTGAAGGAAAACTCCAACCTAAGAAGGTTAACTAAATCCATGAAAACACAGGAAATAAAAAAGGCACTCACTAGCTAAGTCAAAAGAAGGAAAACACACACACGCTCACACACTCACACTCAAACACACCACCAGCAGCACCACTACTATCAGCAACAACAAAATAACAGGAATCAACAATCATTGGTCATTGATCTCTCTCAATATCAATGGTCTAAATTCCCTAATAAAAAGACACAGACTAACAGAATGGATGGCAAAACAAGATCCATTCTTCAACACTTCAACATCAAGGATAGATATTACCTCAGGGTAAAGGACTAGAAAAGGATATTCTAAGCAAATAGACCTAAGAAGCAAGCTGGTATAGCCACTTTAATATCTAACGAAATAGACTTCAAACCAAAACTAATCAAAAGAAATAGAGGACACTACATATTCATCAAAAGAAAAGAAAATCTACCAAGATGACATTTCAATTCTTAACATCTATGCCCCAAACAGAAGGGTATCCACGTTTGTAAAAAGAAACACTACTACAGCTTAAATCACATATTGATTGACCCTTGCCCACTCATAGTGGGAGACTGAAATACTCCACATTCACCAATAGACAGGTCATTCAGACAAAAACTAAACAGAAATACTGGAGCTAATAGATATTATATACCAAATGGACCTAACAGATATCTATCGAACATTTCGCCCAAACACAAAACATTATACCTTCTTTGTACCTCATGTAACCTTCTCCAAAATTGACCACATAGTTTGATACAAACACATCTCAAAAGATACAAGAAAACTGAAGTAACACACTACATCCTATCAGACCATCACAAATTAAATCTAGATACCCACAACAGCAGAAACAACAGAAAGCTTACAAAATCATGGAAAGTGAACAACACTCTACTGAATTTTTTTAAAAAATGAGTCAAGACAGAAATTAAAACTTTCTAGAATTCAATGAAAATGAATGCACAACATACCCAAGCTTATGTGACACAATGAAAGCTGAGCTAAGCAAAAAGTTCATAGTACTAAATGCCTATATTAAAAAAATAGACAGAGATTACATATTAACAACCTAACAGCACACCTGAAAGTTCTAGAGTAGTGGTAACCCCTTTGGGGAGTCAAATGACCCTTTCACAGGGGTTGCCTAAGATCATTGGAAAACACACATACTCATATTACTGATTCATAATTGTAGTAAAATTACAGTTATGAAGTAGCAACAGAAATAATTTTATGGTTCGGATCACCATAACATGAGGAATTGTATTAAAAGGTCCTTTGGCGTTAGGAAGGTTGAGAACCACTGTTCTAAAACAAAAAGAAGTTATTATACCCAAGAGGAGTAGATGGCAAGAAATAATCAAACACTGGGCTAAAATCAATAAAATAGAAACAAAGAGAACAATACAAAGAATCAATGAACCAAAGAGTTAGTTCTTTGAGAAAATCTACAAGATAGACAAACCCTTATCCAAACTAACTTTTTAGTCAGGTGGAAAGAGAATATCCAAATTGATAAAATCAGAAACAAAAAGGGGAACATAACAACAGATAGCAAGGAAATCCAAAGAATCCTAAGGATTCTTTAAACTTTAAAACCTATACTTCACCAAATTGGAAAATCTAATAAAAGAAAATAACTTTCTCAATAGGCACTACTCACCAAAGTTAAATAGACCTATAATCCCTAAGATAATAGAAGCAGTCATGAAAAGTCTGCCAACCAAAAAACCAAAACAACGAAAAAGCCCAGGGCCAGGTGGTTTTAGTGAAAAATTCTACTTCCAAAGAAGAGCTAATGACAATATTCCTCAAATTATTTCAAAAAAATAGAACAGAAGGAACATTGCCACATCCATTTTGTGAGGCCACTATTATCCTAATATCCAAACCACATAAAGACACAAGAAAGAAAAAGAATTACAAGCCAATTTCCATTATGAACATAAGTGTAAAAATACTCAGTAAAGGCCAGGTGTAGTGGCGCACACCTTTAATCCCATCACTCAGGAGGCAGAGGCAGGCAGATCTCTGTGAGTTCAAGGTCAGTCTGGTCTACAAATTGAGTCCAGGACTGCCAGGGATACACAGAGAAACCCTGTCTCGAAAAACAAACAAACAACCTCAATAAAATACTTGAAAATCTAATCCAAGAACACATCAAAAGATCATTGATTTTGATCAAGCAGGCTTCATCCCAGAGATGCAAGGATGGTTCAACAAAGGAAAATGTATCAATGTAATCCACCATATAAACTGAAAGAAAAAAAAAACACATGAATATCTCATTAGAAGCAGAAAAGGCCTTTGTAAAAAATCCAACACCCCTTCATGATAAAAGTCCTGGAGAGATTAGGGATACAAGGGACAGACATAAATATAATAAAGGTAGTTACAGAAAGCCAATAGCTAACATCAAATTAAATGGAGAAAACTCAAAGAAATTCCATTAAAATCAGGAACAAGGCAAGGCTGTCCACTCTCTCCATATCTGTTCAATATAGCACTTAATGCTTTGTCAAACACAATTAAACATGAAAACTGAAGATCAAGGGGATGAAAATTGAAAAGAAAGAAGTCGTAGTATCATTATTTGCAGATGATATGATAGTATACCTAAGTGACCCAAAAAATTCCATCACAGAACTCCTACAGCTGATAAACATTTTCAATGAAGTGGCTGGATACAAAATTAACTCAAAAAACATCAGGAGTCCTTATTTATACAAATGACAAATCGATTGAAAAAGAAATCAGGGAAGCAACACCCTTCACAATAGCCTCAAATAATGTAAACTATCTTGGGATAACTCTAACCAACCAAGTGAAAGATTATGTGATAAAAACTTCATCTTTGAAGAAGGAAATTAAAGATACCAGAAGATGGAAAGATCTCCCATGCTTATGGATCAGTAGGATTAACATAGTAAAAATGGCCATCTTGCCAAAAACAATCTACAGGTACAATACAATCCCTACAAAATTCCAAAACAATTATTTACAGGCCTTGAAAAAACAATTCTCACCTTCATGTGGAAAAACAAAAACTCAGGATAGCTAAAACAATCACCAGTAATATAAGAACTGCTGGAAGTTTCACCATTCCTGATTTCAATTGTACTACAGAGATATAGTAATTAAAAACTGTAAAACTGCATGGCATTGGCATAAAAACAAACATGTTGATCCATGAACTCAAACTGAACCCCCAGATACAAATCCACACAGACATAGACAGCTGGGTTTTTGTTTGTTTGTTTTAATAAAAAAGCCAGAAATACATACTGGAAAAAAAGAAAGCATCTTCAACAAATGGTGCTGGTATAACTAGATGTCTGCATGTAGAAAAATGCAAATAGATCCATACTTATCACCCTGTACAAAACTCAATTTCAAATGGATCAAAGACTTCAACATAAAACCAGATACACTGAGCCTGATAGAAGAAAAAATGGGAAATTGCCTTGAATGTATTGGTACAGAAGATGACTTCCTGAACAGAGTATCAACAGCACAGGCACTAAGATCAAAAATTAATAAGTGGGACCTCATGCAACTAAAAAACTTCTGTAAGGCAAAGGGCACCATCAATAGGACAAAGCAGCAACCTACAGAATGGGAAAAGGTTTTTAGCAATTTCACATCTGATAGAGGACTAATAGCCTATAGATAGACAGACATATAGATAGATAATAAATAGATAGAAAATAGATATTAAAAAATTAATCCAATTTTTAAAATGAGATACAAATCTAAACAGACAACTCTCATTAGAGGAAACTCAAATGGCTAAGAAACACTTAAAGAAATACTCAACATTCTTACCCATCAGGGAAATCCAAATGAAAACTATATTGAGATCTTACTCTTGTCAGAATGGCTAAGGTCAATGACACAAGTGACAGCACATGTCAGTGAGGATATGAAGCAAGGAGGACACTCCCCATTCCTGGTGGGAGTACAAGCTTGTGCAGCTGCTATGGAAATCAATATGGCAGTTCCTCAGAAAGTTGGGAATTTATCTACCTCAAGATCCAACTATTCCAATGTCCAAAGGACATTCCATCCCACTGCAAGGACACTTGCTTAAGCATGTTCACTGCAGCTTTATTACTAATATCCAGAAACTGGAAACAACCTAGATGTCCTTCAACAGAAGAATGGGTAAAGAAAATGTAGAACATTTACACAGTTGGAGTATTCAGTTGTTTAAAAAAAAAATGACATCATGTAATTTGCAGGCAAATGAATGAAACTAGAAAAAAGTATCATACTGACTGAGTGAGGTAACCCAGACACAGAAAGATGATATGGCATGTATTCACTTATGATGGATATTAGTAGTTAAGTAAATGATAAACAAGCTACAATCCATATATCCAGAGAGGTTAGGTGAAAAGGAGGTGACTAGGAGGAAAACATGTGTCTCCATAAGAGAAACAAATAGAGTGAACTTTATGAGCTGACTGGGGTGGGTGGAGCTTAAATAGAGGGGAATGAGATGAGGGATTGGAAGAGGGCAGTGTTGGGGGAGAGAACTGGATTTAGAGAGCATTTGGGGGATGGGAACTTCCTGGAATCTATGAAGGTGATCCTAATGAGGACTCCTAGTAATAGGGCATATGGAGTCCCAACGAGCTATCTCTTGTCACCAGGTAAGGCTTCCAGTGGTGGGACTGAGTTGCATTCAATTGAATTGTTGGCCAAGGGGGTCCCATGGAAATCCCCAAATAACTCAGGCTGTTGCTGAGACAAAGGGATGATCTCCACAAACTGACAGGGGGGTCCCATTGCTGAGGACAACACCCACACAACTCATTGAACATGGAGATGTTGAACTGGTGCCTACATGGAGCCTTTACGCCTCTGTTCTACTGTTTTGTTGAGGGAAGGTACTCTTTAGGCTACTGAAAGAGAAAGGTGGAAACCAACCCACACACAAAACCTACAATATTTCCTGCAATAGTGGCACAGGACCTGTGGGAGCAGACAACCAATGCCTGATTTGACCTCAGGCCCACTTCACAAGAAGGAACCCATACCTGACACTACTTGGGTAACCAAGAACCAAAGACTGGACATCCCAGAAACCTAAAGTAAAATAAAATACTACTTGTTTTTTTAAAAAAAGTATTAATTAAATGATTCCTAATGATATTCTGCTATACTCATAGATCCATGCCTAATCCAGTCATCATCAGAGAGACTTCTTCTGCCAGCAGATTGGAACAGATGCAGAGACCCACAGACAGACATTACATGGAAAGAGAATCTAAATGAGTGGTCTCCATCAAATCCCTCCCTTCAGAGCTTAGGAAATCTCAAAGTAGAGGATGTGGATGATTGTAAGCGTCAAAGCCAGAGGAGGTCACCAGGAGAACAAGGCACTCTGAATCAAATAAGCAAGGTACATATCTCACAGAAACTGAAGCAGCAAGCACAGAGCCTACATGAGTCTACATTAGGTTCTCTGCATGTGCTTGTGCGTGTGCATTCGTGTGTAGGTGTGTGTGTGTGTGTGTGTGTGTGTGTGTGTGTGTGTGTGTGTGTGTACATATATATATTATCTATTATAGCAATTAGCTTAGTATTTTTAGGGGACCCTTTACTGTGAGAACAAGTAGGTCTCTGACTCTTGTGGCTGCTCTTGGGACTCTTTTCCTCCTGTTGGACTGCTGGGTCCAACTTTGATATGATAGTTTCTTATCTTATTCTATTTTATTTTGTCCTGTTTGGTTATTGTCTCTTGGAAGCCTGTTCTTTTCTAATGAGAGAGAGAAAAGGAGTAGATCTGAAGGGGAAGGGAGTTTGGAAGGAACTGGGAAGAGTGGAGGGAAGGGAAACTATAAACAGGATATATTGTATGAGAAAATAATGTTTTTAATAAAATAAAATAATTTCCATATCCATTTATTTTCTTGAAATTTTCATATCTTTACAGCTGAGTAAAATTCTGTTTTAAAAAAAAAACCAATGTTGGCAACATAGATTGGAACCACTGTATACTATTCTTAGAAATGGAAATAGTACATAGATGGTGCAGTCATCTGTAAACAGCATGGTAGTTCCTGAAAAAAAAAAGCTTCAAATAGAATTACTGTATGATCTATCATTACCACTTTATACATGTGCCGAAGAGAACTCAAAGGAAGAAATCAAAATGGTTTCTACACTTCCATGTCAACAGAAGTATTATTCATAAGAGTAAAAAGGTAGAAACAGCCAAATGCCTACCAACAGACGAAGGGGTAAACAAAATGTGGCGTATACACAAACACGTTGGGGTGTTCATCTTCAAAAGGGAAAGGCAGTTCTGACATATGCTACAACCCAGATAGATGGATGCTGAAGATGCAGTGCTGAGATACCCCAGTCACAAAAGAGACAAGCGTATCATTTCACTGAAAGGAGGTACCAAGAGAAATCAAATTCATAGAAATGGCAAGTAGATCTGTGGTTGCCATGGTTGAAGGGCAGGAGAACCAGGACCTGTTTGCTAAGTGTATATAAAGATTTGGCATTTTGTGATTAAAATGTTCTAGAGGTTGATTTCATAACAAGGTGAATAGACTTAACCTACTGAGCCACACCCTTAGAATCACTAAAGACGGCAAGTTGTATGTTATATTTAATTTATCACAAATTTAAAATATGTAATTGTGCTAATGATCTTGTAGGCTCTGAAATAAATTCATTGAGATTGACCTTCTCTTGAAGTAAATTTTAAATAAATAAATAAATAAATAAATAAATAAATAAATAAATAGCAAGTTTTGCTTAAGGCTACTTTTGCATTTTAACCATTTATAAGTATAGCCTTAGTTATATAATTATCAATTTGCATTTTTAAAATTCATGAAAGAATTCCAGAATGAATTAATCATAAAATACCTATAGGCAATAAGAAATTATAGCAAGATTGCAAGATGCAAAGTTAGTAGACATCAATCAGTTTCCTATATTCCATCACAAAACAAATACAATCTGAAATTAAAAACACATTCGTAATGTTGGTGATATGGTTCAATGGTGGTGCTTGTCTAGCATGCACAAGACCTTAGTCAGTCCTCAACAATACACACATACATGGACACAAACAGAACAATGTATCTATGTGACCACTCTCAAAAATAAAATGCTTAAATATAAACCTAACAAAGCTGTAAGATTTATAAAATGAGAAGTGTAAGGCTCTGATCAAAAACCAAATAAATATAAAAACATTGCATGTTTGTGGTCAGGAAGTCTCACTATTCTCCAGAGATCAGTTCTTCCCAAGTGAAGCTATGGAGTCATTCAGTTCCCATCAAAACCTCACAAATTGTAGGGATCACCAAACTGATTATACTGTTTATATGGTGAAGCAAAAGAGCCAACCTAGTCAACACAATACTGAAGAGAAGCAGCTGAGACAACCAGTACTCAAATTCAAAACCCACCAGAAGCCCCCATAGTGAACACATCCTGGTACTGGTGAAGGAAGAGACAAATAGATCAATGGAACAGAAATAGATTCATCTCATTATAGTCAATATTTCTGTGACAAAGGACCAAAGGTAATACAATAAACAAAATGAAACACCCTTCAAAAATGGTTTGGAACAAATAGATACCCACATTAAAAAAAAAAAAAAAAAAAAAAAAAAAAAAAAACCCCAAAAACAAAAGACAGTGAGTCCCTAGACACAGACATTATGACACTTAAAAAATTAACTGTAAAATCTAAAACCATAAAATTCTAAAATATGCATAGAGGTGACTGGCACCCACACACACACACACCCACACACACACACACACACACACACACACTGAAATGCAATAAAATTCCTAAAAAGATAATGCTGGAGAAATTCTAAATGACCTTGGGTTTGGTAGTTATGTTTTAGATGTGACACCAAGGACACAATTCAGGAAAGAAAGAACTGACAAGCTGTATTTCATTAAAATTAAATTAGTACATTCTGAAATAGACACTATAAAAAGCACGAACATCCAAGCCAAGCTTCCAGAAGATGGTGGACCACACCCACCCACAGACCGCTAGAGTCTCCGGGAATACTGTGGGGTATCTGGAGTCCAGCTCTCCTGAGAGGTGGGTGATAGTGGAGAAACACTAGACTGTAGCAAACTAAATTAGGAAACTTCATAGTGTAAAACAGAAGGAGAGAGACTTCCTTCAGAGTAGTCAGCCCCAAATTGGGAATGCTTTCCTCCCCCTAAAGGAGTGCAGCTGGTGAGGGCCAGAACCAAGGCTTAAAACAAAGAGAAGGACTCAGAAAACAGGCACTGCCTTTTAGTTAGCCTGAGGGGCAGGAAGGAGAAAACAGCTGCATAAGGCAGGGGCACCTGAGGAGGGGGAGGAAGGTTGGGAGGATCTTCTCCTGCCCCCTCCCCCCAGATTTGCTATTCCAACAAAACAGGGGCAAAAGGCCATTTTAAAAAGATCCCTGTTGGGTTCGTGGCTTGTCAGCTCTACAGGCAGAAGTCCACACTCTCTGGGAAGTCATAGGTCAAGGGAATACCCCCTGAAACAACCCACAGACCTTCATTGGAGCAGGGCAATTAAGCTATGCCATGTTCAAAGCAGAAGTGTGGTCTGAGCTGTAGTCTAATTAGAGTGACCCACAAAAAGAGAGCCCGTCGACAGACACCCTCCCCCGCCCCGCCAGGGGCAACTCATATTGGCAACATAAGCCTGCAGAGAACTGCCAAGGCACAGCCAGTCGAAGAGACTGCACAGACTAGCACCTGGTGAGCGCTTCCCTTCACTTTGACACTACCTTGATTGAATGTCTAAGGTCAGTTTATCAGACAAGCTTTGTCTCTCTCTCTCCCCTCTCCCTCCCCCTCCCTTTCCCTCCCCCTTCCCCTTCCCCCGTTTCCCCTTCTCCCTATCCCCCCTCTCTCTGTCCCCCTCTACCTCTTCCAATTCCTTCTTTTGGCCCTGCTGAGAAAAGGACTGTTCTAGGTTGGTGCACTGGCCCTGCTGAGAGAAGGACTGTTCTAGGTTGGTGCACTGGCCCTGCTGAGAGAAGGACTGTTCTAGGTTG
>CAJQZJ010032395.1:10226665-10251249 GCA_907164525.1 Lophiomys imhausi
CGAATTCAAGAACACATCAAAAGTATCATACACCATGATCAAGTAGGCTTCATCCCAGGGATGCAGGGATGGTTCAACATACGAAAGTCTATCAACGTCATTCCCCATATAAACAAGATGAAAGAAAAAAACCACATGATAATCTCGCTAGATGCAGAAAAAGCATTTGACAAAATCCAACACCCCTTCATGCTAAAAGTTCTGGAGAGAACGGGCATACATGGGCCGTACCTAGAAATAATAAAGGCAATATACAGCAGGCCAGTGGCCAACATCAAAATAAATGTAGAGAAACTTGAAGCATTTCCTCTAAACTCAGGGACAAGACAAGGATGTCCACTTTCACCATATCTCTTCAATATAGTACTTGAAGTTCTTGCTAGAGCAATAAGAAAACTAAAGGAGATCAAGGGGATAAACATTGGAAACGAAGAAGTCAAATTATCCCTATTTGCAGATGATATGATAGTATACATAAGCGACCCCAAAAATTCCACCAGAGAACTCTTACAGCTGATAAACACCTTCAGCAAAGAGGCTGGATACAAAATTAATTCAAAAAAATCAGAAGCCCTTCTTTATACAACAAACAAATGGGCTGAGGAAGAAATAAGGGAAACAACCCCCTTCACAATAGCTGCAAACAACATAAAATACCTGGGGATAACTCTAACCAAGCAAGTAAAGGACCTGTACAACAAGAACTTCAAGCCCTTGAAGAAAGAAATGGAAGAGGCCTTTAGAAGATGGAAAGATCTTCCATGCTCATGGATAAGTAGGATCAACATAATAAAAATGGCCATCCTACCAAAAGCAATATATAGATTCAATGCAATTCCTATCAAAATACCAACACAATTTTTTATAGACTTGGAAAGAGCTAGCCTCAATTTCATATGGAAAAACAAAAAGCCCAGAATAGCTAAATCAATCCTGTACAATAAAAAAACATCTGGAGGTATTATTATCCCAGATTTCAAGCTGTACTACAGAGCAATAGTTGTAAAAACAACATGTTATTGGTATAGAAACAGACCAGTAGGTCAATGGAATCGAATTGAAGATCCTGAAATCGACCCACACACTTATGGCCACTTAATTTTTGACAAAGAAGCCAAAACGGCACAATGGAAGAAGGACAGCAACTTCAACAAATGGTGCTGGTCCAACTGGATGTCCATTTGTAAAAGAATGAAGTTAGACCCATACTTATCACCTTGTACAAAACTTATGTCCAAGTGGATCAAAGACCTTAACATAAGGCCGGTCACACTAAATCTACTAGAAGAAAAAGTGGGAGAAACCCTCAAAATGATTGGCACAGGCGACAACTTCCTGAACAGAACACCAACAGCTCAGGACTTGAGATCAACAATCAATAAGTGGGACCTCATGAAACTGAAAAGCTTCTGTAAGGCAAAGGACACTGTCATTCGAACAAAACGGCAGCCTACAGACTGGGAGAAAATCTTCACCAACCCCACATCTGACAGAGGGCTAATATCCAAAATCTACAAAGAACTCAAGAAATTAAATGCCAAGAAACCAAATAATCCAATCAAAAAATGGGGGACAGAGCTAAATAGAGAATTCACAAAGGAGGAATCCCTAATGGCTGAGAAACACTTGAAGAAATGCTCAACATCCTTAATCATCAGAGAAATGCAACTCAAGACGACTCTGAGATTCCATCTCACACCTGTCAGAATGGCTAAGATCAAAAACTCAAATAACAGCACATGATGCCAAGGGTGTGGAGAAAGGGGTACCCTACTCCACTACTGGTGGGAATGCAGGCTTGTGCAACCACTATGGAGGTCAGTATGGCGATATCTTAGAAAACTTGGAATAGCTTTGCCTCTGGACCCAGCCATACCACTTCTGTGTATACACCCAAATGACTCCTCACGGAATCATAAGGAAGTTTCCTCATCTATGTTCATAGCAGCCTTATTTGTAATAGCTAGAAACTGGAAACAACCCAGACGTCCCTCAACCGAAGAATGGGTCAAAAAACTGTGGTACATCTATACAATAGAATATTATTCAGCTATCAGGAACAATGAAATTATGCAATTTGCAGCCAAATGGATGGATCTAGAAAAGCTTATCCTGAGTGAACTAACCCAGACTCAGAAGGACACATATGGCATCTATTCACTTATAGTAGGATTTTAGCTATATAGTAGAAGGTATTGATACTACAACTAACACACCAAAGGGAACTTGGACATAGACTTCTTATTTTTAATTTTTATTCTTTTTCTATTTTTTATATATTAGTTATATTTTTCTATTTTTTAGTCTTTTTTATCTATTGTATTGGTTTGTTTGTTTAGTAGTTCTCTCTCCCGGGCAACGAGACACTTTTCACTGATGGTACTGCTTTGTAGATCCCCAATGAATGAAGAGGCTCTTGGCCCTCATACGACCTCTCAAATGAGATGAGGGACTGTTATAAAAGGACACCCCACCCCAGAGAAATGGGATGGAAGGGTTAGGGGGTATAGGGTGGGAGAGTGGGGCTGGGAAGGAGGGAAAGAGGACAATATGATGGAGATGTAACCTGAAGCAACAAATTAATAAATTTATTTATTAAAAAAAAAGGAAACAGTCTGTTAGGCTGAATCACTGGCCTGTTTGTTTGTCGTTATTGTCATTGAGTCTTTGGCTCTGAAAATAAATTTATGCTCTGAATTTGAGTAGGTGAAAGGCATATATCAACTTTTTAAGTCCATTTAAAGTATAAACGCCATCCATTCTGGATAAAAGATTGGAATATCATGAACACCAGATAGTTGTTAAAATACCCTTACCATGTAAAGACATTCATATCTCAGCTAATAGGAGGTTCTCCCTGGTCAGATCTAATCTTTATAAGTTTTGTTGATGATCACATGTTTTTCATTCCCTGTAGACACATATGCATAACAACATCCCCATCTTAAAACTACTTCAGGTTTTCACTCTAAAGTCAAAATATCCCTATAGTATATTGGTTGATTTAGTTCCTCAGTTTTTTCTATAACCCAGTGTCTCTCAGTTTCAGTGGCACCTTTTTCACCAACATTTAGGAAATTGAATATTAGCAAAGCATTGTGTAATCTATCCTGGGATTCTTTCATTCCTCCTTTTGTTTAAAAAGCATCTCTTTAAGGTACAATTAGCTCTTTCTACAATTGCTTGTCCTGTAGGATTGTGTGGTATATCACTGGTATGCTTTACATTATAATAAGCAAAGAATTGCTTCACTTTATTACATACATATGCAGAACCATTTTCAATCTTAATTTGTGCAGGTATACCCATAAATCCCATTATTTCTAATAAACGGCATTTAATAGAATAATGTAATAACACAATAATTGTAATAACACCATCAGCTTTTTTAGAACTTAAAGCAGTTGCCCATTGAAACCCTGAGTATGTATCAATACTGTGATGTACTTACCTTTTTTTCCCCTATTGTGCAAAATGAAACACATCCATTTGCCAAATTTCATTCTTTTTAGTACCTCTAGTGTTACTATCAGCAGGTAATGGAGTTTGGTTATAGAGAGAACATGTAGGACTTTTTTTTTTTTTACTATTTCACTGGCTTGTTGCCAGGCAATAGAGAATTTTTTTCTTTAAACCTCAGTTGCTAACATGATGTTTCTCATGAAATATTGAGGCTTCCAACACATTTCCTATTAGTAATTGGTCAATTTCCTCATTTCCTTGTGCCAAGGGACCTGGCAAACCTGTTTGAAACTGAATATGAATAACATATAATTGGTTATTTCTACTGCTGATGACCCATTGCAACTGTATAAAAAAAAGAAATTAATTCTGTGTTACCAGGAATAAATTCAGCAGTTTCTATATGCAACACAATTCTTTCTGCATATAGAGAATCAGTAATTATGTTAAGAGCCTTAGGAAAATCTAATAACACCATAAGGGTTGCATAAAATTCTGCTTTTTCAACTGAGGCATATGGACTTTTGATTACCTTGCTGATTTTGTCTGTCTTATAACCAGCCATCTCCATCTTGTTAGCATCAGTATAGAATGTTGGTGCCTCAGGAATTGCCATTCCCTTTACAATATTAGGAAGAATCTAATTAGTTCTTTTTATAAATTGTATACATTTACTTTTTGGAAATTTGTTATTAATATCTCCCAAATAGTTACTGTGAGCTCCTTGCCACTCTTCATTTATTACCCACAATAACATAATCTTAGCATTAGTAAGAGGCTCTACTATTTCAGCCAGGTTCATTCCTGATAATTGATGTAATCTTATTCTACCTTTTACAATTAATTCAGATATCTTTTCTATGTATATCTTCAATCTTTTTACTTTATGTGGTAATAAAATCCATTCCATAATACTACCTTCCCATTACATAATGAGTCCTGCAGGAGAATGAGTTGATGGTAAAATGACCAAAATACAATCAAGTTTAGGATCTATTTGATCTATATATGCATCTTGCAATCTTTGCTCTACCAGAATTAACTCCTTTTCTGCCTCAGCAGTTAGACATCTTGGATTGTTTAGATTCTAATTCCCTTGTAAAGTTTGAAGGAAATTACTTAACTCATAAGTACTTAATCCAAGGGTAGGCCTCCGCCAGTTAATATCTCCCACCAATTTTTGAAAATTTTCAATTGGTCCCTACGGATCTGTACCTTTTGTGATCTTATTCTTTGTTGACTTATTTCATAACTCAAATAGCTAATATAATCCTCTTTGTATTTTTTCAGGAGCCCCGTAAGTGGCAGAATTCCTTGGATTTCTTTAAATAAGTTCTCTAAAGTACCTGCATCAGAATCAGCCAACAAAATATCATCCATATAATGAAAAACAATGTATTGAGGAAATTTCTTACAAATTATTTCTAATGATTTTTACACAAATACTGACATAAAGTTGGACTATTCAACATTCCCTGTGGAAGCACATTCAAAAGATACCTCTTGATTGGTCTACTGTTATTTTTTTTAAAATAAATTTATTTATTTGTTGCTTCAGGTTACATCTCCATCATATTGTCCTCTTTCCCTCCTTCCCAGCCCCACTCTCCTACCCTATACCCCCTAACCCTTCCATCCCACTCCTCTGGAGTCCAGTGTCCCTACATAACAGTCCCTTGACCCAGTTCAGAAGTCATATGAGGGCCAAGAGCCTCCTCATACACTGGGGGCCTACAAGGCAGTACCACCAGTGAAAAGTGTCTCATTGCCAAGGAGAGAAAACTAAAAAACAAACAAACAAACAAACAAAAAGTCTATGTCCATGTTCCCTTTGGTTTGTTGGTTGTAGTATAGATATCCTGTACTATATAGCTAAAATCCTACTATAAGTGAATAGATGCCATGTGCATCCTTCTGAGTCTGGGTTAGCTCACTCAGGATGAGCTTCTCTAGTTCCATCCATTTGGCTACAAATTGCATAATTTCATTGTTCCTGATGGTTGAGTAATATTCCATTGTGTAGATGTACCTCAGTTTTTTAATTCATTCTTCGGTTGAGGGACATCTGGGTTGTTTCCAGTTTCTAGCTATTACAAATAAGGCTGCTGTGAACATAGATGAGGAAACTTCCTTATGATTCCGTGAGGAGTCATTTGGGTGTATACACAGAAGTGGTATGGCTGGGTCCAGAGGCAAAGCTATTCCAAGTTTTCTAAGATATCGCCATACTGACCTCCATAGTGGTTGCACAAGCCTGCACTCCCACCAGCAATGGAGTAGGGTACCCCTTTCTCCACACCCTTGCCACCATGTGCTGTCTTTGAGCTTTTGATCTTAGACATTCTGACAGGTGTGAGATGGAATCTCAGAGTCATCTTGAGTTGCATTTCTCTGGTGATTAAGAATGTTGAGCATTTCTGGAAGTGTCTCTCGGCCATGAGGGATTCCTCCTTTGTGAATTCTCTATTTAGCTCTCTTCCCCATTTTTTGATTGGATTATTTGGTTTCTTGGCATTTAATTTCTTGAGTTCTTTGTAGATTTTGGATATTAGCCCTCTGTCAGATGTAGGGTTGGTGAAGATTTCCTCTCAGTCTGTAGGCTGCCATTTTGTTTGAATGACAGTGTCTTTTGCCTTACAGAAGCTTTTCACTTTCAGAGGTCCCATTTATTGATTGTTGGTCTTAGGTCCTGAGCTGTTGGTGTTCTGTTCAGGAAGTTGTCACCCTATGCCAATAAGTTTGAGGGTTTTCCCCACTTTAAGAGTAGGTACAGAAAAAGCAAACCTTTCTTATGCAAGGGAATTGAGAAAAAGAAATCTTTTAAATCAATTATAGGCTATAACTTTTGTAGTAAAGAAGGCTGCAGAGGACCCATGGGTTGAATTACTCTAATCATAGCTCTTAAATCTGTTACCATTCTCCATTTCCCTGATTTCTTTTTTACCACAAACACAGGAGAATCCCATGGTCTGGTAGACTCTTCTATATGACGAGCCTCCAGCTGTTTTTTTTTACCAATTGCTCAAGAGCCTCCAATCTTTGTTTTGGGCCATTGCTCTTGCCACATCAGTTTATTTGATAGCCATTTCAAGGGTAGGGTTGTTGGAATTTCAACAGTGGACCCCAGTATAAATTGGGAAACTCAATTAATTTCCTGTGTTTGGAGATTAGACACAACTTGTAATTGTTGTTGAGTATTCACATCAATACCTTCCTCAAAAGTACCTATAATCTCAATGTCTGTGGTGTCATGTTTAGACATTAGACATAGCTTGCAATTGTTGTTGAGTACTCATATCAACACCTTCCCCAGAAGCATCCACCATTTCATCATTTGTGATTTCTGGCATTGCAGGAATATTAATTTGAGTTCTCCATTGTTGTAAGAGATCCCTTCCCCATAAAGTTATGGGTATGTCAGCCACATAAGGTCTCAACTTCCCTGTTTGCCCTTCTGGTTCAAAACAGTTAAGCCATTGTGCACTTTGTTGTATGTGTGATAACTTGCCAATTCCTATAAGCTGTGTATGAACCTTTTGAAATGGCCTTTTTGGATTCCAGGACTCCTGGGAGAGGACAGTGATATCTTCTCCTGTATCAAACAATCCTTCCATTTCAATAACATTCATTTGTATTTTTAATTTTGGTCTCTTATCATTCAGTATTTTTTTTTGCCAAAAAAACATGTTTTCCGTACTCCTAAATGCTCCTGTTCTTTCTATTGGAGCAGCCTTGCCTTTGATGTAAGGTAACAACAGTAGCTGAGCAATTCTATCTCCTGCAGTAATTTTCATCTCTTTCCTTACAGATACCATAATTTTAATTTCTTCCTTGCAATCTCCATCTATAATACCTGGATGCACAATAAATCCTTGAGAAGTTAATCCACCACTTCCCACGATTAATGCTACTTCCCCTGATAGTAAATGACCATAAACACCAATGGGTAACTTATAACATTCATCTGTTTGGATAATGTAATAAACTCATCTGTCACCATACCTAAAGCTTCTCTGCCTTCAATCGAATGCAAAAGATCAACAATAGCTAATTTTGTTCTTCCTGACTGCTTGTTACACTCTAACTGGCTAAGGGAAGATGGTTCATGTTTTTTGCTGTAGGGCCTAAACCAACAGATCCTTCCCTTCATTTCCCTGAAAGAGGTTACCTCTGCCATCCCTTTTGGATCTACAATCCCAGGACCAGTGCTTACCTTTTCTACAGCAACTACAAAATCCTGGAACCCTGGGCATTCCATTGTTTCTAGACACCACTCATTCCCTTTTATGACCATGTTCTGCAGTTAAGACACCTGTCATTTCGAGCTCTGAAGTCAGTTCAAGCTCTGGAGGCTTCAGCCGTACAATATCTTTGTAAATGACCAAGTTTACCACATTTAAAGCACTGATTATGACCCCTAGCAACAGCTTGTGCTATGATATTAGGCTGATGCTCCTGAAAAACCAACAACAGTTGTTTCTCTTATCCATTCATCTATTGAGGTTCCTCAAGCTCTCAATGGTCTGATTGTTCTTTGACATTCAGCATTTACATTTTCATACACCAAAGCATTTATCAAGTCCCACCTGGCATCAGGGTTTTCTACATCTCTCCCCACAGTTGAAGTCAATATCCCTAAAAAGTCTGAGAAGGATTCCTCAGGACCTTGTATTATCTTAGTAAATGAAGTAGATCTTTTCCCAGCTTTAGCAACTATATCCCAAGCTCTCAGAGCTGTAACATGACATTGTTCTATCACAACATCTTCAAATTGAATCTGTTCCTGTATGTCAGCCTAATGTCCCTTACCAAGCAGTTGGTCTTTTATAACATTTATTCTCCTTGTTATATTCTGTTGTTCTATTTTCATGGCATGAGGCCACAAACTTATCATGACAACCATTGTTTGTAATTGTTGACTATCTTCTTGTACAGCTGACATCAATCCCTTTCAATCTTGGGGAATGACTCTATTTTGTATTGCCCAGTTATTTAACATTTACTTGACAAATGATGAATGCATTCCATAAGAAATAAGAGACTGCTTAAGTCACTTTAAATCCAATATCTCTATTGGGCCCATGCTAACTCCTGATTGCTTTGACCATTGTTATTACCAGGCCTAAATTGAAACATTATAAGAAAAGCTGATGGTGACTGTATAGTACCAAGCAGCTCCTCTAGGGGTGCACTTGGTTCCACATTAACACTATTATGTCCCTGGTCTTCTACTGGTGCATGTTTATTGGCTGTGAAGACCTAGCTAGGAAAGAATGTGGCATATTCCCAGTTTCAGTCACCTGCCCTGGCTGATTTTTCTTAAGCTCCTCAAATCAGCATTTCCATACTTTCAAATTGTGTAGCAAGCTTCTTCCTTATGATAAACCAATAAAAGAAAAAAAACCAAACAGCTAAAAACATCTGGTCTGATTGAAAAACAGGATAGAACTTACATGCAACCATTGCCATTTTGTTGATAATCGGTGTCATAGTTTCAAACCCTGCAGTATCCTCTACAGTTTTGAAAACCAAGTTACCCATAATGCCTTAGCAATGTTGGATGCCATCTGAAACAACCACCTTGTTAACAAAGATATTTATTAATAACTATAAACTGTTAGGCCAGTGGAACATCCAGTGTGACCTGCTGGGAGGCCAGTAGGCTCGCCTTAACTGGAGGCTTGTGGTGGGAGGTCTGGAACCCTGAAGCAATAGTCACCAGGGCTTGGAAGGAGGTCTTCAGGCCTGGCACGGCAGCTGGCAGCCTTGTGGTAGGCTGGAAGGCCTGGCTCACCTGACTCACCTTAGCTGGAGGCTTGAAACCTGAGGCAGCCTTTTCACAATAATTAAATAGGCCAAGACCTTTTAATGTTTCAATGCTTAGGCCTTAGCTGAGGAATTCTCAACTAGAACCCAACCACCTAATCCCAGTCAGCCATGTGGCTTGCTATACTTTCAGAGCTCACACCAAGACATGCTGCTGCTTCTGAGTCCTGGCGGGAAAAGAACTTCCTCTATGTAAAACCTTTCTTCATCCCAGGAAGTCCTGCCTTCCTATACTCTTTCTGCCCAGCTAATTGGCCATCAGTGACTTTCATTGACCAATCAGAGAGTGCCTCAGAAAGGGCAGTAACCAGATCTCTGAACAATGAAATCAGCCTCTGAGAACCAATGTATAAGATCTTCCTCCAATAGAAAAATCTCAAAACATTTATACTAAAATCAAGAACAAGAAAGGGTGTCCACTCTTTCCTCTTTGTCCAGTTCAGTGCAGGAATTGTTACTTAGAATAATAAAATCAGAAAAGCAAATAAAAAGGATACAAATGGGAGGGAAAAGTCAAAATATTTCCATTTGCAGATGTACAGACTACATGCTCCACACTTTAACAGCCCCTGAAGACTCAGCCAGAAAGCTCTTAGAACTGATAAATACGTTCAGTAAAATGGCAAGATAAAAAGTCAACACACAGGACTAGTATACTGGAGGAACATCTTGAGCACTGTGTATTCAGATACTGATTTCTGTGCCTTGAGATCTGGTTACTGCATGGACTTGGACATTGTTATGAATATTGAACTACCTCCTGTATCAATGTGATGTAAAGAATGCTCCCCAACTATCTCTGATTGGTTAAGGAAAGACTGGACAGCCTGTATCTGGGCAGAGAGAGTATAGGAAGGTGAGACTTAGAATTGAGTGGTGGGTCTCAGAAGAGACCAAAGGGAGAAGGAAGAAGAAAGAGGAGGAAGGAGCTTGCCATTAGACCAGAAGCATGTGGCCAAGAGGAGCTTGCCCTGAGGATAGGCTGATGGAGGAGAAGCTGCCTGGGAGTCACCGGATTGGCAAGTGATGAGCATTTATGTTGATTTTAAAGGTGGTAGGATTAGTATAGCTCAGAACATGCCTAGCTAGGGCCTATAGCTTATTAATAAAATATAGAGTTTCTGTATCATTTACTCAGGAACTAAATGGTCTAAAGAAGTATAGCAAGCTCAAGAAAAATAATTAATCAACACTAGTAGCCTGGCTGGAGAGATGGTTTGTCAGTTACAAGCACTTGTTGCTCTTGCATTGTATCCAGAGTTCAGTTCCCAGCTCTCATGGCTGACAACCATTCACAACCAGTTGTAAGGGATCGGATGCCTACTTCTGACCTCTACAGGCATCAGGCATGCACTGGTACACACACACACACACACACACACACACACACACACACACACACACATATACATGCAAATAAAACAACCATACACATAAAATAAAATAAACATGGAATTAAAAACTAGTAAATGTCCTAAATACCAATGACAAAGGTACTGAGAACAAAATCAAGGAAATAATCCCATTCACTTTACTCTCAAAAAAAAAAAAAACCTTGAAAAAAATATAATGTGAAAAATCTCTACAGTGAAAACTTTAAAACGCTGAATAAAAAAAATAAGGAGGACTTGTTGGCCTTTGCTTTATAACAGAAGTGTGGTGGCTATTCTTGATTGTCATCTTGACATCTGGAATTAACAAAAACCCAAGTGCCCGGTACACCTGTGAGAGATTTTTGCTTAATTAAATCATTTGAATGTGAAGATCCACCTGTAATCTGGATCTTGAAGTGGGAAGATCCATCTCTAATCTGTCCCACACCTTCTGTTGGCAGCCTTTAAAAAGGACATGGAAAAGGAAGCATGTTCTCTTTGCCTGAAAGTACATTCCTTCACTAGCATGAGTGCCTACTTCTTCAGGATCCAAGCTTTTCAAGAAGACCAGCTGAGACATCCAGTCTCATGAACCAAGCAACTACTGGATTTACAGACCTTTCATTGTTGGACTAGCTGAACCACAGCCCTGTAACCCATTCTAATAAATTCCCATTATATATGCCTATATACCTATTTTAAAATCTCATATATATGTACATATATGTGCATATGTGTGTGTGTTCCATAAATTCTGTTCCTCTAGAGAACTCCAACTAGCACAGATTTTAGTACCAGAAGTGGTTCTAGAGCAATAGAAGAATAAATTTTTTTAAGTATCTGGAATAGGCTTTCCAATTCGCCAACACAAACAGTTACTAAAGCTTCTTCTAGAAACTGGGAGAATACTGAAAGTCCATGGTGTGAACTATTTCACACCATAACTATTACAGACATAAGGAGACAGATGCATGTGATTATCCAGATTCACCAATTGTGAGTGACAACAGAGTTGGATACTCTGTATATAAACCTTTTTACAATTTTTGGAAAAATAAGAAATATGATGATGCTGGTTGCTTCTAGAATCTCTGGAGAAAGGAAAAGAGTGAGCTCCATGATAAAAATAACCAGCTTCCAGCATCTCAGAATATGGTTAAGGACAACGCTGAACACAATGATAAAAAAAAGACCTGCTGAAGATTCGCACAGTCTAAAGCAGTGGTTCTCAAAGTTTCCTAATGCTGAGACCCTTTAATACAGTTCCTCAAGTTGCCATTTCCCCAAACCATAAAATTATTTCATTTCTACTTCATAACTATAATTTTACTACTGTTATGAACTGTAAGGTAAATATCTGATATGTAAGATATTTGATATGCAACCCCCTAAGGGGTAGCAATCAACCCACTGGTTGAGAACCACTGGTCTAAAGGTTTATAAGTGTGTCCAGGGAGATAATCTTCTCTCCTGCAGTCACAGAACTCAAGTTTCCAAAAATCGAACTGAAACACTCATTATAAATTTGGCTGAATTACAGCAAAAATTCAAGTCCTAGCCTCAGAGAGTGTCAGCTGTTAAAGTAAGGGCATTAACTGGTAAGGAATAGTATCCTGTAATTTGGGATGGGGATGTGTAGAAGACCCAATTGAAGCTGAGGACTTTGAACCCTCAGATTCTCAAGGGTTTATCTCACCTGAGGAAGTAGTCACTCCACCCTCAACAGAAAACGTACTCACATCCCAATCCCCTGAAATATTGCCTTTTTCACCTTTGACTGAGGAAATTAACCCTTTATCTGCTAAACTAGCAGCGACTTTCTCTGAAGAAAATGCCAAATTAAGATTTTTTTTGATATCGTGACATATCAGCTCCTGACAGCACCCCCTATTCTACTCCAAGTAGAAGAAAAGCATTGAAGAATCTCCAGTGTGAGATGGTTGAATTAGTGGCAAGCCTATCTCTTGGCATGTAAAAACTCCTTGCTTCAACTTCAGACAGACTGCTGTCCAAAAAGGACAAAACTTGGTAGCAGGGAAGTTGACAGCCTAGCTCTGCCAAGACAGGGTAGGTTAGTCCTTCATAATCCCTGCTCTACAATAAATGTCTGTCAGAGAAACAGGACCAAAAGGCTGAAGACTGATGCTGGAATGTATGGAGAGAAAATGGGAACTGTCCAAGTAGTCACTGGTTTGTCATTTCTTAGTATTGGAAGCTGCAGGCCCTGCACTTCCTATATAATCAGATATATTTATCCTTCTCAGCTCTCTGAGGTGGTTGAAGAATAGACAGCTAGAGTCTCATAGCTAAATTTTGAGTTGTTTAGGAATCAAGAGGGTGTTCTAGATCTAAGAAGATGGTTATAATAGTGATGCAAGTTAGTATGAAAGCTAAGTCAATTATAGAACTTTAAACTCATGGAGATGGTTAGAAGGTAGAAGGTTATAGTCAGGGGCCAAATATGTATGAACTGGACATTGGGAAGGTATACTGGGCCATTTAACTCTCATAAATGTGGCATATTTAATTCTGTTTTGTATAGAATTTACTGTTATAAGAGAAAGAACCATTTGTTGGATTGAAAAGGGAAGCTGTTGGGGGGGGGAGGAAGAGGGTGGAAGGGTGGGACAGGAAGGGGGAATAGGGAAGGGTTTGTGACTGAGATGTAACTTGAAGAAAAAAAAATAAAGTACTTATATAAAAAAAAAGAAGAAAAAAAAGAAAATGCCAGGCAAAACAATACTGATGTCCCTCAGGGACCACCAATAGTTGCCTCTAGACATATAACATATAACCAGACTTAAGTCTAAGAAGGTTCCAAGAGGGGAAGTAGTGAGTATAGTCCATGAGGAGAAGTGCAACAGTACTAAAGAGTTTAATGAGTTTGCTAAACCATTCAAGTAGAAGTCCAGGAAATATATGTGGAAATGGATTTTAAGGTTATGGAATAATGGTGTATGGAACATAAAACTGGATCAGGCCAACAAATTTATTGACATGGGTCCTCTGAGTGGAGATTCTAGGTTTCACATGGAAACTTACATAGTTTTGTTTTATGTTTATTTATTACTTCAGGTTACATCTCCATCACAGTACCCTCTTTCCACCCCTCCCAGTCCTGCCCACCCACCCTCCACCCCCTATCCCTTCCATCCCACTTCTCCAGGAAACTTACATAGTTTAAAGAAATGTGTCAAAAGTTTGTTTGAATAGTTGGCTAAAGCATTTGTCAAAAGGTGGCCTACTGAAAAGGAGTTGGAGATGCCCAGTATCTCTTGGCCTAGTGCTGATTTTAAGGCCTAGAGAAGAGATTTTAAAGGTCTTGGAAATGGCAATGCAAGAGTGGGTATGCTGTGTAAAAACCTAATTCTCCACAAGGGAAGGTCCAGAAGACACTCCCTTCACTAGTCCTGTAAGACACAAAATGGTGCAAGGGGTACCATCACATATGAAGAGCTCCAGCATATTTTTCTTGTGCCATGTCTTAGGATTGGGGATACTGATGCTCAGTTGCAAAGGATGTAATTAGGTCCTGAGGATGATGATTGTAGTTATAATAAGCAGCATAGACAAAGTAATGTCCATAATGGTCTGATCCATAATGGTCAGCTCAAGCGAAGTGAATTTTATGGGAGCACGCCTTTCAATCATGGTGTTTCCAGGCATGACACAGATAAGAAGCCTACTGAATTTTTGTTGAAATGTATAAGCAGAAAAATTCTCAGACAAATGAAAGGCTCCATTGGATCATGACAAAAGAGAATCTCAGCCTGTGACCCAATTTCCAGATGAGTCATTTGCAGACTCAAAATCCCTTGAATGAAGGGAAGCCCAGGTTCCCCAGAGGAAAAGAAAAGCTAGCAGAAAAATTTTACTACTAGCTTTTTTTTAGTACTTCCAGAGAGGGGCCTACAGCCTTTCCAAGGGTAACTGCACACTGGGGGAAAGAAAACAACCAGACTTTCTAGGGCCTATTGGATACTGGTTCTGAATTGACACTGATTCTGCCAGACCTCAATAAATATGTGGCCCTCCAATCAGAAAGGGCTTATGGAGATCAGATGATTAATGAAGTTTTGGCTGAAATCTGACTCACAATAGATCCAGTGGGTCCATGGAATCATCCTGTGGTTATTCCCCAGTTAGTTACAAGTTGGTAGAATTCTCACACTGGTTCCCTTACCTGTGGGATAAGGGCTTTTATGTTTTGAAAGGCTGAATGGGAGTCGTTAGAGTTGCCTTTTGATGGGGTGGTGTTAAGCATTCTAAATGTTGATTGGTCCTGTTTGCTGTATGTTACTTACTTTGTCTCTGATTGGTTAAATAAATGCTGAGGCCTGGAGATTGGGCAAAGACAGAGGTAGGCAGGAATAGGGGGGTTTCTGAGAGAGATAGCATCTGAGGAAGAAGAAGGCTGGAGGAGAAGCCAGGAGTAAACAGGAGTAAACAAGGAAGACACATCATGGGGTAGATTAAAGAAGATACAAGCCAGGCGGTGATGGCGCATGCCTTTAATCCCAGCACTTGGGAGGCAGAGGCAGGCGGATCTTTGTGAGTTCGAGACCACGCTGGTCTACAAAGCGAGTCCAGGACAGCCAGAGCTGTTAAACAGAGAAACCCTGTCTCGAAAAACAAAAACAAAAAAAAAAAAAAAAAAAAAAAAGAAGAAGATCCTCCCACGTGGCCTGGAACATCAGCTTAGCATGGAGAATAATAGTCCAAAGGGACGTAGGATTGCACAACCCAGGCCTAGGCTTGTTAGGATCCACATGGTGTCTGTGTGTATTCATTTATAGTGGTGGGTTAAGGATTAACACCACTGACCAATTAAAGATAATATAAATACTGGTTAAATAATTTAATTAGCTATTTTTTACAGCCTTTTTCAGGGAAAATAGCAAATCAAAAAACAGTATTGCATCCCTGGCAGAACTGAAGAAATTATTGTCACCATCAAGGACTTGAAAGATCCAGGGGAGGCATTTCCCACTACATGTCCTTTTAACTCTCCTATCCGGCTGGTGCAGATGACAGATGGATCATCGAGAATGACATTTGACTATCAAAAATATAATCAAGTAGTGACTCCAGTTGCAGCTGTTATAACCGATGTGGTGTCCTTACTTGAATAAATTAACATATCTGGTACATAATATTCAGCTATTGATCTAGCAAATACCTTTTCTCAGTATCTGTCTGTAAATCTGTAAATTACATGGTTTTCCTCCCTGCCCTAAGTTCCCAGAGTAAAGACTCTGAGAATCAAAATATATTTACAAATATCTCGGCCATATAGGTAAGCTCATTCACTGACTTAAAATAACCCATTTACATTGATTTACATTCTGCCATGTGGCTGGTTACCTCTTCTCAGCTTTCATTAATCTGTCCTCCCAACATATTCCCAGGTGAATCTCCTTTGGGCCTTACTCTATCCCAGAATCCTTTCTGCCTTCCAGATGTCCCACCTTCTATTCTACCCTTCCCTATATAGGTCATAGGCTTTTAGTGGACAAGTGATACATCCACAATAAACAAGATATTCTCTCTATAATACCCTTTTTTAATCCAATAAAAAGCTCTTATTCTTTAATAATAAATGTCCCAAACCTGAAAAAAGAGATGCTAATGAAAATCCAAGAGGCTTACAGAACACTGAACAGATTAGATCAGAAAAGAAACTCCTCTCGCCACATAATAATTGAAACACCAAATGTACAGAACAAAGAAAGAATATTTCAAGCTGTAAGAGAAAAAGGGCAAGCCACATACAATGGAAGACCCATCAGAATTACACCTGACTTCTCCTCAGAAACTTTAAAAGCTAGAAGGGCCTGGACAGATATCCTGAAAGCCCTGAGAGAACATAGGTGCCCAGCCAGACTACTATACCCAGCAAAACTTTCTATCAACATAGATGGAGAAAACAAGATATTCCATTGACAAAATCAAATTTAAACAATATCTACCCACAAACCCAGCCCTACAGAAAATCCTAGAAGGAAAATTCCAACCCAGAGAAGAAAACTAAACCCAACAAAACAAAGGGAATAGAAAACCCCTCAGCAACTAAGCCAAAAGAGGAACAGGACCATCACATATACCAAAACAATGGGAAATAACAACTCCTGGTCACTAATATCCATCAACATCAATGGAATCAACTCCCCAATAAAAAGACACAGGTTTTCAGAGTGGATCCGCAAGCAACACCCGTCTTTTTGCTGCATACAAGAAACATCTCACTATCAAAGATAGACACTACCTCAGAGTAAAGGGCTAAGGAAAGGTTTTCCAAGCAAATGGACCCAGGAAGCAAGCTGGAGTAGCCACCCTAATATCAAACAAAACAGACTTCCAACTGAAGTTAATGAAAAAAGACAGAGAAGGGCACTCTATACTAATTAAAGAGAATATTCAACAAGAGGAAATCTCAATATTGAACATCTATGCCCCAAATACAAAGGCACCTACATTTATAAAAGAAACACTTCTAAAACTTAAATCGCATGTCGATTACAACACATTAGTAGTGGGAGACTTCAACACTCCACTCACAACAATGGACAGATCATCAAGACTGAGGCCAAACAGAGAAATATTGAGTCTAACAGAGATCATGAACCAAATGGACCTAACAGACATATACAGAACGTTTCACCCAAACACAAAGGAATACACCTTCTTCTCAGCACCTCATGGAACCTTCTCCAAAATCGATCACATAGTTGGACACAAAGATAGTCTCAACAGATACAAGAAAATTGAAATAACCCCTTGTATCTTATCACACCACCATGGAATAAAGCTGGACTTCAATAGCAAAAGAATCAACAGAAAGCCTACACACACATGGAAACTGAACAACTCTTTACTGGATGACCACTGGGTCAGGGAAGAAATAAAGAAGGAAATCAAAGACTTCTTAAAATCCAATGACAATGAAGGCACAACATACCCAAACCTATGGGATACAATGAAAGCTGTGCTACAAGGAAAGTTCATAGCGCTAAGTGCCTTCAAAAAGAAAATTGTGACAGCTCATATTAGCGAATTAACAGCTAAACTGAGTGAATTGGAAAAAAAAGAAGCAAACACTCCCAAGAGGAGCAGAAGGCAGGAAATCATCAAACTTAGGGCTGAAATCAACAACTTGGAAACAAAAAGAACTATACAAAGAATCAAAGAAACCAAGAGTTGGTTCTTTGGGAAAATCAACAAAATAGACAGACCCTTAGCCAAATTAACTAAAAGGCAGAGGGAAAAATCCCAAATCAACAAAATCAGAAATGAAAAGGGAAAAATGACAACAGACATTGAGGAGATCCAGAGAATATTTGGGTACTACTTTAAAAAATCTATATTCCACCAAATTTGGAAATTTAAGCGAAATGGACAATTTTCTTGATAGAGTCCACCTACCAAAACTAAATCAAGATCAGGTTAACCGATTAAACAGCTCTATAACTCCTAAGGAAATAGAAACAGCCATTAAAAATCTCCCAACCAAAAAAAACCCAAGGCCAGATGGCTTTAGCACGGAAATCTACCGGACTTTCAAAGAGGAGCTAACACCAATTCTCTTCAAATTCTTTCACCAAATAGAATCAGAAAGAACACTGATAAACTTATTCTGTGAGGCCACAGTCACCTTGATTCCTAAACCACACAAAGACCCAACAAAGAAAGAGAACTTCAGACCAATCTCCCTCATGAACATAGATGTAAAAATACTTAATAAAATACTAGCAAACCGAATTCAAGAACACACCAAAAGTATCATACACCATGATCAAGTAGGCTTCATCCCAGGAATGCAGGGATGGTTCAACATACGAAATCTATCAACATGATTCACCATATAAACAAGATGAAGGAAAAAAAAACACATGATAATCTCGCTAGATACAGAAAAAGCATTTGACAAAATCCAACACCCCTTCATGCTAAAAGTTCTGGAGAGAATGGCCATACAAGGACCGTACCTCGAAATAATAAAGGCAATATACAGCAAGCCAGTGGTCAACATCAAATTAAATGGAGAGAAACTTAAAGCATTTTCTCGAAAGTCAGGGACAAGACAAGAATGTCCACTTTCACCATATCTCTTCAATATAGTACTTGAAGATCTTGCTAGAGCAATAAGACAACTAAAGGAGGTCAAGGGGATAAATATTGGAAACGAAGAAGTCAAATTATCCCTATTTGCAGATGATATGATAGCATACATAAGCAACCCAAAAAATTCCACCAGAGAACTCTTACAGCTGATAAACACCTTCAGCAAGGTGGCTGGATACAAAATTAATTCAAAAAAATCAGAAGCCCTTCTTTATACAACAACAAAAAAAATGAGCTGAGAAAGAAATAAGGGAAACAACCCCCTTCACAATAGCCACAAACAATATAAAATACCTGGCAGTAACTCTAATCAAGCAAGTAAAGGACCTGTACAACAAGAACTTCAAGCCCTTGAAGAAAGAAATGGAAGAGGCCTTTAGAAGATGGAAAGATCTCCCATGCTCATGGATAGGTAGGATCAACATAATAAAAATTGCTATCCTACCAAAAGCAATATATAGATTCAATGCAATTCCTATCAAAATACCAACACAATTCTTTATAGACTTGGAAAGAGCTATTCTCAATTTCATATGGAACAACAAAAAGCCCAGAATAGCTAAATCAATCCTGTACAATAAAAAAACATCTGGAGTTATTATTATCCCAGATTTCAAGCTGTACTACAGAGCAATAGTAGTAAATACAGCATGGTATTGGTATAGAAACAGACCAGTAGATCAATGGAATCAAATTGAAGATCCAGAAATAGACCCACATACTTATGGCCACATAATTTTTGACAAAGAAGCCAAAATGGCACAATGGAAGAAGGACAGCATCTTCAACAAATGGTGCTGGTCCAACTGGATGTCCACTTGTAAAAGAATGAAATTAGACCCATACTTATCTCCTTGAACAAAACTTAAGTCCAAGTGGATCAAAGACCTTAACATAAGGCCAGTCACACTAAATCTACTAGAAGAAAAAGGAGGAAAAACCCTCGAACTCATTGGCACAGGTGACAACTTCCTGAACAGAACACCAACAGCCCAGGACCTGAGATCAACAATCAATAAATGGGACCTCATGAAACTGAAAAGCTTCTGTAAGACAAAAGACACTGTCATTCGAACAAAATGGCAGCCTACAGACTGGGAGAAAATCTTCACCACCCCCACATCTGATAGAGGGCTATTATCTAAAATCTACAAAGAACACAAGAAACTAAATGCCCAGAAACCAAATAATCCAATCAAAAAATGGGAGACGGAGCTAAATAGAGAATTCACAAAGGAGGAATCCCTAATGGCCGAGAGACACTTCCAGAAATGCTCAACATCCTTAATCATCAGAGAAATGCAACTCAAGGTGACTCTGAGATTCCATCTCACACCTGTCAGAATGGCTAAGATAAAGAGCTCAAATGACAGCACAGGCTGGCGAGGGTGTAGAGAAAGGGGAACCCTACTCAATTGCTGGTGGGAGTGCAGGCTTGTGCAACCACTATGGAGGTCAGTATGGCAATATCTTAGAAATCTTGGAATAACTTTGCCTCAGGACCCAGCCATACCACTTCTGGGTATACACCCAAAGGACTCCTCACAGAGTCATAGGGAAGTCTCCTCATCTATGTTCATAGCAGCCTTATTTGTAATAGCTAGAAATTGGTAACAACCCAGATGTCCCTCAACTGAAGAATGGATTAAAAAACTGTGGTACATCTATACAATGGAATATTACTCAGCTATCAGAAACAATGAAATTATGCAATTTGCAACCAAATGGTTGGAACTAGAGAAGCTCATCCTGAGTGAGCTAACCCAGACTCAGAAGGATTCACATGGCATCTATTCACTTATAGTAGGATTTTAGCTATATAGTACAGGATATCTGTACTACAACCAACACACCAAAAAGAACATGGACATAGACTTTTTTTTCTTTTTCCTTCATTTTTGTTGTTGTTCTTTGTTTTTGTGGGTTTGTGTGTTTGTTGGTCTTTTTTTAGTTTTCCCCCCCTTAGCAAGGAGACACCTTTCACTGGCAGTACTGCCTCATAGGCCCCCGGTGTATGAGGAGGCTCTTGGCCCTCATATGACTCCTGAACTGTGGCGAGGGACTGTTATGTAGGGACACTCCACACCAGAGGAACAAGAGGGAAGGGTTAGGGGGTAGAGGGTGGGAGGGTGGGGCTGGGAAGTGGGGAAAGAGGACAATATGATAGAGATGTAACCTGAAGCAACAAACAAATAAATTTATTAATTAAAAAAAGCAGGTAACAATTTTAAAACACTGTAAATAAAATAAAGGTTATAGCCGTTCAACCTGGTTTTATAAACCTCCAAGAGTCGAAAAAACTTAGAGCTAAGGTAAAATACATGAAAAACGTGGTGTTAAGCCATGCCTTTAACTTCAGCAGAGACGGGAAGAGCACCATAGAGTTAGTGGACTTATAAATTCTAGAGTTACACGGAACAGGGTGGTGAGGGTGCACACCCTTAATCCCATCATTCAAGAAGAGTACACCCTTAATCCCAACACACTAGAGACAGAAACAGGCAGATCTCAGAGCTCAAGGTCAGCCTGATACAAAACAAACTCTAAATAGAGAAAAACTTCGATCCAGGAGTGGTGGAACACATCTTTAATCCCTTCAGATGGGAACCACAGGTCTTTGATCCCAATAATTAGAATGCAGAGACAGACACATAGGATTTGGAAGGACCTAAGTTTAAAAGCTACTTACAAAAGGCCTACTCAATACAAACATATTGTCTTTTGAGATCTCAAAATATATACACTAAAGCTTGTTTAGCTCCAAAATAACAAAATAATTTCTTCTTTAACCCAGATTGAAAGATAATACTTAAAAAAAAAAGAAAGATAATACTTTATATATTGTCAAAAAACCAAATTTGCTTCAGGAGAAATATTACTTAATGCCCTCCTCCCAAAAAAAAAGGGTAATTGTCCCAGAGTTAGGATTAGGGCAGTGCTCTGTTCTTATCTTTCCAGGAGATTCAAAGCATCCATTCAAGGAACCCAGGGACAACTGGACAAGTGAAACCTCAACAGAAAACAGAATCAGACACCAAAGAAAACGAGTGGCCCAGATGATTCAGCCTTACAGACTCCCTCAATAGCTGTTTCTTTCAAAAGTCCACAACCACAACAACTCAAAATCACTAAGACCGTTCAGCTCTACACACTGCCCCAGCCAGAACTTCAGTAAAACCTGGAAGATCAGCTTCTGCCTACAAACTCCTTAGGACATCTAAACAGCTTAGTGCAGAAGGACTGAATATAAAAGGATTGTACTAACATTTTTAACCATTTTTCCATTCTGGTTTGGGCCCCAAACAGGTTTACTATGACACAAATCTGCAGGAAGTCATTTTAAGAGAGCAACGTCCCATGCCCAGAGGGTGGGGAGGGTGTTTCTTCGCCCCACTTTTGGTTATTTGAAGGACAACTGAAAACTTTGTTATTTAGGGGAAGAGACTACAAGCTGTTAAATGATCTTGTTAAATGGGTTTTGGAGGTTAGACCCAGGGACTTCCTTCTTTTCCTTTTCTGTATCCTTCTTTCTCTCCTATGTAGGAGTGCACGGACTTGAGAAAAATGAGACATAGATATAGTATGGGAAGGAACAAGAAGAAGGGACAGATTATTGAATATGCCCTTATACCTTTGTATATTGATACAAAATTAGTATTATATTTGGCTAAAGTGGTATTGACCATTGTTTATTGTACAAAATTAAGATTGTATTGGACTACATTGGTATTGATCTTTGTATATTGATACAAAATTAAGATTATAGTTGGCCACAATGGTATTGACCCTTGTATATTGACGTAATATTAAGATTGTATTGGGCTACATAGGCATTGATCTTTGTATATTGATACAAAATTAAAGGTAACACTTCCTAATGGTATTGTACCTAGAGATACTTAACAATGAAATGTGAAGCTCTGGCCTCTTAATACCAACCGTCTTAAACTGTTTAGGATAGTTAAGAAATACAAACTCCTAGTCATGCAAGCATGTCACTTAGTTAGCTACTATGACAGTCTATCACAGATATTCTCTAAGCTACTCAGAAATCAAGTTGTTAAGAGACAAGCAACATTTGCTTATCTAAATACAAGAGACAGATAGGGCATCTTCAAAAACCCCAAGAGATCTGCAGAATATGGCATTCAAAGATGTTATCTTAAATTAAGATTTTTTTTTATATCGAGACATATCAGCTCCTGACAGCACCCCCTATTCTACTCCAAGTAGAAGATAAGCATCGAAGAATCTCCAGTGTGAGATGGTTGAATTAGTGGCAAGCCTATCTCTTGGCAGGAAAAAAACCCCTTGCTTCAACTGCAGACAGACTGCTGTCCAAAAAGGACAAAACTTGGTAGCAGGGAAGTCGACAGCCTAGCTCTGCCAAGACAGGGTAGGTAAGTCCTTCATAATCCCTTCTCTACAATAAATGTCTGTCAGAGAAACAGGACCAAAAGGCTGAAGATTGATGCTAGAATGTATGGAGAGAAAATGGGAACTGTCCAGGCAGCCCCTGGTATGTCATTTCTTAGTTTTGGAAGCTGCAGACCCTGCACTTCCTATATAATGAGATATAGTTATCCCTTTCAGGTCTCTGAGGTGGTTGAAGAATAGACAGCTAGAGTCTTATAGTTAAATTTTGAGTTGTTTAGGAATCAAGAGGGTGTTCTGGATCTAAGAAGATGTTTTTAATAGTGATGCAAGTTAGTATGAAAGCTGAGTCAGATATAGAACTTTAAACTCATGGAGATGGTTAGATGTAGAATGTTAAAGTCAGGGGCCAAATATGTATGAACTGGACATTGGGAATGTATACTGGGCCATTTAACTCTCATAAATGTGGCATATTTATTTCTGTTGTTTTGCATAGTATTTACTGTTATAAGAGAAGGAACCATTTGTTGGACTGAAAGGGGAAGTTGTTGGGGGGAAGAGGGTGGAAGGGTGGGACAGGAAGGGGGAGTAGGGAAGGGATTGTGACTGAGATGTAACTTGAAGAAATAAAAAAGTATTAAAAAAAAGTTTAAAAAAAGATTTACACTCACAATGTCTAGTCCATATATATTTGGAAACTCTGAAGAAAACATTCTATTATCTATCCTATTTTGGTGAGTTCAGAATCCTGTACCTAAATCATTTCTATAACATCTTGCATTACCAACCTAAACCACCTTCTTGGACCTAAAACATCTTCTTAAATCCTAAACAACTTAAGTTTAATTGTAATACTATAACTATCTAGTCTTCAAAACCATCAGAGACTTGGAAAGGAATAAATATTACCTGAGTATGCAGGAAGTGCATACAAGCAACTTCCAATACTAAAGAATTGACATAGAATAGTTGGCTGCATGGACAGTTCCCAAAATTTCTCTATAACTTTGGAGCGTCTATCTTCAGCCTTCTGGTCCAGTATATCTGACAGACATTATTTGTGGTGCAGGAATTATGAAGGGCTGCTTACCCTATTTTGGCAGAGCTTAGCAAGCGACTTCCTTGCATCTAAGTTTGCCCATTTCAGACAACATTCTGTCTGCAGTCAGAGCAAGTGCAGCTTTTGTCCAGTGGCAGCTTGCCACACTTGAAGCAATCTCTAAATGGAGGTTCTTTGATACTCATCATCTTCTTCCAAGTTGAATGGGGAGTTGACATGTCTTATTGTCCAAAAAATTCCTTAAATTAGTAAAACATGTTTAAATGCCATATTCTGTAGGTCTTTGAGGTTTTTGAAGACCATCTATCTATCTATCTATATCTATCTATCTATCTATCTATCTATCTATCTATCTATCTATCTAT
>CAJQZJ010032395.1:10251259-10268086 GCA_907164525.1 Lophiomys imhausi
TATCTATCTATCTATCTATCTATCTATCTATCTATCTATCTATCTATCATGCTTCTGAATATGCACAGGTTGCTTGTTTCTAGCTATTTACTATCTGCTCAACCTAGGAGGCATATTTCTGTGATAAACTAGACTATGACCATGAGTTTGATTGATTATTAACTTGCATCATTTAATTATCCTAAACAGTTTGTAATGACAGCTTTTAAAAGGACTGGAACTAAACAGTGCATTATTAAATAAATTGCAAAGGTCCAAATCCTTATTATGGAGTTGAAACAGAAATATACAGTATGTTATAACAAAAATAAACTTAATTTATATATCAATATACAAAAATCTATACCAATGTAAGCAAAAATTATCCTTAACTTTGTATCAATATACAAAAACTATACCCCTTGGTTTAAGAGTAGATTCACTAATCAACTATTTCCCCTATTATAAATATATGATATTCCTATATTCCCTCCTTTTTCTTCTAAACCCTTTTCCCCTTACCTAAGGGGAAAAAAGATAGAGAAAAGAAAAAGAGAGAAATCCCCGAATGTAAACTCTTATACCTTGTTTTGTCCTTGCTCAAGACCATTTAATAACTTGGAACTAACCCCTTTATAACAACAAGCATCAATCACCCACAGAACAACCAAAACCTACCCACCCACGTTATGGGATTGGAGCATTGCTCTCTTAAAATTGCTTCCTGTTGATTTGAGGCATTGTATTCCTTTTTGGAAGCCCAAAGGAAATTGGGAAAACGGTCAAGTCTTAAGAAAGCTAGTTGTAACATGTACTGTTCAATCTCTCTGTGCTGTGAAAATGAAGGACTTAAATGAAGTCCTGTTGGAGCAGTCTGAAATGCTGGAACAAATGAACTAGCTGTTTTTTAAGTTGTCCTGGAAGCAAGTTGTGATGAAATAGCAACTGAGGCAGTCTGAAGCTGGATCACCTGGGCTGTTTGTCTTGTCAAGTCCACCTTCATTCTATTGGTGTCTGGTCCTTTGGTTCTGTTAACATAAACTCTCACAAGTAATATACAATTCTGTAATTGCATATATAAGGGATGTGTAATAGGTAAAGATAAGTTAATGATGATTTTCTGTTCTTTATCTGAGCAGGTAAAAGACATTTGTCTTTCTTTATAAGTTACTTTAGACTGTAAGCAAATTGCAATATAAACTTTTATCTATGCCATTTAAAGAATGGCATAAGTCCTGAGGTCTTTGTAGCCAACAAGATGTATTGGCTTTACATGTACATTTAAGTCTCAGCTGGTCTCAGAGCTATTCCCATGCAGAGGGATCAGTGTATACATTACCTGACTTGTTGGTCTTGTTGATTTCTTTCTTTCTGACTGCAGCTAGGAGCTTCAGGGGTCTCCCCCTGTCAAATCTGATTTCCAACAATTTGGATGGAATACACAGTTTTTATTTTCCTGTTAGAACAAATATAAAATCCCCCCCAATGCAACTTTAGTTCCTTTCTTCCGTTCTGGAATTGGGACCTGTGTAGGCTGATCTAATTCACAGTCCTTTCTTAAATCCAGTACTTTTTACAGTTGCACTACATGTCTCATTTGCTTTTAAAAAGTTCGAAGTCAACAAAACACCACTTAATCTATCCCTGGGATATTCTTCATTCCCCATCGGTCTGGTACCTCCTTTAAAGTTCTGTTAGATTTCTCCATAATTTCTTGTCTTGTAAGATTGTAAGATATACCTGTGACACTTTCAATGCCATAATGTCCAAAACACGGCTGTATTTCAATGGATACACATGTTGAAGCACCATCAGCCCCAATCTGCAAAGGAACCTCCAAGACAGTCACCATCTCTAATAAATGTACAATCTCAGAATCATCCTTTTCAGAATTCAAGGCAGAAGCCCATTCAGATTCTGAATACGCATCAATAATATATGATGCACCAACATGTGGACATATCTTAATTCTCCAAACTCTACAAAATGAAACACATAATCTACTGTACGACATTGCTCTAAGGTAGCATCAATAAGTAGAATCTGGATTCTTAACACAATATATTATATTTTTATGCCATTCTAATTCCTTTGTGGAATTTTTTTATCTAGAACTACCTCTTTTGATGTTATCATGGGTTCCAGATGGGATTCCTCTGAAGGCTCCTATTTTGATTCAAAGATTCCCCCAACCTCTGTTTTTTATAGTCTCTAATCTAGCACTTGATTCCTCGGTCTCTTCTTTCTCCAAGTCTGCCTTGTTTTGATCCCTCCTAAAGAGGATATACAAAACTATAATCATTACTGAAAAAACAATTTGTATGCTTATAAGCAAAGCAAAATCATATGGAATCCAGATGTATCGAGTCGTGTCTTCCTCCATTTTTAACACAGAAAATATTTTTTTCAACTTCCTAAAGACTACATTTAACTATTTTCAAGCTAAGTATTTCTTCCTATGATTTTTTTAATACCCTTCTCTTTTACTGTGTTTTCCAAACTTAATACCTTATCAGCTCAGAAGCTTGGGGCTTCTCAGTTTGCTACCTCGCGCTGCTGTTAGCCCCACCCCAGTCATTCAGCTAGCTCTTTGTAGGGGCTGTTGATCCCACCACACTCCTCCACTCACAGGGAAGAGACGGAAGGGGAAAGCAGGTTTCTCCCTACTGTCTGTAGCTCTGAGGCTCTGTCTGGCACACAGCTCTGGCTGGAGGCACCCTGGCTTTTGGGTCACAAAATGCCTCTCCCATGTGGACCCATGTTGTGTTGAGGTTTTCCCATAAGCCTCTTAGCTCTCTATAGTGTGTTTTAATTGTACTGCACTTGGGAGAAACCGCAGCTACTCTGCCCTGGGGCTCCAGTAAGAGAGAACCAGCTTTTAAACTCGATAGGGACTTGCTATTATCAAATGGGAGTGGTATATATGTGAATGGTTCCAAGCAGGTCCTGAAGGCACAAGCAAGTTCCAAGAAGAAGTTGCCCAAATGCCTGTGGCCTCTACTCTTGTTACAACGCGGTCTGCTGCCAAACATGCACCTGTAGCCTCATGGGCTGTGCTCTATGATTGGTTTTCTGAGGAAAATAAGACTAGGTAGAATGAGGGCACTGTGATGGAGATGTAACTTGTAGCAATAAATAAACAAAAATAAATTAATTAATTAATTTTAAAAAGACTAGTGCCTGGATTACTAATAGTTACATATTATGCAGGCACCACCCAGAAGTAGACACAGCATACAATCCCTTTCTGGGACAACCCTGAAAGGTAGCTGTGATGGTAAATCTTCAAAGTGGGCAGAACTTCAGGCAATATACATGTCATACATTTTGTTTGGAAGGAGAAATGGCCAGGTGTACGATTGTTCACTGATTCTTAGGCCACAGGCAGTGGATTGGCTGGATGTTCAGAGACTGGGAAAATTGGTGAGAAAGACATCTGTGGAGGAAGTATGTGGCTATATCTCTCCAAATGGATGAAGGATGTAAAGATACTTGTTTCCTCTGTAAATGCTCATAAAAGGTGACTTCAGCTGAGAAGTTCATTCCTGTCATTACCCAATGGACCCCTTAGCAAAATGTCCATTGTGGCAGAGATGGGATTATGCATGGGCTCAACAATGTGAACTTCCACTCACCAAAGCTGACCTGGCTACAGCTGCTGCTGAGTACTGGATCTGCCAACAACAGAGACCAACACTGAGTGCCAGAAATGGCACCATTCTCCAGGGTGACTAGCCAGCAACCTGGTGACAGGTTGACTATATTAGACCACTTCCTCCATGGAAAGGACAGTGCTTTGTCCTTACTGGAGTAGATACTTTTTCTGGTCATGGATTTGCTCTTCTTACATGTAATGCTTCTACCAAAACCATAATCATGGACTTACAGAATGTCTTATGCACCACCATGGTATTCCACACAGTATTGCTTCTGACTGAGCAACTCACTTCACAGCCAGAGAAGTGTGGCAGAGGGCCCATGATCAGGGAATACACTGGTTTCACTATGCTCTCCACCATTATGAACCAGATGGCCTGATAGAAGTATAGAATGGCCTTTTGAAGACAGTGCCAATTATGTGCCAGCTGCCTGGCAGGCTGGGGTAGTATTCTCCAGAAGGTGGTATATGTTTTGAATCAGAGTCCAATATATGGTAGTCATGTCCCATGGGTCCAGAAGTCAAGGTGTAAAAAAGGGAATGATTCCATTCATTGTCACCTCTAGTGACCCACTAGGAATAATTTTGCTTCCTGTTCCCACTACTTTAAGTTCTACTGGCCTAGAAGTTTTGGTTCCAGAGGGGTGAGCACCCTTGCCAGGAGCCACAACAAGCATGCAATTCAACTGGAAGCTCAGACTTCCTCCTGGCCACATTGGGCTTCTGATGTCCTTAAGACAACAGGCTAAAAAAGAAATAATGGTGTTAGGAATGGTGATTGACTCAGATTACCAAGGGGAAATTGGATTGCTTCTCCACACTGGAGGTAAGAAAGATTATGTGTGTAGTGCAGGAGATCCTTTAGGGGCATATTTTGGTGCCACCAGACTCTGTGATTAAAGTCAATGGGAAACTATAGTAGCCTAATCAAGGAATGATGACAAAGGAATGAAGGCATGGGTCACTCCTGTAGGAAGAGAGCCAAGACCTGCTGAGGAGCTTGCTGAGGAAGGAGGAAATACAGAATGGGTAGTTGAGGAAGGTAGTTATAAATACCAGTTAAGGCCATGTGACCAGTTTGCAAAAGTGAGGGTTATAATTGATGTGAGCATTTCTGATATATTTTGCTAAGTATGTGTTTGTACAGATATTTGTATTTTCTTTTCTCAGTTTCTTTATATGTGATGTGACATCAATTAAGAGAACATCAATGGTTATCATATTTAAGCTTGAGATACTAAAAGAATGTCCCTCAAGAGGCATTGCCACCTAAATGTATAATGCATTTGTGGTTGTATGAGAGATGTTAAGCCTAATCGTGACCTGGTTAAATATATAATGCATTTGCCATTTTATGTGGGATAGCTACATCATGACTAGGAATTATTATGACCTGGTTATTGTTTTCATTTGGAAATTAATCATGATATAGGGAGGTGTGTTTGTGTGTCAGGTTAATAAGTGGTAAAGTTGTGATGGCTCTTCTTGGTTAACTTGACAACATATGAAATAAACTGAAACCCAAAATTGGAGTGGCATACCTGTAGGGGATTTTTGCTTATTTTGAAGTAGGAAGGGTCACTTCTACACTGGGTCTTTGAAGTAAGAAGACACACTTTTAATCCAGATCTTTAGAATTGAGAAAACCCACCTCTACACTGGGCTAGGCCTTCTGCTGGAAGCCTATATAAGGACATGGAAGAAGGAATCTCTCTCTCTCTCTCTCTCTGCCTGCTTGCTCTTGCCTTGATAGCAAGTCCATTTCTTCACTTCCTTCACTGGCATTGCAGCCAACTTCTTCTTCAGGATCCCAGTGTATACTGAAGAACAGCTGAGATATCCAGCCTTGTGGATATCTTAACAACTACTACATTGGAAAAACAAGAACAAACAAATACAAATCCAGTAGATGGCAAGAAATAATAAAAATAAGTTCAGAAACTAATGAAATAGGATTTTAGAAAAACAGCACAAGATAAATAAATCAAGGAGCTGGTTCTTTGAGAAGACTAAAAAGTATGACAGATCCTTGGCCCAGCCAACCAAAAGAAAGGAAGAGATGACCCAAATTGACAGAATCAGAAATGAACAGGGAAATATTACAAAAGATGCCAAAAAAATCAGACTAGTGTTAAGAAATACTTTAAAAACCCATACTCAATTAAGTTAGAAAACCTAATTTCTGGGTTCATCCAAACCACCAAAGTTAAGCCAAGAAGAGAGCAACAACTTAAACAGACCAGTAACAAATAAGGGGAGTGAAACAGTGTTTAAAAACCTTCCAACTAAAAAATGCTCAGACCCAGACAGATTCACAGGAGAATTCTACCAGATTTTCAAAGAGGATCTGCAGCCAACATTTCTTAAATTATTCAAAAAAATTAGAAACAGAAGGAACACTCTCAAACTCCATCTATGAAACCAACATTAATCTAATTCCAAAACCAGAAAAGATAAAACAAAAAGATAATAATAGATCAATATCCTTGATGAACAGATTTTTAAAATCCTCAAAAAATATTTGCAAGCCAAATATAAAAAATTATTCTCAAGATAATAAATAACATATTTTAAAAATCATCTATCATGATCAAGCTGGCTTTATCCCAGAGGTCTGGGGATGGTTCGACATACATAAGCTAATAAATATAATAAATAATATAAATGGGCTTTAAAAAAATCATGTAATCTCAATAGGTGCAGAATATATCTTTGACAAAATCTAACTTTCCTCCATTATAAAAGTCCTGAAGAGTGTAGGACAGAGGGAACATATCTCCACATAATAAAGGCTATATATGGCAAACTCATAGGCAATATTACCCTGAGTGGAGAAAAACTCAATGCAATCCCATTAAAATTAGGAAGAAGACAAAGCTATTCACTATCCCCATTTCTTTTCAATATAACACTTGAAGCACTAGCTAGATCAATAATACAAGAGAAAAAAATTAAAAGGTAAATTGGAAAGGTCAGATTATCCAAACTTGTAGATGACATGATTATATATATATATATATATATATATATATGAGATTCCAAAAACTTCTAGAATTAATCAATGATAACAGCTTCCAGGTACAAAATCAACTTAAGTCTGTAGTCTTTCAGCAAATAGGCTGAGAAAGAGATGGAAGACTCTAATTCACAGCAGCTTCAAATAAATAAGTAATTAAGTAAAATAGCTAGGAATTAACCTAACCAAGGAAGTGAAATACCTCTTCTGCCACTCGGTGGTGGTGGCCTCCTTTAATTCCAGTACTCAAGAGGTAGAGGCAGGAGGATCTCTTAAATTCAAGGGCAGCCTGGTCTACAGAGTGAGTTCCAGAACAGCCAAGGCCACACAGAGAAACCCTGTTTTAAAAAAATCCATATTTATCACCCTGCACAAAACTCAAGTCCAAGTAGATCAAAGACCTTAACATAAAACCGGATACACTAAATCTAACAGAAGAGAAAGTAGGGAATAGCCTTGAATGCATTGGTACAGGAGACAACTTCCTGAACAGAAAACTTGCAGCTCAGTCACTAAGATCAACAATTAATAAATGGGACTCCATGAAACTGAAAAGCTTCTGCAAGGCCAAAGGCAATGTCAATAGGACAAAATGGCGCCCACAGATTGGGAAAAGATCTTTACCAACCCTACAACCAACAGAGGGTAATATTCAAAATATATAAAGAATTCAAGAAAATAAACATCAACAAACCAAATAATCCAATTAAAAATGGGGTACAGTGCTAAACAGAGCATTCTCAACAGAAGAATCTCCAATGGCCAAGAAACACTTAAAGAAATGCTCAGCATCTTAGTCAACAAGGAAATGCAAATCAAAACAACTCTGAGATTTCATTTTACACCCATCAGAATGGCTACACACAAGTGACAGCACATGTAGATGAGGACATGGAGCAAGGGGAATGCTCCTCTATTGCTGGTGGGAGTGCACAGTACAGCCATTTTGGAAATCAATTTGGGGGTTTCTCTGAAAAAAAAAATGGGAATAGTTCTACCTCAAGACCCAGCTATACCACTCCTGGGCATATACCCAAAAGATGCTCCTACATACCACAAGGACATGTGCTCCAAGATGTTCATAGCAGCCTTATTCATAATAACCAGAAACTAGAAACAATCTAGATGCCCCTCAACCAAGGATGTGAAAATATGGTACATTTACAAAATGGAATATCACTAGCTATTAAAAACAAGGACATTGTGAAATTTGCAGGCAAATGGATGGAACTAGAAAATATCATCCTGAGTGAGGTAACCCAAACCCTAAAAGACATGCATGACATGTACTCACTTATAAGTGGATATTAGCCTTGAAGTACAGGATAATCATGCTATAGTCCACAGACCCAAACAAGCTAAGTAATAAAGAGGGTCCAAGGGAGGGCTTGAATCTCACTGCAAAGGGAAAATAAAATAGAAATTGGCAGTGGATAGAGGGAGGGAATTGGGTGGGAGAGGGAGTAGGGAAGGAAATGGAGGTGGGGATTAAGGATAGAAAGAGGGCTGGGAAAGAGAACAGAAATCAGTGGTGGGAATCTCTGGGACATGCCAGAGACCTGGGATGGGGGAGGCTCCAGGAAGTCTATGGGGTTGATCTTAGCTGAGACTCCTAAAAGCGGGTAATATGGAGCCTGAAGTGGACACCTCCTGTAGCCAGGCAGGATTTCCAGTTGAGGGATAAGGACACCAACCCACCCACAAAATGTGCAAATCAAAATTTGTCCTGCCTTCAAGATATGCAGGGACAAATATGGAACAGAGATTGAGGGAATGGCCAACCAATGACTGGCCCAACTTGAGACCATGGTAGGAAACCAACACCTTACGCTATTAATGATATTCTGCTACACTTGCAGACAGGAACCTAGTATAACTGTCCAACCCAGCAGCTGATAGAAACTGATGCAGAGATCCACAGCCAAACATTAGACAGAGCTCGGGAAGTCTTATGGAAGAGTTGAGGGAAGGATTGAGAGAGATGGAGGGGGTCAAAGACTCTACAAGAAGACCTACAGAGTCAAATAACCTGGGCCCATGGGGGCTCACAGAGACGGAACCACCAATCAAGTCTCCATGATATTCTTCACAGAAATAGAAAAAAATCCTAAAACTTAAACGGAACAACCAAAACCAGGATAGTTATGGTGGTTTGAATGAGATGTCATCACCCCCCCCCCAAATTTCAGGAGCTATTTGAGGAGGCTTGAGAGGTGTGGTCCTGTTGGAGGAAGTACTTTACTGGAGGTGTGTTTTGTGAGTTTAAAGACCCATACTATACCCAATTTGTTCTCTCTGCTTCCTGTTTGTGGTTTAGGATGTGAGCTCTTAGCTTGCTGCTCCAGCCACCATACCTTCCAGGGACCATCCTTCCCAACTATGATGGTGATGAACTCATCCCTCTGGAACTGTAAGCCTAGATACACTGTCTTTCTTCCGTGAGATGCTTTAGTCATAGTGTTTTATTTTATCACAGCAACAGAAAAGTAACAAATAACCAATGGAATCCTGAGGTAAAAGAATACTGCTCTATATATTACCATTCCAAACTCAAGATATATTGCAGAGCTATAGTAATAAAAACAGTATGGTACAGGCACAGAAACAGACACATACACCAAGGGAACAAAACAGAAGATCAAATTATGAGCACATGTAATGATAGTCATCTGATATTTGACACTGATGTAAAAAAAAAACCACACTGGAGAAAAGACAACATCCTCAATAAATGGAACAGTGGAAACAAAATGTCCACATGTAGAAGAATGAATTTAGAATCATATTCTACACAAAATCATCTCCAAGCCTATCAAAGACCTCAGTGTGAAACCTGGGTCCTAAAATACTGAAACTGCTAGAAGTAAACACAGTTAGTACCCTATAAGATCTAAGTGAAGGAAAGGATGCTGTGAACAGAACTCCATTTCTCCATGGACTAATGCCAATGATGGAAAGATGGAACCTCACAGAACTAACCAGCTTCTGTAGAACTATGGGAACAGTCAAGTGAGGCAGAGGGCCACAGAGAGAATTTTTGCCAGATATATATCTGGTATATAATATCCAGAACATATAAAGAACTTAAAAAGTTGAAAAAACAAGTAACCCTACTTAAAGACAGGCTATAGATCTGAACAGAGAGTTTCCAAAAGAATAAATAAATGGCTAAGAATTATCTGAAAAATGTTCACTATTCCTAGTTGTAGAAATTAAGTATTTAAATTATTTACCATTATTTATATTAAGGTTAGTGGGTCAGTGGTGTTAATCCTTAACCTGCCATTATAAATGAACAAACACAGACACCTGATGGATTTTAACAAGTCTTGGCCTGAATTGTGTAATCTTAGCCCATCTAAGCTAGCTCTTAATTCTATTCCTCAAATATGACCCCATATATATCCCAAATATACCCTAGGCTGTTATTCTCCATGCTATGCCAATGTTCCAGGCCACATGGAATGAAATTCTTTTCTCAAATCCATGACGTATGCCTTCCTTCCTCCTCTGGCTTCTTCTTTTTCTTCTGGAGGCTTCTTCTCTTCTCATGAACTATTACAGTTAATTATTTCTACAACTAGTTATTGGGGAAATGCAAATCAAAACAAGTGAGACTTCATCTCACCCCAGTCAGAATGTCTAAGATCAAGAAAACAACTGACAACAAATGTTGGTGTGGATGCGGGAAAAGGGGACCTCTATTTCACTGTTGGTAAGAGTATAAACTAAGGCAGCCACTCTGGAAATCAGTACGGAGAATTTTTATAAGAGCTAAATAAATAAATATATAAATAAATCTACCACCCAGGTATACCATTACTTGGCATATTACAAAGCACTCAACCTCCTACTCTGATATTTGTTCAGCTGTGTTCATTTACAATATCACAATAGCTATGGGATGGAAACAATATAAATGTTCTTCAACTGATGAATGGATAAGGAAAATGTGGTTCATACACACAAATACTATTAAGCTGTGAAGAAAAATGAAAATTTTAAATTTGCAGGTAAATGCATACAGCAAGAAAATATACTGAATGAAGTAACCCAGACCCAGAAAGATAAACAGTGTATCTTTGCTCTTCTTTGTGGATGCTAACTCCAAATCTTTAGATCTAGTATATAACTCAAAGTAGCTGGTGAAACCAGGAAAGTAAAAAGGGGCAGTGCGAGGTGACAGACTGGAGCTCTAGAGAGGGCATGGTGCTATTAAGGAGAAAATTAACAAGAGTAATTTACCTGGGGAAGGGAAAAGAGAGGGCAGCATGAGAGAGCGGGGAGGAGGAGAGAGAAGTAACACTAAGGGTATTTTTAAAAGCCATAGAAAATTATGTTATTTTGTGTTTGCTATATATTACACATAATAAATATGTAATATATAAATAATATAATATGTAAATATGTATAGTTTAACTAAAGTTGAGACACTTGGGGGTAGTAATGTTCCTCCCCAAGTGTCTATAGATTAATAAAAACCTCAGTACCAAGCATGGGCAACCTCCTTTTGAGCTGTTGGTTAAGGGGCATCCAAGAGTGACCCCAAAACAGTATAGGTTGTTTCTGTTGTCCTTGGTGCCTTCCAGAAAAAGAAAGTAAAACCTTAGTGGTAAAGATACCACACAATTCAAACATGGGACTTGGAGAAATTGACTTAGATCTGACTTAGAAATCTTCCTGAGAACTAGCTCTCATGGTATTGAAAGGTGCTATTCAAGCTTCCAAAGGAGAAAAGCAATGAATAATACTATTAAATTGTAGTGCCTTTGAATGCAACAATGAGCAGAATGGCAATATACTCCAAAAGATCCAATAGTGGGACAGATAACTTGGGGTAACCAATAACCACTTAATTGTACTTACAACTTCAGAAAGAGAGAATTTGGGTCTAGCCAACTACCTGTGACTGATGAGGCCATAGAACCTGTGGATGATGTGGCCATGGAACCTAGTTGAGAACCTACTACTGTCATTTTCCTAACTCAGTATCATTTCTAACTTTATTCTAAATACTTATCCTTATGCCCACAGATAGGTTTAGCTCTCATGCCTCATCAAAGAAGCTTATTTTTGCAGTAGATGGAAATCGTTACAGAAAGCTACAACTTTCTGTTGTGGCTCAAAATGGAGAGATAACTGACCAGTAGATGAGACTGTCCATAATTAATACATTTACTATACAATTTCTATACTTAAGGCTCAGGTAACATCACAGAAGACAGTGAGAAGACTACAAGCTCTTGAAGGCTGGGACATCAGCTGTAAGATAAACTCTCCTTAATAAACAAGAAAAGGGGAAAGAAAGAGAGAAGAAGGGAGGGAGAGAAAGAAGAATGAAGGGGAGATAAAGCAGGAGTAGGGAAAAGGGATGGACTTGGGAAGAGTTGAGATGAATATAATTAAGACACATTGAATGGCATAGCAATGAAATTTCTCCTAATGACATATTGCTACAGCCACATATAAGTGTGTTTCTCAGTCAGAGGGATGCTTCTTCTTGCAGTAGAGGGTAATTAACACAAAACCCACAACTGGTCAATTTGAAGAGAATTAAGAGAGTTTGGAATTCTCAGTCCTAAATGAGATGTCTACATGACTCCCCTCAAAGCTTGGTAGTCTATGAGGAAGAAGGGTTTAAAAGACTGTAAGAGCTAGAAGTAAATGTTTTCGGGTTCCAAGATGGCAGCGGCCCGTGTGGACGCATTATGATCTTGGAGATAACAGCCATAAAGCCACAGAGTTATAAGGCGCTGTGCAAAAAGTCTGAGTGACTGGACCCACCTGAGTTTCACCCAGCTACCCAGGGACCATTAAAAGTCCCTGGGCAGGACTCTCCCTCCCTCTCTTGGACACGCACAGATGCTGCTGAATCCAGGAATCAGGAACCCCCACCAGGAGAGACTCCGGGTAAGATCCACTCTAATACCCAGCGGGCATATTCGGACCCCACACACTGTTACTCACTAGCCTACTGGGCCCCCCAGATCCAACACAGGTGTTCCGTTCTGGCTATTTAGCAAAAGGTTTCAGACCCGTGGGAGTGCCACACACTCTTAGCAGCGCACAGCGGGCACACAGTGGCAGGGCACTCAGCAGCTGAGGGTTCCACAACACATCAGCCCAGCATCCAGCGGGTCCACAGCTGCATTTTGGAAAGCCCAGACATATCTGTGCACCCCCAGAGGGATGCTGGATAGGCCCCTCTATTGGATTTACAGTCATTGGGAAAAAAACGCTACAGTTGGATTGAGCTGCGGGATTCCACTGCTGTGTACGGGAACTTGGATGACAGTGGCCCCATTTGCCAGCATCCAAAGCCAGCTCCATACACACATAGGTGGAGTTGTGAGAGTGGCAGAAAATGATACAGGTGTGGAAGGCAGATTTACCTACCACAGGGTCCAACCCTGGGCAAACTGTGAGGTCTTTATTATTATTATCAGACTTTTTTGTTAGTACGGGCCCTTCCAGAAGGAAACCAGAGCTTAAGTATATATAGCTCCACCCCCTGGATCAGTGAGGTTTCGACCTGGAGGCACTGCTGAGTGACTCACCTTACAAGCTTGGAGTCAGGTCCTCTCAAGACTGCAACAGGCCTTGGGACCAAAAAAGTCCACAGAATCTGTGCCTGGACACACAGCCCCATGCCACCAGAGCCACTGCAGGCTGAATACTCAATGTGCAACATAGAGACCTCTGTCTTGGGAGCAGTGAAACAATCCCAGGCCATTCCTCATTGCCTGGGAATAGGCTGCGCCAGCTCACAATGCGTCTGGCTATTAGATGCACATTGATCCTGAGAATCCCCTGTAAGCAGCCAGGGAGGACCACAAACGCGGCCCAACACGTAAGCTGCAGGGAGCTACAACCGCACCCAACAGCCTGGGACCTGCCAAACTGCACTTTCATCTATAGGAAGACCAGTTGGATCCCAGGAATCCACAGGAACACAACACCATTACAACCCCTCACCTGGGACCCAATTAGGACGAAACAGGAAGGGATGAGCTCGCGGAGACACACACAATGAGAACCTCCACACAAGGCCCCATGCAGCCAGTGGAAAGTGACAGATCACCAAGCAATTCGACTGCTACACCAAAGTGCCCCCTTTGGATCTATGCACAGAAGACAACAGGAGCAGACAGCTAAAAAATTCCAAATGTCTAAAGGTCCAAGAAAAAACAGAAACAACTGAAGTCAGGGAGACATGACTCCAACAAACCACAACTATGCTAGTTAATCAAGTCCTGACCACCTCACCACAGCTGAAACACATGAAAATGATGACAATACTACATTATGGAAAGTGATAGAGTCCTTTCAAGAAAAATTTGAATCTATGAAGGAATTCAAAGAAGCCACAATTTCACAAGCAAAAGCAAGGGATAATATCATCAGAGAGCTCCAAGCCAAAGTGGCTCAACTTGAACAGGAAAAAGACAGGGCAATGAAAGATTTCCAGGCAAAGACAAGCAAATTGGATCAGGAAATGTACAAAACGAATAAAATCATCCAAGGCATGAAAATGGAAATGGAAACAATAAAGAAAACACAGTCAGAGTTATGAGTGGAAATAGAGAATCAAGGGAAGAAAACAGAAACTACGGATATGAGTATCAAAAATAGGATACAAGAGATGGAAGACAGGATTTCAGGAATGGAAGATTCGATGGAAGAAATCAGTACAACATCTAAAGAAAGTGCGAATGCTAAAAATTCTCTCACCCACAACATCCAAAAAATTAAGGATTCAATGAGAAGATGGAACCTAAGAATTATAGGCATAGAGGAAAGAGAAGACTCCTGACTCCAAGGTCCAGGAAATATCTTCAGCAAAATCATAGAAGAAAACCTCCCAAGCCTAAAGGAAGAGATGCCAATAAAAATCCAAGAGGTTTACAGAACACCAAATGGATTAGATCAGAAAAGAAACTCCTCTCACCACATAATTGAAAATCAAATGTACAGAACAAAGAAAGAATATTAAAAGCTGTAAGAGAAAAAGGTTAAGTAACATATAATGACAGACCAATCAGACTTACACTTTACTTCCCCTCAGAAACTTTAAAAGCTAGAAGGGCCTGGACAGATGTCCTACAAGCCCTGAGAGAACATAGGTGCCCAGCCAGGCTACTATACCCAGCAAAACTCTCTATCAACATAGATGGAGAAAACAAGACATTCCATGACAAAATCAAATTTAAACAATATCTACCCACAAACCCAGCCCTAAAGAAGATGCTAGAAGGACAATTCCAACCCAGAGAAGATAACTACACCCAAGAAAACAGAGGAAATAGAAAACTCCACAGCAACTAAACAAAAAGAAACACAAGATGACCACCTATACCAAAATAATGGGAAATAACAACCCCTGGTCACTAATATCCATCAACATCAACGGACTCAACTCGCCAATAAAAAGACACAGACTTACAGACTGGATCTGTAAACAAGACCCATCTTTTTGCTGCATACAAGAAACACATCTCACTATCAAAGATAGACACTATCTCAGAGTAAAGGGCTGGGAAAAGGTTTCCCAAGCAAATGGACCCAGGAAGCAAGCTGGAGTAGCCATCCTAATATCAAACAAAATAGACTTCCAACTGAAGTTAATAAAAAAAGACAGAGAAGGGCATTACATACTCATTAAAGGAAATATTCATCAAGAGGACATCTCAATATTGAACATATATGCCCCAAATACAAAGGCAACTACATTTATAAAAGAAACGCTTCTAAAACTTAAATCGCACATTGATCCAAACACTTTAGTAGTGGGAGACTTCAACACCCCACTCACAACAATGGACATATCATCAAGACAGAAGCCAAACAGAGAAGTAATGAGTCTAACAGAGATCATGAACCAAATGGACCTAACAGATATCTACAAAACGTTTCACCCAAACACAAAAGAATACACCTTCTTCTCAGCACCTCATGGAACCTTCTCCAAAATCGACCATATAGTTGGACACAAAGATAGCCTCAACAGATACAAGAAAATTGATATAGTATTTTATCACACCATCATGGAATAAAGCTGGACTTCAACAGCAAAAGAATCAACAGAAAACCTACACACACATGGAAATTGAACAACTCTTTACTGGATGACCACTGGGTCAGGGAAGAAATAAAGAAGGAAATCAAAGACTTCTTAAAATCCAATGACAATGAAAGCACAACATACCCAAACATATGGGACACAATGAAAGCTGTGCTATGAGGAAAGTTCATAGCACTAAGTGCCTTCAAAGAGAAAATTGTGACAGCTCATATTAGCGAAATAACAGCTAAACTGAGTGAATTGGAAAAAAAAGAAGCAAACACTCCCAAGAGGAGCAGAAGGCAGGAAATCATCAAACTTAGGGCTGAAATCAACAACTTGGAAACAAAAAGAACTATACAAAGAGTCAATGAAACCCAGAGTTGGTTCTTCGGGAAAATCAACAAAATAGACAGACCCTTAGCCAAATTAACTAAAAGGCAGAGGGAAAAAACCCATTCAACAAAATCAGAAATGAAAAGGGAAAAATGACAACAGACATGGAGGAAATTCAGAGAATATTTGGGTCCTACGTTAAATATCTATACTCCACCAAATTTGAAAATTTAAGCGAAATGGACAATTTTCTTGATAGAGTCCACCTACCAAAGCTAAATCAAGATCAGGTTAACCTATTAAACATCTCTATAACCCCTAAGGAAATAGAAACAGCCATTAAAAACCTCCCAACCAAAAAAAGTCCAGGGCAAGATGGTTTCAGCATGGAATTCTACTGGACCTTCAAAGAGGAACTAACACCAATTCTCTTCAAACTCTTTCACCAAATAGAATCAGAAAGAACACTGCTAAACTTATTCTGTGAGGCCACAGTCACCTTGATTCCTAAACCACACAAAGACCCAACAAAGAAAGAGAACTTCAGACCAATCTCCCTCATGAACATAGATGCAAAAATATTGAATAAAATACTAGCAAACCGAATTCAAGAACACATCTGTAACTGATCTTTTAAATTATTATTTAACTCTTATTATTTATTACTAAATTCACTTATAACAAACACCAACAATTTCTTAACTATTAATCCTATAAATTCCTACAACCTCTTTAACCTATCCACTAAACCTATTGATAATTATAACAACTACTTTC
>CAJQZJ010032395.1:10268486-10310221 GCA_907164525.1 Lophiomys imhausi
GAATCAGGAACTCAGCTGCTCTGCCTCAGTCCTTAAAGCCAGGCACAGTTTCCCCTAGGCCACTGATCGGAGAGATCAAACCCCTCCAGGCAAAAGCTGAGCCACAGGGTCCAGTCCTTGGCCTTTTGGTGTCTTGCTCAGGCTTTCTTTGCTCACCGGCTTCTTTCTGCTTCAGGGAGAGAGCTGACCATCAATGGCCAGCCCTTTTTTCAGCAGGACTCTTGGAGCTCTCTAGCATCAGGGGCCTCTTCTTCCTTCTGGGCTCCATGCACTGTCCTTAAATAGGAGGAACTCTGTTTCAGCTTAATTTGGGCTCCGCCCACTTAGCAGCTGAAAACAATGTCAGGCCAGATACTTTGTTTCTTCAAGTCTATTGAGTCTTTCCTGTTTTTCCTGACTTCAACCTTGTTTTTCAGTCTATTAAGTCTTTCCTGTTTTTGCTGACTTCATGCTGATAATGCTCTTCAGGTCCCGAATTAAGATACAGTATCAGAAACTCCTATATATTTTCTAAATCTAATTTATCTAACCCCTACACACATCAAAAGTATCATACACCATGATCAAGTAGGCTTCATCCCAGGAATGCAGGGATGGTTCAACATACGAAATCTATCAACATGATTCACCATATAAACAAGATGAAGGAAAAAAAAACACATGATAATCTCGCTAGATGCAGAAAAAGCATTTGACAAAATCCAACACCCCTTCATGCTAAAAGTTCTGGAGAGAATGGCCATACAAGGACCGTACCTCGAAATAATAAAGGCAATATACAGCAAGCCAGTGGTCAACATCAAATTAAATGGAGAGAAACTTGAAGCACTTTCTCTAAAGTCAGGGACAAGACAAGAATGTCCACTTTCACCATATCTCTTCAATATAGTACTTGAAGTTCTTGCTAGAGCAATAAGACAACTAAAGGAGATCAAGGGGATAAATATTGGAAACGAAGAAGTCAAATTATCCCTATTTTCAGATGATATGATAGCATACATAAGCAACCCGGAAAATTCCACCAGAGAACTCTTAGAGCTGATAAACACCTTCAGCAAGGTGGCTGGATACAAAATTAATTCAAAAAAATCAGAAGCCCTTCTTTATACAACAACAACAACAAAATGAGCTGAGAAAGAAATAAGGGAAACAACCCCCTTCACAATAGCCGCAAACAACATAAAATCCCTGGGGGTAACTCTAACCAAGCAAGTAAAGGACCTGTATAACAAGAACTTCAAGCCCTTGAAGAAAGAAATGGAAGAGGCCTTTCCAAGATGGAAAGATCTCCCATGCTCATGGATAGGTAGGATCAACATAATAAAAATGGCTATCCTACCAAAAGCAATATATAGATTCAATGCAATTCCTATCAAAATACCAACACAATTCTTTATAGACTTGGAAAGAGCTATTCTCAATTTCATATGGAACAAAAAGCCCAGAATAGCTAAATCAATTCTGTACAATAAAAAAACATCTGGAGGTATCACCATCCCATATTTCAAGCTGTACGACAGAGCAATAGTAGTAAAAACAGCATGGTATTGGTATAGAAACAGACCAGTAGATCAATGGAATCGAATTGAAGATCCAGAAATAGACCCACACACTTATGGCCACGTAATTTTTGACAAAGAAGCCAAAATGGCACAATGGAAGAAGGACAGCATCTTCAACAAATGGTGCTGGTCCAACTGGATGTCCACTTGTAAAAGAATGAAATTAGACCCATACTTATCTCCTTGTACAAAACTTAAGTCCAAGTGGATCAAAGACCTTAACATAAGGCCAGACACACTAAATCTACTAGAAGAAAAAGTGGGAAAAAACCCTCGAACTCATTGGCACAGGTGACAACTTCCTGAATAGAACACCAACAGCTCAGGACCTGAGATCAGCAATCAATAAATGGGATCTCATGAATCTGAAAAGCTTCTGTAAAGAAAAAGACACTGTCATTCGAACAAAATGGCAGCCCACAGACTGGGAGAAAATCTTCACCAACCCCACATCTGACAGAGGGCTAATATCCAAAATCTACAAAGAACTCAAGAAATTAAATGCCTAGAAACCAAACAATCCAATCAAAAAATGGGGAACAGAGCAAAATAGAGAATTCACAAAGGAGGAATCCCTAATGGCCGAGAGACACTTCCAGAAATGCTCAACATCCTTAATCATCAGAGAAATGCAACTCAAGATGACTCTGAGATTCCATCTCACACCTGTCATTATGGCTAAGATCAAAAGCTCAAATGACAGCACATGCTGGCAAGGGTGTGGAGAAAGCGGAACCCTCCTCCATTGCTGGTGGGAGTGCAGGCTTGTGCAACCACTATAGAGGTCAATATGGCTATATCTTAGAAAACTTTGAATAGCTTTGCCTCAGGACCCAGCCATACCACTTCTGTGTATACACCCAAATGACTCCTCACAGAATCATAAGGAGGTTTCCTCATCTATGTTCATAGCAGCCTTATTTGTAATAGCTAGAAACTGGAAACAACCCAGATGTCCCTCAACCAAAGAATGGATTAAAAAACTGCGGTACATCTACACAATGGAATATTACTCAGCTATCAGAAACAATGAAATTGTGCAATTTGCAGCCAAATGGATGGAACTAGAGAAGCTCATCCTGAGTGAGCTAACCCAGACTCAGAAGGATGCACATGGCATCTATTCGCTTATAGTAGGATTTTAGCTCTATAGTACAGGATATCTATACTACAACCAACGCACCAAAGGGAACATGGACGTAGACTTTTTTGTTTGTTTGTTTGTTTTTTAGTTTTCTCTCCCTAGCAATGAGACACTTTTCACTGGTGGTCCTGCCTTGTTAGGCCCCCAGTATATGAGGAGGCTCCTGGCCCTCATATGACTTCTGAACTGCAGCAAGGAACTGTTATGTAGGGACATTCCACTCCAGAGGAGTGGGATGGAAGGGTTAGGGGGTAGAGGGTGGGAGGGTGGGCCTGGGAAGGGGAGAAAGAGGACAATATGATGGAGATGTAACCTGAAGCAACAAATAAATAAATTTTTTATTAAAAAAAAAGTAAATGTTTTCAACAGTGTTTTCCAAACACAGCAGGGCAGGTGCACGTATGAACTTACTGTCAGTCTGTGACAGCATGCCAAGATCTGAACAAGCTCTAGACAGACAAAAATCCTAGCACAGAAAAGGAGAATGGGTGTGATTTTTCACCCCTAGCCAAGGTACTATGTGCAACTGATAGCTGCTGGGAAATCAGTTTTGGTGGTTTGACACAAAATGTCCCCCATAGGTTCATATTTTTGAGTGTGTAATCACCAATTATTGGCACTATTTAAAGGAGTGAGAGGACTAGATGATGTGGCCTTGTTGGAGGAAGTGTGTCACTGGTAGGGGAGTGATTTGAGGTTTAAAGAGCCCATGCCAAGCTCAAAGGCTCTCTCTCTCTCTCTCTCTCTCTCTCTCTCTCTCTCTCTCTCTCTCTCTCTCTGTGTGTGTGTGTGTGTGTGTGTGTGTGTGTGTGTCTCTCTGCCTTTAGGTCAGGATGTAACTCTCAGCTACTTTTCCAGCATCATGCCTGACACATCTACTGCCATGCTTCCCATCATGAGGATAATAGCCTAAAACTCTGAAGTTGTAAGTAAGCCCCCAAGTAAATGTTTTATTTTGTAAGAGTTGCCTTGTGTCATGGGGTCTCATCGCAGCAATAGAATTGTAACTAAGGTATCAGTTTTCTTCAATGGATTGACACTGGGTATATCAACCTCACTCCAGGGCAGATTCCATGCTCAGAAATAGTTGGCTAACACAAACTGGGCTCCATGGCTTTTGTTGTTATTTTGGTTGAGGGATTTTTAAAATAGAGAGAAGAGGAAGTTGGGTGGGTTAGGAGGTAGAAGAGGCCCCAGGAAAAGTTGGGGAAGAGGAATGAACATGATCAAAATATATTGTGTGAAATATCAAAGAATAAGTAAAATAAATATTAAAACAGTATAAAAAGATATTTTATAAAATTTGCAAAAATTAAACATATTAAAGACTAATAAGGAAAAAAAGAAAAATGACTCTATAACCTAATATATCAATCAAAATAGAGAATCACATAAAATATGCCCCTCATTAACAGCTCTTCCTTCCCTTAGACTCCATAAAAAGACTCCAGGCTATAGCTTGGAGTCCTTAAGCACTTTCATTTGTGTATCCTGTTGTTAATCATGATAGTGTAGCCTTATAGGGTTCACTATTGCTTTGTTTCAGATAAAGTTATCTTGTTTCTTTATAAATTTTTGTGAGCCCTTATATTCAATTATTTGGCTAAGAGGCCGAATCTTAAAACACTCACTACAGATCCTAGAAACTGGTAACACTACTGCTAAAGACACAACACACAGAGAAGTCAAAGCTAGAACTGATCTGGAAACTCCTTCCTTTCTGGTTGCATTGCATAGTGCCTATGGTGTCATCAACTGAATTTTCCTTTCACCAATGGGTCCTAAATGCTGTAACACAGACCTGCCAGTCAAATTAAGCCCACTGGTTAAAAAAAGTCGTAAAACTGCTATGGGTTTGTCCAATCAATTCCTGATTGCATTTGAGGCCTGATTGACAGGAGAAAATGCATGCCTGATTCACTATGTAAACCTGGTCAAAATCCCATGAATGGAGAAATTATAGAACCTACTAGCATTTTTTTTCTTTTTGCTAAAGAAGTTAAGTAAGAGCTGGAAGATGGGGGAGAGTGATATGAAATCCTATCATCTGGACATGACAGGAACACTGAACTCATGAAGTTATAGCCTCTATGGTTACATACACAAGCCAATCAATAATTACAGAAAATTTATAGTAAAGGGAATTGTGTTTCCTCGGGGGTGTGGCTACTGGAAGATCATCTTCAGGCAGGCAGCACTAACAATAATTGGACTCTGGTTTAAAAAAGGAAAAAGGACATGGGAATAAGAGAGACAAGTGTTGGGGGGGCATCAGGGAAGTGAAATGGAAAGTTGGGGTGGGTGTGAGCAAGATATATATAACTATCAATAATAAATTTAAAATGTGCAACTTAGTGAAAGGCTTGGAGTATAGCTCATTTGACAGAGTGCTAGCCTATGGAGCCCTGGGTTAGAACCTCAGCTTTGTATAAAATAAGGTGTAGTGGGTCACACCTGAAAACTTAGTACTTGGGAGGTGGGGGTAGGAGATTTCAAACTTCCAATCTCATCTTCAGGTGTATAGTGAACTTGAGGCTAGCCTGGCCTATAAGAAACCCTAAAGGCACAGGAGTGGACTATTTCAGTAGGAACCTTCACAATAGAATGTATTGAGTAAAAAAAAATCAGAGATTTAATAAAAAGGTAAATGAATTTATAGCCTTCAGACAACAACAATAAATAAAGAGAAAATACAAACCGAGTATGAGTGCTCTGTGGGACACCATTGAAAGATCACATCTATGAATCATGAGCACATCAGAAAACTATCAAGGTAAAATCATATCAACTCATAGTAGGAAACTCCCCACAGGTGAGGAAAGAGATGGTATACAAATACAGGAGTCACTTGGGTGAGCCAACAGACAGTATCAGAAAAGAAACTCCCTCACATAATATCCTAGTCAAAATGCTATAAATATAGAGCACACACACACACACACACACACACACACACACACACAAAACAAACAACAACAACAAAAATGTATATTGAAAGCTGCTAGAGAAAAGTACCATGTCCTGGCTCGTTTTATGTCAACTTGACACAGGCTGGAGTTTTCAGTGAAGAGAGATAAGGATTCAGTCAAGAAAATGACTCCATAAAACTGGATTGTAGGCAATCCTGTCCTGTGGACATCTTCTTAATCAATGTTTGATGGGCAAGAGCTCAGCTCAAAGTGGGTGGTACCACACCTGGGCTGGGAGTCCTGGGTTCTATAAGAAAGCACGCTGAGCAAGCCAGGGGAAGCAAGGCAGTGAGCAGCACACCTCCATGGCCTCTGCATCAGCTCCTGCCTCCAGGTTCCTGCCCTGTTTGAGATCCTGTCCTGAGCTCCCTCAGTGATGGACTATGGTGTGGAAGTGTAAGCCGAATAAACCCTTTCCTCCCCAAGTTTCACCGGTCATGGTGTTTCATTGCAGCAATAGAAACCTGTCTAAGACAATACACAAAGGCAAATCCATCAGAATAAAGCAGAGTTCTCAAAAAAAAAAATCAGGATGGAACGGAACTGTGTATTTTAAGCTCTGAAAGACAAATATCCAGCCTAAATTACTTTCTCCAGGAAAGGTGTCCTTCATAATTAAGGGAGAAAGAGAAACTCGCCACAATAAGTACTCAAGCTGAAAGAATTCATAACACTAAGCCAGCCCTCTATAGGATCCTGTACACAGAAGAGTAAGATAAACATATTGAGGCTGTAAGGAAGAAATGCTCACTGAAACAGCAAATAGGTGAATGAAGGTTACAGAAGTATCAAATAATAACAAAAAATGAAATGACAAGGATAAATATGCACCCTTCAATAACAGTAATAATAATTGAAGTTATTAAACTTCAATTCCCAAATAAAAAGAGTGCCTCATTGGATTGAAATACAGGATTTTTATTACACTAAGGAAATGCCCTAATGGACTCTGAGCACCTAGCATATCAAGAACCATGGGAAGTTGGCTGGAGAGATGACTCAGGAGTTAAGAGCATTTGCTCTTCTTGCAGATGACCCAAGTTGGGTTCTTAGCACCTTTTTCAGCCTAGATCCAGTTCCAGGGGATCTGATGCCCTCTGCTGGCCTCTGAGGGCACCCATAGACATGCTGTGTGATACAAGTGTGTGCATACACATACACAAATAAAATTACAATTCAAAATTGAATTGGGGACTGTCTAGGCAGCCAGTTGTCTGTCATTTTTTAGTTTTGGAAGCTGATGGCTCTGCACTTCCTGTTTACTCAGATATATTTATCCTTCTCAGGTCTCTGATGTAGTTGAAGACTAGATAGTTGTAGTCTCACAGTTAAATTTTAAGTGATTTAGGAATTAAAAGGATATTCTAGGTCTAAGAAGATGTTTTTAAGTTGGTAATGCAAGTTAGGATGGAAACTAAGGTATAGAACTTTAAACTCATTGAGATAGATAGATAATAGAATATTAATATCAGTTGCCAAATACATATGGACTGGGCATGGGGAATGTATGTTATACTCTATAATTTTCATAATTGTGGCCTAATTGCTTTTATTGTTTTATATTGTATTTATTGCTATAAGAAAAAGAGCCTTTTATTGGACTAAAAGGGGAAGTTGTTGCAGGGGCAGGGAGGTTCACCTTAAATTTAAAAAAAGATAGGAGGTTGAGGGGGGAAGAGGATAGGAGGGTGGGACCAGGATGGAGAGGAGGGAGGGGACTATGATTGAGATGTAACTTGAAGAAATAAATGTTAAGAAGAAAACAAACAAACAAACAAACAAACATTTCCATACCCACAACTCCCTTCTCCACCATTATCAGTTAGACTTTGGGATTGTAGGACCATGAGAAGATCTCCACAGAAAATGAATCCAGCGGCCATGAACTAACTGTTAGAGGACAATATTACAGCAGCCCACAGACACAGAACCAGAGGAGGGGAATAAGACCCAAAATTTGAGAAATCTGGTTGCATATCATGTCCCACCCCAACTAATGGGACCCCAGAAGCAAGGCAACAGAACCTGGAACATGGCACAGGATCCAGATGGGAAAAACAGACCACAAGCTGCACAGACTGTCGATACAGCAGCAATGTGGTGAAGGAGTCTGAACACACCAATCTTGGACTACAAATGGGCAGAGCTAAATGGGTTAAGGAAGTTTGTGACAGAACTCGGTACAGTATCCTGGAGTCAGAAAGATGGCTGACATACCTGACAACCTGGCACCAGGCATACATGTGGTTTATAGGCAAAACACCCATACCGTATTTTTTAAATCTAAATTATAGTGTAAGGACTAGAGACAGGTGATTCAGAGGTCAAGAGCTCTTATTTCTCCTAAAGAAGACCTAGGTTCACTTCCCAGCATCTACTGTAGGTAGCTCATGACCATCTGTAAGTCTAGTTTCAGGGGAACTGATACCCTTTGGGCTCCACCAACACCTACAAACATGAGGTACACATAAATTCACATAGGCCCACATATTTTCAAAAACTTAAAAAACTAAATATTCAGCTGGGCGGTGGTGGCACACACTTTTAATCACAACATTGGGGAGGTAGAGGCAGGTGGATCTCTGTGAGTTTGAAGCCAGCCTTGTCTATAGAGTGAGTTCCAGGACAGCAAAAACTACACACAGAGCAACTCTGTCTCAAAAAACAAAACAAACAAAAAATTAAGTATTCTTTGTTTTATTCTAGTAAAGATTGATGAGGGGCCTCTACAGCCCCACCCCTAGCTAAGCAACTACAGGTGATTGATAGTTGCTAGGGGAGAGAGTCTCTTGAAACAGATCTGACCACTGGTAGGCTTCCCATGTATCAGCAGCCGATTCCACATGCCCATAAGCATATAGGCAACACTAATTGGATTCAGTGAGGACAGAAAGAAAGAGAGAGAGAGAGAGAAGGAAGGAAGGAAGACATGAAGTGAGGTGTGAGTGATGGGGTTCCTAGGGAGAGATCAAAGGGGAGAATAAGGATGGATACAATTAAGATACCCTGCAATTTCAAGGAACAGATAAAAATAAAATTTCCTGGAAGGGAAATTTAACACCAAGGCTATTTCAAAAAAGTTATATGTAAACCTATTACTGTAGCAGTTTCCTAAAATATATACATACAAACATATAAAAATAGTTTAGATGGAATTATCCTACATTACAGCAAAAAGGAGCACTATTAGAGTAGCAGCTACATCACAGACTAACAAAAATCTCACTACTGGGAAAGGTTATTTCTTTTGTATTTGTTGGTCAGTGATATCTCACAGCCCCCCTAGACATTACAGGCTATTGCCAATGCTCTTGGTTTCCCTCCAGAACTGGTTTGGTGAAGATACCATACACATGAGTCATAGAACACAGAGGTACATAATCAAGCAGATACATTCTTAGAAGCCTCATCCTTACTGGCTAGCTTTCATAATGCTGGAAGGTTCTATTCATATGCGAAAGGAGAAAATTATTATCTTACCCAGCTATGAACCCTGCAAGCTACAACTGGCCTGGAAAGACATGCCCACTGATGCAATAGTGGGGTGTATGTCATGTGTGTAATGAACCACTTTCTGATTGGATTAAAACCCTGTTCAACAAGTAGGAACCTGTATCTGGTCCTGTTATGAGGGCCAAGAACCTGTGGCTATACGGGTCATAGGTCCTAGAGGAGAGCCTACTTCTATTACTTTGCTAAATAAGTAATAGTATCAAAATGACTCCTAATGACTTATCATTGTGCCCATAGATTAGTGCATCTCTCAACCCTCATCAGAGAAGCTTCTTTCTTCAGTACATGGCAGTTAACCCAGAGACACAGAGTTAATGCAGGTGAAGTCAAATGAGAGGCTGCAGAATGCTCATTTCAAAAAGGAATATCTATATCAGACCTTCTGCACCCAAGGAATCATTGTAGTAGAGGAAGCCAAATTTTTCAAGAACTAACAGTGCATAATGAAAGTGAATTGTATGTGTACTAGAACCAGGTACAGTGACACAGGTCTTTAATCCTAGGACTCAGTAGATAGAAGCAGACAGATCTCTGAGTTCATGGCAGCCTGATCTACCTAGCAAGTTGCAGGCCTACCAGGGTTACATAGTGAGATCTTGTCTCAAAAAAAAAAATCAAAACAAAACAAATACTCAAGAGGATGTGAGGAAAACAGAACCCTTGCATCCTGCTGGAATGCAAATTGGTCCAGACACAATAAAAATCTGGTATTCCCTAAAAAACTAAAATTAGAACTTTCATACCCAGCTATCCTACTTGGGGCATTCACCAAAAGGACTCTAATCAACATATCATAGAGATACCTGTGCATCCATTTTATCATAGAAATGTTCATGATATTTATTTATTCATCAACAGATTGCTGAATAAAGAAGATGTAGTTCATATGCACAGTGGCGTTAATTCAGCCACTGTGGAGAATAGAATAATGTCATGTGTTGAAAAAATAGACACACTTGAAGATCATCATATTGAGTAAAATAAGCCAAACATAGAGAAACAAGTATCATTTTTCCTCTTATTTGTGGGTTCTAGAACTCTTTCTACATACTGCTCTGAATAGTTTTATGTCACAACTTGGCAAAAGCTGGAGTCATCAGAGAGGGGAGGGAATAATGTCAATTGGGAAATGCCTCCATATGATCACAGTGTAGGGCATTTTCTTAATTAGTGATCCATGGGGGAGGGCCCAGTGCACTGTGGGTGGTACCACCCCTGGGAAGATGAACCTGGGTTCTATAAGAAAGCAAGATGAGCAAGTCATGTGGAGAAATTGGGTAAGCCTCTGGGAATCTGTGCTCCCATGCCTATACCCACATATGCCCATAGATAGAAAATAAATACAAATAATAATTTTAAGTAAGTCTTACCTTTAAAAAATAAGACACTGTTGGGGGAATTGAGAATGTATGTCACACTTTTTAGTTTTCATAATTTTTATTATATTGTTTTTATTGTTATTGTTACTGTGTTGTATTTATTGTATTGTTTCAAGAAAAGGAGCCTTTTGTTAGACTTAAAGGGGAAGATATTGGGGGAAGGTCTAAAAACATTGCTTCTGATAGGCTGATTTCAATGCTGAGATCTAGTTACCACTTCTTCTGAGGCATACTCTTGATTGGTTAACAAAAGTTGCTTATGGCCAATTAGCTAGGCAGAAAGAGTATAGGAAGGCAGGACTTCCTGAGATTAGAACAGGAACCCTGTGCTTTAGACAGAGAATCCTTCTTTTCTGCCAGAAGACACTGAAGGAGATAGACGTCTTTGAGAACACTGGAAGGTAATCACAGACAGACGCATGATGGTTTGGGATAAGGTTATCTAGGTTAACTTAGAGTAGCTAATTGAGAGTCTGCCCAGCTAAGGATTAAGTGTTAAAACATTAAAATGTCTTGATGTATTTAATTATTGGGGAAAGGACTGCGGTACCTTATAAGTCATCAGTCCAAGCAATCCAGGGACTCCTGGACTCCCATTGAACTCCGACGAATCTCCTGCCAAGCCACTGGTAATTCTACTGGCCTAATATAACAACTTATATTACTTAACAGAGTTTAGGTTACAGGTGGTGTAGGCCACCCTTGATCCAGGGCTCTTTCCTCAGGATAAATCACGTGCCGGTTAAGGCAGGCCAGGCCCGTCAACTGATATCCTGCCTGGCCACCCTCTGCTCTGCCAAGCTGCTGGCTACTCCGCTGGCCTAATCTTACAGTTTACACTTATTATTAAATACAAGTGATAATTAAATTGCAGTTTCAAGACACAGAGTCTAAAATACAATTGTTTTTAAAAATCCAGATTTTAAGCTTACACTGTCTATAATCTATGCAATTTTATACTTTTTAAATTAATTTATATTTTCAGGTTACATCTTAATCAAAGTCCTCTCCCTCCTCCCCTCCAGATCACACTCTCCCTCCCTTTCCCCCATCTCTGTCCTCTCCTTCTCCTCAGATGAGGGGAGCCCCCACTTATCAACCTTCCTCAGCTCATCAGTCACATGAGGGCTAAGGCTTCCTCTTGTTCTGGGACATGATATGGCAGCCCAGTTAGGGTAACATGTTCCACTAACAGGCATCAGGTCCATGACTCAAAGTTGGGTAGAATTTTTCATAAGATACTTATTCTAGGCTCCTGTCTGTTTGGGTCTGTGGGTTGTAGAATGGTTATCCTGTGCTATATAGTTAATATCCACTTATAAGTGAGTACATACCATATATATCTTTCTGGGTCTGGGTTAGCTCACTTAGGATGAACTTGTCTGTTCCATTCATTTGTTTGAAAATTGCATGATTTCTTTGATTCTGATAGTTGAGTAGTATTCCATTTTGTAAATTCACCACACTTTAAAAAAAATCCATTCTTCGTTAAAAGAATATCTGAGTTGTTTTCAGTTACTGGTTATTGCGAATAAAGCTGCTATGATCATTGTTGAGGCAATGTCCTTGTGGTTTGGTGGAGAATCTTTTGGATATATACTGAGGAGTGGTATAGCTGGGTCTTGAGGTAGAGCTATTTCAAGTTTTCTAAAATATTGGCAGATTGATTTCCAAAGTGGTTTTATAAGTTTGCACTCCTCCTAGCAATGGAGGAGTGTTCCCCTTTCTCCACATCCTCACCAGCATGTGCTATCATTTGAGGTTTTTTTTTTACTTTATTTTTTATTTCTTCAAGTTACATCTCAATCGCAATTCCATCCCTACTCCCCTCTCCAGTCACATCCTCCCACTCTCTTCCGCCTCAACCCACCAAACCCCTTCCTTTTTTTAAGTTTAAGGTATATCTTTTTACCCCCAACAGCTCCCCCTTTCAGTCCAACAAATGGCTCTTTCTCTTATTATAATAAATTAGGCCACAGTTATGAGGGTTATATGGCTTAGCATACATTCCCAATGTCCAGTCCATATGTATTTGGCACCTGACTTTAACATTCTACTATCTAACCATCTCCATGAGTTTAAAGTCCTATATCTAACTCAGCTTTCATACTAACTTGCATCACAATTTTAAAAACATCTTCTTAGATCCATAACACTCTCTTGATTCCTAAACAACTCAAAAATTTAATTATGAGACTCTAGCTATCTATTCTTCAACCACCTCAGAGACCTGAGAGGGATAAATATATCTGATTTTATGGGAAGTTCAGGGCCTACAGCTTCCAAAATTAAGAAATGACATACCAGTGGCTGCCAGGACAGTTCCCATTTTCTCTCCATACATTACAGCATCGATCTTCAGTCGTTTGGCCCCGTTTCTCTGACAGACATTGATTGTAGAGCAGGGGTTATGAAGGACTTGCCTACCCTGTCTTGGCAGAGCTAGCCTGTCAACTTACCTGCTTCCAAGTTTTGTCCTTTTTGGACAGCATTCTCTCTATAGTTGGAGCAAGGGGTTTTTCCTGCCAAGAGATAGGCTTGCCACTAATTCAATCATCTCCCACTGGAGATTCTTCGATGCTCATCTTCTACTTAGAGTAGAATAGGGGGTGCTGTCAGGAGTTGACAGGTCTCAATATCAAAAAAAATCTAAAGTTAAGAAAACATCTTTGAATGCCATATTTTGCAGTTTTCTTGAGGTTTTTGAAGAGGCCTCGTCTATCATTTATATTAGGATAAGCAGATGTTGCTTGTCTCTTAGAAACTTGATTTCTGATTAGCTTAGAAAATAACTATAATAGACTGTCATAGTACCTAACACAATGACAGGCTTGCATGACTATTAGTTTGCATTTCTTAATTATCCTAAACAGTTTATGACAATTAGTAGCAAACGGCCGAAACTTCACATTTCATTTTTTTTCGTTACCCCTAACACTTCCATCCCATTTCTCTAGAGTGGAGTGGCCCCAAATAACAGTCCCTCACCCCAGTTAAGAGGTCATATGAGGGCCAAGTGCCTCCTCATACATTGGGGGGTCTACGAGGCAGTACTACCAGTGAAAAGTGTCTCATTTCCCGGGAGAGAGAACTAAAAAACAAATAAACAAATAAGCAGACAAACAGATAAAAAAGAATAAAAAATAAATAAAAATAAAAATAAAAAGTCTATGTCCATGTTCCCTTTGCTGTGTTGGTTGTAGTATTGATATCCTTTACTATATAGCTAAAATACTACTATAAGTGAATAGATGCCATATGCATCCTTCTGGGTCTGGGTTAGCTCACTCGGGATGAGCTTCTCTAGTTCCATCCATTTGGTTGCAAATTGCATGATTTCATTGTTTCTGATAGCTGAGTAATATTCCATTGTGTAGATGTACCACGGTTTTTTAATCCATTCTTCAGGTGAGGGACCTCTGTGTTGTTTCCAGTTTCTAGCTATTATAAATTAGACTGCTATGAACATAGATGAGGAAACTTCCTTGTGATTTGGTGAGGAATAATTTGGATGTATACCCAGAAGTGGTATGGCTGGGTCTTGAGGTGGAGCTATTCCAAGTTTTCTAAGATATCGCCATACTGACCTCCATAGTGGTTACACAAGCCTGCACTCCCACCAGCAATGGAGGAGGGTTCCCCTTTCTCCACACCCTTGCCAGCATGTGCTGTCATTTGAGCTTTTGATCTTAGCCATTCTGACAGGTGTGAGATGGAATCTCAGAGTCATCTTGAGTTGCATTTCTCTGATGATTAAGGATTATGAGCATTTCTTCAAGTGTCTCTCGGCCATTAGGTAATCCTCCTTTGTGAATTCTCTATTTAGCTCCATCCCTATATTTTGATTGGATTATTTGGTTTCTTGGCATTTAATTCTTGAGTTCTTTGTAGATTTTGGATATTAGACCTCTGTTAGATGTGGGGTTGGTGAAGATTTTCTCCCAGTCTGTAGGCTGCCATTTTGTTTGAATGACAGTGTCTTTTGCTTTACAGAAGCTTTTCAGTTTCATGAGGTCCCATTTATTGATTGTTGATCTCAGGTCCTTAGCTGTTGGTGTTCTGTTCAGGAAGTTGTCACCTGTGCCAATGAGTTCAAGGGTTTTTCCCACTTTTTCTTCTAGTAGATTTAGTGTGACCAGCCTTATGTTAAGGTCTTTGATCCACTTGGACTTAAGTTTTGTACAAGGAGATAAGTATGGGTCTAATTTCATTCTTTTAGAAGTGGACATTCAGTTGGACCAGCACCATTTGTTGAAGATGCTGTCCTTCTTCCATTGTGCCATTTTGGCTTCTTTGTCAAAAATTACGTGGCCATAAGTGTGTGGGTCTATTTTTGGATCTTCAATTTGATTCCATTGATCTACTGATATGTTTCTATACCAATACCATGCTGTATTTACTACTATTGCTCTGTAGTACAGCTTGAAATCTGGGGTGGTGATACCTCCAGATTTTTTTTATTGGACAGAATTGATTTAGCTATTCTGGGCTTTCTGTTGTTCCATATGAAATTGAGAATAGCTCTTTCCAAGTCTATAAAGAATTGTGTTGGTATTTTGATAGGAATTGCATTGAATCTGTTGTTATTTCTCCCTTTTCATTTCTGATTTTGTTGATCTGGGTTTTCTCCCTCTGTCTTTTAGTTAAATTGGCTAAGGGTGTGTCTACTTTGTTGATTTTCTCAAAGAAACAACTCCTGGTTTCACTGATTCTTTGTACACTTCTTTTTGTTTCTAAGTTGTTGATTTCAGCCCTAAGTTTGATGATTTCCTGCCTTCTGCTCCTCTTGGGAGTGTTTGCTTCTTTTTATTCCAATTCACCCAGTTTAGCTGTTAATTCGCTAATATGAGCTGTCACAATTTTCTTTTTGAAGGCACTTAGTGCTATGAACTTTCCTCATAGCACAGCTTTCATTGTGTCCCATAGGTTTGGGTATGTTGTGTCTTCATTTTCATTGGATTTTAAGAAGTCTTTGATTTTCTTCTTTATTTCTTCCCTGACCCAGTGGTCATCCAGTAAAGAGTTGTTCAATTTCCATGTGTGTGTAGGCTTTCTGTTGATTCTTTTGCTGTTGAAGTCCAGCTTTATTCCATGGTGGTGTGATAAGATACAAAGGGTTATTTCAATTTTCTTGTATTTGTTGAGGCTATCTTTGTATCCAACTATATGGTCGATTTTGGAGAAGGTTCTGTGAGGTGCTGAGAAGAAGGTGTATTCTTTTGTGTTTGGGTGAAACGTTTTGTAGATATCTGTTAGGTCCATTTGGTTCATGATCTCTGTTAGACTCATTACTTCTCTGTTTGGCTTCTGTCTTGATGATATGTCCATTGTTGTGAGTGGGGTGTTGAAGTCTCCCACTACTAAAGTGTTTGGATCGATGTGCGATTTAAGTTTTAGAAGCATTTCTTTTATAAATGTCGGTGCCTTTGTATTTGGGGCATAGATGTTCAATATTGAGATGCCCTCTTGATGAATATTTCCTTTAATGAGGATGTAATGCCCTTCTCTGTCTTTTTTTTATTAACTTCAATTGGAAGTCTATTTTGTTTGATATTAGGATGGCTACTCCATCTTGCTTCCTGGGTCCATTTGCTTGGGAAACCTTTTCCCAGCCCTCTACTCTGAGATAGTGTCTATCTTCAATAGTGAGATGTGTTTCTTGTATGCAGCAAAAAGATGGGTCTTGTTTATGGATCCAGTCTGTAAGTTTGTGTCCTTTTATTGGCGAGTTGAGTCCGTTGATGTTGATGGATATTAGTGACCAGGGGTTGTTATTTCCCATTATTTTGGTATAGGTGGTCGTCTTGTGCTTCTTTTTGTTTAGTTGCTGTGGAGGTTTCTATTTCCTCTATTTTCTTGGGTGTAGTTATCTTCTCTGGGTTGGAATTTTCCTTCTAGCATCTTCTTTAGGGCTGGGTTTGTGGGTATATATTGTTTAAATTTGATTTTGTCATGGAATATCTTGTTTTCTCCATCTATGTTGATAGAGAGTTTTGCTGAGTATAGTAGTCTGGCTGGGCACCTATGTTCTCTCAGGGCTTGTAGGACATCTGTCCAGGCCCTTCTAGCTTTTAAAGTTTCTGAGGAGAAGTCAGGTGTGATTCTGATGGGTCTGCCATTGTATGTGACTTGACCTTTTTCTCTTACAGCTTTTAATATCCTTTCTTTGTTCTCTACATTTGGAGTTTCAATTATTATGTGGCGAGGGGAGTTTCTTTTCTGATCTAATCTGTTTGGTGTTCTGTAAGCCTCTTGGATTTTTATTGGCATCTCTTTCTTTAGGTTTGGGAAGTTTTCTTCTATGATTTTGTTGAAGATATTTCCTGGACCTTGGAGTCAGGAGTCTTCTCTTTCCTCTATGCCTATAATTCTTAGGTTCCGTCCTTTCATTGAGTCCTTGATTTCTTGGATGTTGTGGGTGAGAGATTTTTTAGCTTTCTCATTTTCTTTGGATGTTGTACTGATTTCTTCCATCGAATCTTCCATCCCTGAGATACTGTCTTCCATCTCTTGAATCCTATTTTTGGTGCTCATATCCATAGTTCCTGTTCTCTTCCCTTGATTCTCCATTTCCACTTTTACCTCTGACTGTGTTTTCTTTATCGTTTCCATTTCCATTTTCATGTCTTGAATGGTTTTATTCATTTTGTACATTTCCTGCTCCAATTTGCTTGTCTATGCCTAGAAGTCTTCCATTGCCCTGTCTTTTTCATGTTCAAGTTGAGCCACCTTGTTTTGGAGTTCTCTAATGGTATTATGCATCACTTTCATTTGTGCAATTGTGGCTTCTTTGAATTCCTTCATAGATTTACGTTCTTCTTGAAGGGACTCTATCACTTTCCATAATGTAGAATTGTCATTGTTTTCATGTGTTTCAGCTGTGGTGAGGTGGTCCGGGCTGGATGAAATAGCATTGCTTTCTTTTGTTGGGGTCATTCTGCCCTGATTTTTTTTTTTTTTTTTTTTTTTTGGTCTGGGGCCTTTGGCCATTTGGAATTGCTTAGCTGTCTGCTCTTGTTTTCTTCTGGGCTTAGGTTCAAAGGGGGCGCTTTGGTGTAGCAGTCGAATTGCCTGACTCCACCCATGTAAGGTGAGTCATTCAGCCCCACCTCCTAGGTGGAGACCTAACTAATCCAGGGGGGTGGAACTGTATACATGTAAGCTCTGGTTCCCCACCAAAAGGGCCAGTACTAGCAAAAAAAGTCCGATAATAATTGTAAATACCTCAAAGTTTGCCCAGGGTTGGATCCTGTGATGGGTAAATCTGTCTTCACCCCCTGTAGCTTTGCCGCTCCCATAGCCCCACTTATGTGTGTATGGGGCCAGTTCTGGAAACCGGCAAGTTACATCACATTCAACCAAGTTCCCGTATACCGCAGTGGATCGCAAGCTGCAGCTGGACGGGTACTCTGCAGCTGAGCTGCGCGCACTTCCACGGGTCTGCAACCCTTCGCCAGAAAGCCTGATTGCCTGTGCAGGGCCCGGGGTGGCCCAGCAGGCTGTATCCCTGTGTGGGGTCCGAATCTGCCCGCTGGGTATTAGAGTGTATCTTACCCGGCCTGTCTCTCCTGGTGGGGGGGGTCCCAATTCCCGGATTCAGCAGCTTCCGTGCGTGTCTGAGAGTGTGAGGGAGTGTCCTGCCCAGGGACTTTTAATGGTCCCTGGGTAGTTGGGTGAGACCCAGGGGGGTCGAGTCACTCAGATTTGTTTGTACAGCGTCTTATAACACTTGCCATTTTGTGACTGTTTTCCCCGAGATTAAAATGCATCCACATGGGCCGCCGCCATCTTGGATCCCCCTCATTTGAGTTTTTGATCTTAGCCATTCTGATGGATGTGAATTGGAATCTCAGAATCATTTTGAATTGCATTTCCCTGATGACTAAGGATGTTGAACATTTCTTTACATGCCTCTCAGTCATTAGAGATTCCTTTTTTTGTGAATTCTTAGTTTAGCTCTGTACCCCATTTTTTGATTGGATTATTTGATTTCTTGGTGTTTAATTTCTTGAGTTCTTTATTTTGGGGTATTCTTTATTTTGATATATAAACATATCCTTTATAGTAGCCCTCTGTTGGATGTGGGGTTGGTGAAGATCTTTTCCCAATCTGTAGGGTGTTGTTTTGTTCTAATGACAGTGTCCTTTGCCTTACAGAAGCTTTTCAGTTTCATAAGGTCCCATTTATTGATTGTTGGTCTTAGAGCCTGAGCTATTGGTGTTCTGTTCACGAAATTTTCACCTGTGCCAATGAGGTCTAGGCTTTCCCCACTTTCTCTTCTATTAGATTTAGTGAGTCCAGTTTTACATTGAGGTCTTTGATCCACTTGGACTTAAGTTTTGTGCAGGGTGATAAAAATGGATCTATTTGCATCCTTCTACGTATTGACATCCACTTAGACCAGCACCATTTGTTGAAGATGCTTTCCATTTCCATTGTACATTTTTGGTTTCTTTGTCAAAAATTGAGTGACTATAGGTGTGTGAGTTTATTTCTGGATCTTCAATTTGATTCCATTGATGAACTGTTCTGTTTCTATGCCAGTACCATGCTGTTCTGTTGCTATTGTTCTGTAGTACAGCTTGAAATCCAGGATGGTGATGCCTCCAGATGTTCTTTTATTGTACAGGACTGTTTTAGCTATTCTGGGGTTTTTGTTTTTTTTGTTTTTCCATATGAAGTTGAGAATTGTTATTTCAAGGTCTGTAAATAATTTTGTTGGTATTTTTATATGAATTGCATTAAATCTGTAATTTTCTTTTGATAGAATGGCCAATTTTTATTATGTTGATTCTACCTATTCGTAAGTATGGGAGATCTTTCCATCTTCTGATATCTTCTTCAATTTCTTTCTTCAGGAACGTGAAGTTCTTGTCACACAGGTCTGTCACTTGCTTGGTTAGAGTTATCTCCAGGTATTTTATATTATTTGTGGCTATGTGAAGGGTGTTGTTTCCCTAATTTCTTTCTCAGCCCATCTATCTTTTATGTAAAGAAAGGTTACTGATTATTTTTTTAAAATTAGTTTTGTATCCAGTCACATTGTATAAGGTGTTTATCAGCTGTAGTTCTCTGGTAGAATTTTTGAGATCCCTTACGTATACTATCATATTATCTGTGAATAGAAAATTATTCCTTTCCAATTTGCATACCTTTGATCTCATTTAGTTGTCTTATTGCTCTAGCAAGAACTTTCAAGTACTATGTTGGAGAGATATGGAGAGAGTGGGCATCCTTGCCTTGTCCCTGATTTTAGAGGAAATGCTTTAAGTTTCTCTACATTTAATTTGATGTTGGTTACTGGCTTACTGTATATCGCCTTTATTATGTTTAGTTATGGTCCTTGTATGCCTGATCTCTCCAAGACTTTTAACATGAAGAGGTGTTAGATTTTGTCAACTGTTTTTTCAGCATCTATCAAGATAATCATGTCTTTTTTTTTCTTTTAGTTTGTTTATGTGCTGGATTATGTTGATGGATTTTCATATGTTCAACCAACCCTGCATCACTGGAATAAAGCCTACTTGGTCATGATGGATGATACTTTTGATGTGTTCTCGGATTTGGTTTGCAAGTATTTTATTGAGTAACTTTGCATTGATGTTCATATGGGAACTCGATCTGAAATTCTCTTTGTTGGGTCTTTGTGTAGTTTAGGTGTCAGGGAGATTGCAGCCTCATAGAGTGAGTTTGGCAATGTTCCTTCTGTTACTATTTTGTGGAAGAGTTTGAAGAGTATTGGTATTAGGTCTTCTTTGAAGGTCTGGTAGAATTCTGTGCTGAAACCATCTGGTCATGGGTTTTTTGTTGTTGTTTTTGTTTTGTTTTGTTTAGGAGACTTCTTTTTTTAAATGTTTATTTATTCAAGTTACATCTCCATCATAGTACCCTCTTTCCACCTATCCCCATTCAATCCTCCCACCCTCTCCTCCCTCTCCCACCCATCCCACTATACCAATGTGGAGTGTCCCTGCATATCAGCTCCTCTCATTTCAACAGTCATATGAGAGCTAAGAGCTTCTTCTTGCACTGGACACCTACATGGTAGCACCCCTAGGGCAAATTGTCTCATTAATGGGTAACAAAATCTATGGTCCTGATCCTTCTGGTGTGTTGGTTATAGGATGGTTATCCTGTATATGACTAAAGTCCAATTATAAGTGAGTCGATGCCATGTGCATCTTTCTGTGTCTAGTTTAGCTCACTCAGGAAGAGCTTTTCAAGTTCCATCCATTTGGCTGCGAATTGCATGATTTCCTTGTTTCTGATAGCTGAGTTGTATTCTATTGTGTAAATGTACCACAATTTTTTAACCCATTCATCAGTTGAGGGACATCTGAGATGTTTCCAGTTTCTAGCTCTTACAAATAAGGCTGCTAAAATATATACACTAAAGCTGGTTTAGCTCCAAAATAACAAAATAATTTCTTCTTTAACCCAGATTGAAAGATAACACTTTATATATTGTCAAAAAACCAAATTTGCTTCAGGAGAAATATTACCTAACCCCCCCCCCAAAAAAGAGGGTAATTGTCCCAGAGTTAGGATTAGGGCAGGGCTCTGTTCTTATCTTTCCAGGAGAATCAAAGCATCCATTCAAGGAACCCAGGGACAACTGGACAATGGAAACCTCAGCAGAAAACAGAATCAGACACCAAAGAAGACGAGTAACCCAGATGATTCAGCCTGACAGACTCCCTCAATTGCTGTTTCCATCAAAAGTCTACAACCACAACAACTCAATATCACTAAGACCGTTCAGCTCTACACAATGTCCCAGCCAGAACCTCAGTAAAGCCTGGAAGATCAGCTTCTGCCTACAAACTCCTTAGGACATCTAAACAGCTGAGAACAGAAGAACTGAACATAAAAGGATTGTACTAACATTTTTAACCATTTTTTCATTTTGGTTCGGGCCCCAAACAGGTTTACTATGACACAAATCTGCAGGAAGTCATTTTAAGGACGTCCCATGCCCAGAGGGTGGGGAGGGTGTTTCTCTGCCCCCCCCCCTTTTTGGTTATTTGAAGGATAACTGAAAACTCTGTTATTTAGGGGAAGAGATTACAAGCTGTTAAACGGTCCTATTTAATGGGTTTTGGAGGTTAGACCCAGGGACTTCCTTCTTTCCCTTTTCTGTATCCTTCTTTCTCTCCTATGTAGGAGTGCAGAGACTTGAGAAAAATGAGACATAGACATAGCACAGGAAGGACCAAGAAGAAGGGACAGATTATTGAATATGCCCTTATACCTTTCATCAGTATTGATCTTTGTATATTGATACAAAATTAAGATTATAGTTGGCCACAATGGTATTGACCCTTGTATATTGACATAAAATTAAGATTGTATTGGGCTACATAGGCATTGATCTTTGTATATTGATACAAAATTAAGAGTATATTTAGCCACATTTGAATAGATCTTTATATATTGATACAAAATTAAAGGTAACGCTTCCTAATGGTATCGTACCTAGAGATACTTAAAAATGAAATGTGAAGCTCTGGCCTCTTGATACCAACCGTCTTAAACTGTTTAGGATAGTTAAGAAAAACAAACTCCTAGTCATGCAAGCATGTCACTTTGTTAGCTACTATGACAGTCTATCACAGATATTCTCTAAGCTACTCAGCAATCAAGTTGTTAAGAGACAAGCAACATTTGCTCATCTAAATACAAGAGATGGATAGGGCATCTTCAAAAACCTCAAGAGATCTGCAGAACATGGCATTCAAAGATGTTGTCTTAAATTAAAAATTTTTTTTGATATCGAGACATATCAGCTCCTGACAGCACCCCCTATTCTACTCCAAGTAGAAGATAAGCATCGAAGAATCTCCAGTGTGAGATGGTTGAATTAGTGGCAAGCCTATCTCTTGGCATGAAAAAACTCCTTGCTTCAACTGCACACAGACTGCTGTCCAAAAAGGACAAAACTTGGTAGCAGGGAAGTCGACAGCCTAGCTCTGCCAAGACAGGGTAGGTAAGTCCTTCATAATCCCTGCTCTACAATAAATGTCTGTCAGAGAAACAGGACCAAAAGGCTGAAGACTGATGCTGGAATGTATGGAGAGAAAATGGGAACTGTCCAGGCAGTCACTGGTATGTCATTTGTTAGTTTTGGTAGCTGCAGGCCCTGCACTTCCTATATAATCAGATATATTTATCCCTCTCAGGTCTCTGAGGTGGTTGAAGAATAGACAGCTAGAGTCTCATAGTTAAATTTTGAGTTGTGTAGGAATCAAGAGGGTGTTCTAGATCTAAGAAGATGGTTATAATAGTGATGCAAGTTAGTATGAAAGCTGAGTCAGTTATAGAACTTTAAACTCATGGAGATGGTTAGATGGTAGAATGTTAAAGTCAGGGGCCAAATATGTATGAACTGGACATTGGGAATATATACTGGGCCATTTAACTCTCATAAATGTGGCATATTTATTTCTGTTGTTTTGTATAGTATTTACTGTTATAAGAGAAGGAACCATTTGTTGGACTGAAAGGGGAAGCTGTTGGAGGGAAGAGGGTGGAAGGGTGGGACAGGAAGGGGGAATAGGGAAGGGTTTGTGACTGAGATGTAACTTGAAGAAAAAAATATTTAATAAAAAAGAACAAATAAGGCTGCTATGAATATAGAGGAGGATATGTCCTTGTGGTATGGTGAGGAATTGTTCGGGTGGATACCCAGAGGTGGTATGACTGGGTCTTGAGGTAGGGCTATCCCAAGTTTTCTAAGATATCACCAGACTGATTTCCATAGTGGTTGTACAAGTTTGCACTCCCACCATCAAGGTTGGGAGATTTCTAATGACTTCTTCTATTTCCCTAGGGGTTATTGGACTGCTTAGTTTGTTTACCTGATCTTAATTTAACCTTGGCATGTGGAATCTATCAAGAAAATCATCCATTTCACTTAGATTTTTCCAATTTTGTGGAGTACAAGTTTTTGAAATAGGACCTAATGATTCTTTGGGTTTCCTCGATGTCTGTTGTTATTTTCGCCCTTTTCATTTCTGATTTTGTTTATTTGAATATTTTCTCTCTGTCTTTTAGTTAGTTTAGCTAAGGGTTTGTCTATTGTGTTGATTTTCTCAAAGAACCAGCTCTTGGATTCATTGATTCTTTGTATTGTTTGTTTGATTCTAAGTTATTGATTTCAGTCTTGAGTTTAGTTATTTCCTGAAGTCTACTCCTCTTGGAGTGTGTGCTTCTTTTTGTTCTAGATCTTTTAGATGTGCTTTTAAATTTTTAGTGTGAGAACTCTCCAATTTCTTTTCGAAGGCACTTAGTGCTATGAACATTCCTCTTAGCACTGCTTTCATTTGTCCCATAAGTCTGGGTATGTTGTGTCTTCATTTTCATCGAATTCTAAAAAGACTTTAGGTTCTTTTTTATTCCTTCCCTAACCCAGAGAACATTGAGTAGAGAGTTGTTAAGTTTCCATGAGTTTGCAAGCTTTCTATTGTTTCTGTTATTGTTGAAGTCCAGCTTTATTCCATAATGGTCTGTTAAAATATACTGAACAGATATCTGCCTCAAATGCAAGGACACCCACATTCATAAAAGAAACACTACTAAAGCTCAAATCTTACTCAAACCCCACATTTAATAATGGGAGACTTCAATACATCACTCTCACCAATTGACAGATCAACAATACAGAAACCAAACAGAGAAATAATGAAACTAAAAGAGATCATGAATTAAATGGACCTAACTGATATCTACAGAACATTTCTTTTGTTTTTTTTTTTTTACATATATATTTACTACTTCAGGTTACATCTCCATCGCATTGTCCTCTTTCCACCCCTCCTAGTCCCACCCTCCCAACTTCTACCCCCTATCCCTTCTATCACACTCCTCTGGAGTGGAATGTCTCTACATAACAGTCCCCCACTCCATTTCAGCAGTCCTACGAGGGCCAAGATCCTCCTCATACACTGGGGGCTTACAAGGCAGCACTACTAGGGCAAAATGTGTCATTGACAGGAAAAAAAAGTCTATGTTCATGTTCCCTTTGGTGCATTCATTGTAGGATAGTTATCCTGTACTCTGTGGCTAAAATCCAACTATAAGTGAATGGATGCCATGTGCATCCTTCTTGGTCTGGGTTAGCTCACTCAGGATGAGCTTCTCTAGTTCCATCCATTTGGCTGCAAATTGCATGATTTCATTGTTTCTGATAGCTGAGTAGTATTCCATTGTGTAGATGTACCACAGTTTTTTAATCCATTCTTTGGTTGAGGGACATCTGGGCTGTTTCCAGTTTCTAGCTTTTACAAATAAGGCTGCTATGAACATAGATGAAGAAACCTTGTGATTCGGTGAGGAATCATTTGGATGTATACCAGAAGAGGTATGGCTGGGTCCTGAGGCAGAGCTATTCCAAGTTTTCTAAGATATCGCCATATTGACCTCCATAGTGGTTGCACAAGCCTGCACTCCTACCAGCAATGGAGGAGGGTTCCCCTTTCTCCACACCCTCGCCAGCATGTGCTGTCATATGAGCTTTTGATCTTAGCCATTCTGAAAGGTGTGAGATGGAATCTCAGAGTCATCTTGAGTTGCATTTCTCTGATGATTAAGGATGCTGAGCATTTCTTCAAGTGTCTCTTAGCCATTAGGAATTCCTCCTTTGTGAATTTTCTGTTTAGCTCTGTTCCCCATTTTTTGATTGGATTATTTGGTTTCTTGGCATTTAATTTCTTGAGTTCTTTGTAAATTATGGGTATTAGCCCTCTGTGAGATGTGGGGTTAGTGAAGATTTTTTTCCCAATCTGTAGGCTGCCGTTTTGTTTTAATGACAGTGTCTTGCCTTACAGAAGCTTTTAAGTTTCATGAGGTCCCATTTAATGTTTGTTGGTCTTAGATCCTGAGCTGTTGATGTTCTGTTCAGGAAGTTGTAGCCTGTGCCAATGAGTTCGAGGGTTTTCCCCACTTCTAGTAGATTTAGTGTGTCCAGCCTTATGTTAAGGTCTTTGATCCACTTGGACTTAAGTTTTGTACAAGGTGATACGTATGGGTCTAATTTCATTCTTTTACATGTGGACATCCACTTGGACCAGCACCATTTGTTGAAGATACTGTCCTTCTTCCATTGTATAGTTTTGGCTTCTTTATCAAAAATGAAGTGGCCATAGGTGTGTGCGTTCATTTCTGGGTCTTCAATTTGATTCCATTAATCCACAGGTCTGTTTCTATGCCAGTACCATGCTGTTTTTATTACTATTGCAGTGTAGTACAGTTTGAAATATGGGATGGTGATACCTCCAGATGTTTTTTTATTGTACAGGATTGATTGTCACCCAAACACAAAAGAATATACTTTCTTCTCAATACCTCATGGAATCTTCTCCAAAATTAACCACAAAGCAAGCCTCAACAGATACAAGAAAATTTTAAACTTCTAAACTCTCCTTTATTCTAAGATATATACACATAAATCCTTTTCATATGATATATAAGTTTATGGAAATTTCTATGTCTGTTTGCATAGTGGCTCAGACCTGTAATCCCAGGACTTGGGGGGAAGACTGGAAGTTCTTGAACTCAAGGTCAATTTGGGCTACACAGTGAAAGCTTGTCTCAAATATGAAATAGAACTTTTAGGCCAGGCATGGTAGCTTGTTCCTGTATTTTAAATACTAAGGAAGCTGAGGCAAGAGGAGTGCTTGGAGTTCAAATCAAGTCAAGGCTGCACAGTGATTTCTAGGCCAGCACAGGCTAGAGAGAGACCCTGACCCTAAAAACAAATGAGCAACAACAAAACTCTTATTTCTTTTTATTAAGACATTTAAAGTCACTATTTCTCCCCAGTCACTGAACAGTCTATCTACAATGATAACTTAAGTCCTTCCATACAACCTTCTGTTAGAAAAATAAGAAAAAAAATCTGTGCTTTGTTTAAATTTCCTTTGACTCTTTTTAAATATACATTAATCCCATACTATCTCATACTATAGTAGCCATCTCTATTTCTCATGATCCATTTTAACATTAACCTATATGCATATATGCATGTAACTTTACCTAGTTTATTTGAAAACATGAGCAAGTAAAGAGATGTTCTCACTATTTCACTATTGTGTTTAAACTTAAATACTTTAAGTTGTATAAGAAAATTAAAGTTTAAACTAATGTTAAAACTTTCACATGAAAATAGAAAAGAGTAAGTCCTAAGGACAGGAGCTCCCTCAATAAAGTGAGAGAATCAGCACAGACACGTTCAATTTACCATTTTGCCACATAACTGAGACACCTCTTTCATGGCCCCCTATAACACCTAAAGCAAATATGTTCATGAACTTTTTTTTATAATTTGATTTGGAGAATTGCATGAATACCTCTCAAGAGGCACAGGATTCATCTGACATAAAATAATGGAACTGCTTCTTATCCATCAAGGTTTTTCCTCCTGAATTGCAGCCATCTTTCTGTCAGGTCAAGTGATGATCTATATGTGAAGGATTAACCTGACACAAAACAGTAAGGCTTAATCCTCCAGCATATTACAATGTATTTTCTCAACACACCAGGGGGGACATGAGATTTTTAAAATTAAACAGGATACAGTACTATAAAGGTACATAAGACAAGAATGGTGTTCCAAAAATATTAGGTTTTAGTATCTACATAATATGAATGAATTTACTTTCAAATATAAAATATAACACTCATTTAATTTTAAGGGTTAGAATTAAATTCATCACTTGATTAAATTTAACATAAAAATGAAGCCTTACAAAGAAGGCTATCCATCTAGATGTCAGTATGTCCTCAGCTTGAGAGATGGGTTTATATAGTTCACAAGTACAGTAGAAGACTGAAAATTCCCTGCATTTCTCTACTCAGAAAATACACAAAAATTAGAAGTTATAATGTGTATCACTGGAACCAAGATTTTTAGTTCAGGAACATGCCTGGCTCATAGCCCTGGGATCTTTTGTGCTATTTGATCAACCAACCCTTCACACACATCTCACCCCCAGAAGCAATTAGAAACTGTCTCCTGCAGATTGGGAATTAGAGCAAAGGCATGTGATTGTGGGTACAAAAGCCAGAGTAATGTAGACCTCAGTTACGTTCCAGGCTATCATTATGGGATGACCAAGGACAAGGTCATAGGTATGTAGGAAATTCACTTTATAGTTAATAATGAATGAAAAAAATCAAACCTGCAGAGAAATGTCAGCAAAGCAGCTGGTTCAGAAGTCGTTTCTGTAAGACCACCAGCCACTGAGTGGAACGGAATGCCTTTGAAGATATTTATTCTGCCTTCCTTCTTGCCACAGAACGTTTTAACATTTTTGCTTTTACAGCCAAACAGTTCATGATTTCACAAAGTAAACCAGGGTCTCGTGAAAGTCACAGAAGAAAACAATAACTGGAGATTATCAAATTCTGTTTAGTGTATATAAAACTGCTGCATTTTATTCAGCATGAGAAACAGAAGAAAGGTGACACCCCTTACTACTCACAGTCTTCAGGGAGACACTCAAGACGGAAACTCCCTCACAAGAAATAGCTCATGTTCTTATTTCACACAGGACCTTAACTTTCATATTTAGGTATCTAGCTCTTCTCTTTTTCTTTTAGAGAAATTTTATTAAAATTCATCATCCTTGGTTATTTTATTCAGTGTCATTTGAGGAAAATTTATTGTCTAATCTTTATTATTTAAAGTATGTATTACTTAATATTTTTACTGTCTTGCTTAGGCTGGTTTACACTGATTATTAATGTATGCTATTTTCTTATTTTGGCCATTTTACCACTTCTTTAAATATTTTTATCATTTATGAAGCATGCATTACTTCATAAATTTTACATTTACGGATATTCTTTATCTCATCTAGAATAGATGAGCCCTCAGGGACTCTTTATTTTTCTTCTACATAAATTTGTTTTCATTACAGAATATTTGAAAACTCATACTGTTGTTATTTAAAACATGCATTTCCTTTCATTCTCCTTTTTATTGTTTTCTTTGGTGTTGACAGATGATGTGTGGCTTTGTATCCAGGTTGGTCGGGAACCTGTGACCCTCCTGCCTTGTCTTCAGAGTGCTGGGATTACTGGCCCACACCGCCATACCCAGCTTATATTTTCATTCCCATCCAGTCTGTACTGTGCTACGGTTTCTCTTGAGGCTTATTTCACAGATCGGTTACAAAGCTGTGATGTCGAATATCCAAATGTGTGCCTGCTTCCCAAGTTCCTTTTTTATATTTTCTAGTTTCTAATAAACTAACCTGGAATCTTTTCTGCTAACTGATCAACCAAGCCTTCACACACATCTCACCCCAAAAGCAATAGAAACTGTCTCCCACAGATTGGGAATTAGAGCAAGGGCATGTAACTTACCTGGTTTATCTTGGTAGGAGAGCCAGCCACGGCCTTGGCACCAAACCTACCAACTTGATGATCTTTCTCTCATTATTTACCACTTTATGCAGAGAGCAGAGGTCTCTAGGATAATTTGGATTTCCTAAATTCTGTTTTCAGTTCTACTGGTTTTTTGTGTCCTGTGTTTTCAATCTCTGTTCTTAGATGCATAGATTTTAAAATTGGTTTCCTTCTTGTACATTTTTGATTCTAACTTTTTATGTATGTGTATCTTTGGGAATGGGGGGGGCAGATGCCAAGAAACTAGAATGGAGATCCATGGGGGTGATTACTCCAGCTGGAAATTAGTCCACATAAGTCTTCATAACAATGCCTATGCTTTATTCAAACAAACACATTATCATGATTGATTAGATTAGCACCTGACCATTTAAAAGATGAGAAACCACATTATCATGATTGATTAGATTAGCACCTGACCATTTAAAAGATGAGAAACCTTAAACTCTTCCTGTTTTCTGTGTGAACTCCTGTTTAAATTTACTTCCAGATGTGGGGCTGGAAGATGCTGGCAACCCGAATTCGATCCCCAGGACTCACATGGTGAAAGGAGAGAATGGAATCTTAGACTGTTCTCTGACTATCATAACTCATACACACATTTATGTGCATACACACACACACGTGCATGTAAATGCACACATGCTCACATGCATGTGCACATACACACACATTATAAATAAATAAGTATAATTTTTAGAAGTTAATTCCTGATACACTTTCTCTTCTGATTAGCAACATTGCTGAATATGTTCTGGCACTCCACTTTTGCATATTTCTACACAGTTAACTATTTCTAATAAATCATAACTTTGATTTTAATGCCTTTCATTAGTTCTCATTATGTAGAAATATGAAAAATAAAATCAATGTCTTCTAGATGAATAAAACCTATGATTATTATATAGTGTCCCCAAGTAATTTTCTTATCCTTGAAACTATTTTTGCCTTTTTTTTTTTTAATGCAGGTCTCCCTGTGTAGTTCTGGCAGACCTGGAATTTGCTATATAGATCAGGCCTGCCTGAAACTCAGAGTTCTGCCTGCCTTTGCCTCCTGAGTGCTGGGATTTAAGGCATGTGCCACCACACCCAACCTATTTGTGCTTTTAATATAGTTATTCCAAATATTTTATTAGCATTTTAGTTACTGTTCTGTTGCTGTGAAGAGACATCATCACCAAGGTAACTTATAAAAGGAAGTATTTAATTAGGGGGTTTGATTTCAATTTCAGATTTTGAGTCCATGACCATCATGGCAAGGGGCATGGCAGTAGGAGGGCAGACATGTGTTGGTACTGAAAGCTCACATCTTAGTCCACAGGCAGGAGGGAGAGAGAGAGACAGAGAATGAGTAAGTGAGAGAGAGAGAGAGAGAGAGAGAGAGAGAGAGAGAGAGAGAGAGAGCTTGAGCCTGGCATGAGCTTTAGAAAACTTGCTGTGACACACCTCCCCCAACAAAGCTATACTTACTAATCCTTCCCAAAATAATTCTACAAACTGGAGACTGAGTGTTCAAATATGAGTTTCTGTGGGTCATTCTCATTCAAATCATCACAATTATTATTTGCATAATGTAGTCTCCTCACTTCCTTTTATATTGCTTATGTCATTCATACTATTTAAAGTGGATTTCTGACAGCGAGGTCATTATTATTAGATGTGGTAATGGTTATATATAATGATTATATTTAAAGAATTTGTATTTTATATAAATACTATAATATCTGGATTCAGAATTACGGTTTTATCATTTCTGGTTTTCTTTCACAGTTTTCACTGTCATTTTCCAATTTCTTAATGGTCTGATGATTCTTTAGTGGTCCAGCTTAACTTATCTGTTGTATTAATACTGTGTTATCTTTTACATTCTTTTGGCTATTCCAATCTAGGAATTGGAATACATTTTTTTATGTTTATTTATTACTTCAAGTTACATCTCCATCACAGTCCCCTCCCTCCACCCCTTGTTGTCCCAGGCTTACCCTCTCTCCCTTTCCCACCTATCCTACTCCTCCAGTGTGGAATGTCCCTACATATCAGCCCCCTTCAGTTCGGCAGTCATATGAGGGCTAAGAGCTTCCTCTTGCAACTGGGGGCCTACATGGCAGCACCATTAGGGCAAAGTATCCCACTAACAGGTAACAAAGTCCATGTTCCTGTTCCTTTCTGTTTGTTGGTTGTAGGATAGTTATCCTGTACTATATGACTAAAATCCAGTTATAAGTGAATAGATGCCATGTGCATCTTTCTGGGTCTGGGTTAGCTCACTCAGGATGAGCTTTTCTAGTTCCATCCAGTTGGCAGCAAATTGCATGATTTCCTTGTTTCTGATGGTTGAGTGTAAATGTACCACAGGTTTTTGTTTGTTTGTTTTGTTTATTTTTTTTAATCCATTCGTCAGTTGAGGGATATCTGGGTTGTTTCCAGTTTCTAGCTATTAAGAATAAAGCTGCTATGAACATAGTTGAGGAGATGTCCTTGTGGTTTTGTGAGGAATAGTTTGGGTGTATACCCAGGAGTGGTATGGCTGGATCTTGTGGTAGAGCTATTCCAAGTTTTCTAAGATATCACCAGATTGATTTCCATAGTGGTTGTACAAGTTTTCACTCTCACCAGCAATGGAGGAGTGTTCCCCTTTCTCCACACCCTCACCAGCAAGTGCTGTCATTTGAGTTTTTGGTCTTAGCCATTCTGACAGGTGTGAGATGGAATCTCAGTGTCAACTTAAATTGCATTTCTCTGATGATTAAGGATGTTGAGCATTTCTTCAAGTGTCTCCCAGTCATTAGAGATTCCTCTTTTGTGATTTATTGATTTAGCTCTGTACCCCATTTTTGATTAGATTATTTGGTTTGTTGGTGTTTAATTTCTTGAGTTCTTTATATATTTTGGGTATTAGCCTTCTTTCAGATGTGGGGCTAGTGAAGATCTTTTCCCAATCTGTAGGTTGCTGTTTTTTTTCGAATGACAGTGTCTTTTGCCTTACAGAAGCTTTTCAGTTTCATGAGGTCCCATTTATTGATTGTTGGTCTTAGAGCCTGAGCTGTTGGTGTTCTGTTCAGGAAGCTGTCCCCTGTGCCAAAGAGTTTGAGGCTTAAATACTTACCTTTTTATACTCTTTTTATCAATCTACTGTAATAAGTCAAGTGATATACAGAAACATTAATTGCAGAGCCTTTTTGTATTCCTTCTATGCTGATGTTATTGTTTATATAAAATAAACCTACACACACTGAAAACCCAAGAATAAGAAACTTCTGTCTACCACATACTAAAGGACCAAGGAAAGAAACTCTATATTCACCTGACTACTTACCATTCCAGTTGTTCACAAAATTCAACAGGCTAGTCCCTGTAGAGCCTATTTTGGTAATTCTCACTATCCCTGTGTGCATGTGGGCATAGAGGCAGAGCTCATTGCTGCTCGTTCTCCTTAGTTGCTCTCCACACTACTTTGAGACCAGGTCTCATTGAGCCTGGCGCTCACTCATCTGGCTAGCATGGCTGGACAGCGTACTCTAGGGGTATGTCTCTGAATGCCTGCTCTCCCTCCCAATCAGGACTCAGGTGACACTTGTCACCACACTCAACTTCTGTGTGGGTGCTGGGGATTTGAACTCAGGTCACGCTTGTGTGGTGAGCTTTTTGCCAACTGAGCTATTTCTCTTTGGTATCATATTTAAAGCAACTTGTACCCACATCTACCCACTTCCCACATGAAGAATTAAGGGTAATTGATCAAATAGTTGTTTTCCACCCAAGAGGTACTATAAAAAAATATTTAATTGATAACAAGGTAATGTGCACTGATCCCTAAAACCCTAAAGTTGGTAGGATTTGAGGAAAAAATTAAATTCCTTATTACCCCAACCTATCTCAATAAAGTATTTTTGCAAGCTGTATCAATTCATTGGATTGTCCATGCCCTGAGGGTTACATCAATCCTGATCCAGACGGCTATAGGAACTTGAAACTGACAGTCACAAGCTGGAGAAAATTTGACATTAAAGCATGTATTGCATGGTACTACTTACTGGTGGTGAGTAATTTATTTTTTTAATCTACTTTCAAAATGTTTAATATGCATAGGAAACTATCTGGTTCAGGAACCAGTACAGGGAAATTGAATTTTAAAAAAGTGTAGAAAACACTTTTTTTTAAAACATCATGCTGCCGACATTAAAAAAAAAAAGCAAAAGCAAAAGCAAAAACAAAAACAAAACAAAACAAAAAAACACTAAGGTGTATTTCGAGCAGCACTTTCTCATTCTAATAATTTAGTGGGTATATTGAGCGCGAATGCTATTGTGCCTTCTGCAATCCAAGGATGCAATGACAAACCAGACAGACAAGGCTACTTGTTTTCCAGGGAGAGACAGATACTTAACATGTAAGTATGTGGGACATATTACCAAGTACTTAAAAACAAGAACAGAGTGGTTGGATATAGATTAAGGTTTGAAAGACTGCTGATACAGGGGGAGATTTAAGGAATCCACAAGACACACAAGACTTACCGGATAGCAGGAAGCCAGGCACACAGAGACTTACAGACTACATGGGAATGCACGGCAGAGGACACAAGCAGCATTTGAAGGCGGGGGCAGGGCAACCAAAGCCTGGCATTTGAAAACATAAGGAAAAAGAAAAGTCACAAAGAAACAATTCTACGGCTGAAATACAGTAAGTATGGAAATAAATTGTCAATGGCTATAGAAAGGCCGGGGAAGCCAAGACCAAGTGTGGGCCACCAACTCAATCCTTAATGAGTATGAATAAATAACTCAACTTAATTCTAAGGACAGAACAACAATGTATTTTAACACATACATGGTAAAACGCTAAGCAAGTGACATTCGTGACTGGAGTAAATCTTCTATTATAAACAAAAAGAGGAATGCAGGGTTTTTTTTTCTGAAGAATTTTTGCTATACTGAATAAAGTGCTGAGGGAATATTTGAAGGGGTCACGGTTAAGATTTTCCTCTCTGCTTTGATATTTTCATTACAGAATGAGCATTACCTTTGACCTCTGCTCACCCGAGCCTCCAACTCTTCTGAGAGCTGCGCTGAGAAAAGGTGACCAGAGAGGAACATGGGCTCTGCAGCAGGACCCAAGCTTAGTGAGTCACAAGAGTTCAGGTCGTCCTCACCCAGCACCTTACCCGCTATCATTTAAAAGGGTCTTACCACACCCAGGCCTGATGGCACGAGCCTTGAATCCAGCACCCGGAAAGGTCAACACAGGCAGATCTCGGTAAGTTTGGGGGCAGCCTGGTCTACACAGCAAGTTACAGGCTAGCCAAGGCTACATGGTAAGATCCTGTCTCTAAATAAATAAATAAATAAAATGAGTAAATGAAATTAAATAAAATGAAATAAATGAAATTAAATAAAAATGAAAATAAATGAAAGTAAATAAATAAATAAATAAAAATGAGATGGTCTTGCTGACCACCTCAGCAGATAGTTCAATTCAACACAGCAGCCTTTTCTCCTGTAACTTCTCATGCCTTTAACGGGCAAAACGGACAGTTTCAGAAACTGTCCACAGGGCTGCTTTTCCTCACCAAACATCACTCTTTCTGTTTGTTATCTACCACTCAAACCTGACAGAATGTCCAGGCTTTGAATGTTTCATTAACTTGAAATTTGTCACAGTTCAGAGATCCTTGTGTCTTTATTAGAAGCCACTGAGATATATTAGGGCAGTTCTCACACCATGCACACACCTAGTTATTTGTGATTCACACTCCACTTCTCGGAAGTGTGGGTTATGTCACAGTTTGAGAATGAATTTTTGGATCATCTCTAACTCCAGCTACCATATATCTCAGTCTTGGCATTACAGTAAATCATCTTGCCAAAAATAATGATGCAAAACTGGCAGAGATGCTGATTTGTCTGTCAAAAATTCTTTAAAAATAATGTTTTCAAATTTCCTAGTCAACACTTAAAACTTTTACATGTTCTAAGCAGAATATGTACCTGAAGATGAACTCATTGACCTACGCCAAACCTGGAGGCTCCAGGAGTCGGACCTGGTCAACATAATAAGACCATGTCTCAAGAGAAAAAAAACATAAAGCAAAACACCAGAAAGATGTTTTAATATGGTCGATAATTTAATAATAGCAAAGGACAAATTTATTGTCCCTTCACACATTACTGAGTAATGAAAGTAATTAAGGATTTCACAATCGCTGGGCAGTGGTGGCACATGCCTCTAATCCCAGCACTCGTGAAGCAGAGGCAGATGCATCTCTATGAGTTCAAGGACAGCCTGTCTTACAGAACTAATTCCAGAACAGCCAGGGCTACACAGAGAAACCCTGTCTCAAAAAAGAAAAAAAGAAAAAAATTTTAAAAAAGAAAAGAATTTCACAGTATTAAAATGGATATTCACACATAAGGTATAGTCTTTTATTTGAGCCCTTTAACATTTTTAAGTGCATTTTAAAGATTTCTTGTGTGAGGGCATGCATGTGACATGATGCACATGTGGAGGTCAGGGGACAACTTGCAAGAGTAGATTTTCTCCTTCCATCATGTGGAACTCAGGGGTTGAGTTCAAGTCATCAGCTTTGGAGACAAAGTGCCTTTACCTGCTGAGCCATCTTACAGGCCCTAGTTAAGATGTTCTGTTTGAAGTTTTTATGTATGTGTATGAATGTTTTGCCTGCATGTATGCATGTGCACCACATGCAAGGCTTGGGCCCTTGTTGGTGAGAAAAGCACAAAAGATCCCTTAGACGTGGAGTAGGGTGGTTTGGGTGCTGGGAATTAACCCTGGACTCTCTGCACGAGTAACAAGTGTTCAAAACCACCGAAGCATGTCTCCAGCCCCAGAATGTCTTAATTGTAAAACTACCTCTACTTATAATGCATGAATTATGGTAACTATACAAATTATTTGCTCACCCTCCCAAATCAAAGTAAAATAACACATATTATACACATCTATAACAACTTTCAGCAAACCAAACACCTTCACACTGGTCATGCATTCAGACTGCCTGAAATAATTTCATAGAGAATTTAGACTTCAAAAATAAGCTATCACTAGATTATCACTTATTAGAGGACCACGCACTTCTCTAATCCCAGCACTCCATAGGCTCAGTCAGGAAGACGGGGAGTTTGAGGGCAGCCTGGCATAAGTTAAGAAAGTTCACGACCAAAGTAGGCTGTGTATCACAGTCCCATGTCAAAGATGCAAAAGAAGAGATAAAAACCACAGCACATTTGTTTTTATTAAAGCACTTCATGTGGTTCTTCCTCAGCCATTTTTATAATAACCCTTCTCATGTCTGACTGGGCCACCTCCCATTCTATAGGTAAGAAAGGTACCTTACATTACAAAATTCTTTCTTCATATAAGAATAATAGCAGCCGGGCGGTGGTGGCGCACGCCTTTAATCCCAGCACTTGGGAGGCAGAGGCAGGTGGATCTTTGCGAGTTCGAGGCCAGCCTGGTCTACAAAGCGAGTCCAGGACAGCCAGAGCTGTTAAAAACAGAGAAACCCTGTCTCGAAAAACCAAAAAAAAAAAAAAAAAAAGAATAATAGCAAAAATAGTACAACGTGGGGCAGTATTAAGTAGTTTCCAGAGTCTGACTATCCTAAAAACAACCCTTTTCTTCATTTTAAAAAAATTTATTATATCTTTTCCCCCCAAATTTCCCCCCTTTTAGTCCAATAAAAGGCTCGGTTTCTTATAATAATAAATATAATACAAAACAATCAGAACAATTAGGAAAACTATAATGTATGACATACATTCCTAGTGTCCAGTCCATATGTATTTGGCAACTAATAAGAATATTCTAATATCTCTCTATCTTGATGAGCTTAAAGTTCTATACCTACCTCAGTTTCTATCCTAACTTGCATTACCAACTTAAAAACATCTTCTTAGACCTAAAACATCCTTTTAATTCCTAAACAACTTAAAATTTAACTGTGAGACTATAACTATCTAGTCTTCAACCACATCAGAGAAGGATAAAAATATCTGAATAAATAGGAAACACAGAGCCATCAGCTTCCAAAACTAAGAAATGATGCAAAAGAATGGATAAAAACCACGACTCATTTGTTTTTATTAAAGCACTTCATGCCTGTCCAGACAGACAACTTGCTGCCTGGACAGTCCCCAGTTTCTCTCTATAATGTTGGAGCATCTATCTTCAGACTTTTGGCCCAGTATCTCTGACAGACATTAATTGTAATGCAGGAATTATGAAGGAATTGCCTACCCTGTCTTGGCAGAGCTAGGCTGTCGACTTACCTGCTTCCAAGTTTTGTCCATTTCAGACAGCATTCTGTCTACAGCTGAAGCAAGGGCTTTTTCTTGCCAGTGGCTATCTTGCCACTAATGCAGCCATCTCCAAATGGAGATTCTTTGATGCTCATCATCTACTTAAAGTAGAATGGGGGGGGGTTCTATCAGGAGGTGATATGTCTCAATATCAAAAAATCTTTACTTAAGAAAACATCTTTAAATGCCATATTCTACAGATCTCTTGAGGTTTTGAAGACCATCTCTTGAGGTTTTTGAAGATTTATATAAAAACAAACCCTTTTTTCACTTTCTATAACAGGCCAATTGTATGAAAAGTAGATGGGTGAGGTCCTCTGTCCATGTTTGTTTTTGTTGTTGTTGTCAGGTTTGGTAGGATCTCATTACATACTCCCAGCTTGCTAACAACATCAGGTGTTCATGCATAGATCGCTTAACCAGCATTGGATCTTCACAATCTTTTTTTTTCTCCCCACATCATTAAAAAGGAAGAGAAGAGAAAGAAAGAGGAGAGAGAAAAAAGGGAAGGAAGAAGTGAGGAGGAGGGGGGAGGAGGGAACCAGACATTTTTGTTTTTATTGTTTTGGAGGTTAGGAAATCCAGGATTGAAGGATGTGCATGCCGTTTCAATTTTTTTTGATGGTTTAATGTTTATTTTTAATTATGTATGTGTGTATCTGAGTGCTATGTGCATGGAAGTGTGAATACCTTGGAGACCAGAAGACGGTGTCAGTTTCCCTGGAGCTGTAGTCGCAGGTAGTGGTAAGGGACCAAACATGGGTGATAGGAACCAAACTTAGGCTCTCTGCAAAAGCAGCAAGTGCTCTTCACTGCTGAGCTCTTTCCAACTGAGACCTACATATCTTGAGAGGCCCATAATTATGCTGTGATTTCATGGAGGAAGATGGAACAACAGAGTGCAATCAAGAAAGCCAAAAGAAGTGGCCCAAACAAACTTCCATAACTTACTCAGGCAATAGCTCACTTCCAGGATAGTAACACCACCACAAGCACACAGGGGAAGTTTTACCTGGCTGTGACTACATGACCTCCTCTGGTGGGCAAAGGTGGAGGGGGGCACAGGACTCCATGCCCAGGACATGCAGGCCCTGGACAGGGGAGGGAGTGGTCCTCACGCCTACCTCTCTTGAGACAAGATTTCCAGGGTTGGGCATGGCTCAACCCAACTCCTCCTCTGGACTGGATCCTCCTGGTTCCATGGCATTCTAGCCCCACAGCATGCACTTTGACATGGAGATGGCCAAGGGCTACCTAGATCTACTGAAAATGAGGGCAGTTACAGGTACTACTACGCTTATCTTCAAAGTGCAACCCACCGACTCCAATACAGTTAATGGCACCATAGTGGAATTTAGCAATCTTCAAAGGACTTCATGATGGAATAATCTAGAAAAAAGTCTGCATCTTTTTTTACTAGGTTGACAAAGGCCATTAACACATTAAAAGATTATAAAAACACGTGCAGTCTAAAAGAAAATAATTTTACTTTGATCTTAGAGTATGTTCTTCCCTCCTTACAGAGAGTTAACATGTTGAAAACTTGGAAATGCTGGTTTCATTTGGGGAAAAAAAAACAACTTTTTTTGAGATAAGTCTCACTATACAGCACTGGAGCTTGTTATGTAGACCAGGTGGGGTTTGAACTTATCACCTGCCTCTACCTCACAAGTGCTGGGATTAATTAAAGGTATGTGATACCATGCCCAGCACCAAAATAATTTTTTAACACAGATCACATCCTCTAAGTAAAAACACTAATTTGTACATATTTTAAAATCATTTTAGAAATTTGGTGGAGGAATTTATAGTTAAATAGTTACAAGATAGACAGAACATAGAACAATAAAAATGAACAGAGAATTGTCTTTGTCACTTTCAGTTCCTCATACATGGTCACATGAGGGACAGACAGCCTTGCTCATAATTACATAAGCCTACATTCTAACTCCACATTACATATAAGCACAGTATCATCTTGCATGGCTGTGATAAGTGCTGAGTTTGGAGGAAAACTGTTTCTGAGAAAGCAGTAGCATTTCCCATGTCTTTTGGTACAACACATTTCAGTCAGTTTGGGTATGCCATTGCCCGGCTCCTGTTGCTTTTTGTTTATGAATTTGTTTAGATCTGGTTACTTTAGTGATTTCGCATGTAGTCGTGACTCAGCACTTCAATCTTAAAATACTGGACGGATGCTGGTTCTGGCACATGGCTCAGCAGGTAGATGCTTGCTATCCACCACTAAGACAGAAGTTTAGATTCATAGCATTTGTGTAAATGCTGTGTGGACAGGTAGCCACCTGTAATCCTAGCACTTGGGAAATGGAGACAAAGGGTCCCCAGAGCAAGCAGGCTACTGAGTCTAGCCAAATATGCAAGCTCTGCATGCAAGTGAATAATCCTGCCTCAATATATATAATGGTCAGCAATTAAAAAAATCAAAACAAAACAAAGCAGATGTCATCCTCAGGCCTCCACAGGCAGGTAAACATATGTGCACGTACACACACACACACACACACACACACACACACACACACACAGGTGTACCCACACATGCAAAAACACATGAGAATAATGCAAACATCATCCAATGCTGTGTGTATTAAACTTGTTTCCTTTACTGCTAAGATAGTTGGTTTTTTTCCACTTATTTACTCCTTGGTTGGCTTTAAAAGCATTTAGAGTGTCAGAGAGACACACTCTGGGCTTTTCTGGAATGTGCTTCCAGACCTACCCTAACTGTGGACAGCGCTGTCCCATGAACTGGGGGCTTGAACAGAAGAAAAAGGAGAAAGCGCTCAGCACCAACAGCATCTTTTCTGCTTCCTGGCCATCACAATGCGAATGGCTGTGCTCTGCCATGGTCCTCTCATCATGATGTAATGTTACCTCTGAACCATAATAAACCCTCCTTTGAGCTGGGTACAGTGATGCACTCTCTCATCTCAGCACCTGAGAGGCAGGCAGATCTCCATGAGTTCAAGGCCAGCCTGGTTTTCATATAGTGAGTTCCAGGACACCCAGTGCTACATAGTGAGACCCTGTCTCCTCAAAACATAAAACATTCAAAACCCCTCGTTTGAACTTGGTTTGACAGGTATTTTTGGTGACAGAGATGAAAAGTAAATAATACAATTGTATGATAAAGGCACTGTATTTTTTGTTAAATATATAAATAAGCTATATTTTCAGAAAATAAATTCTACAAAGAATATATCTTAAAAAGTGAGTTTAATAAAGAAGCAAGGAATACACACTGAAAAAAGACAGTATCGAGGAGATCCAAGATGGCACTGACCATCGAGCAGTGCATCTGAGTAATAGGTGAATGAGATTAGTCACTGTGGAGTGAATGTGAGGTCCCCTAGTCAACAGTGAAAACACAGATGGTGTCCTGAATTCCCATGGCAAACACTGAGACCTGTCACCAGGTAAAACAGCCCACGCAGTTCCCGGGAACACCACCCTGAGATCAGCCAGCTCCGTCACCGGTCTGGAAAGGAGCTCTGGCTAGAGGAGATCTAGCCCAGGAGCGGATCCAGCCCACAGCTCCAGCCACAGACCAGCGGCCCCGCCTGTCTGCCTGATATCTAGCCTACACTCGGACCTGTACACCCAAGAGGGAAAAACAGCCGCACCACAAGAGTAAAGGTAAGTGAGATTTTTTTCCCGGAGTTTCCAACATGGTGGCACAGTGTGCACTGTAGCGGAGAGACAGAGACCTAACCCAGTCACAGCAAAGCAATTAGGAGCCAAGACTGATTGCAAAAAGATCCCGGGAGTGTGTGTTCTCCACAAATACTGGGGCGGGTGGGTCACTCACCCTAGCACCCAAGCATCTGAGGCAGTCAGCAACAGGCACACTGAGGCTGGCACCCATTGTGGGTGGAGCAACCTGCCTGCATGGTCAGCCTAGCTGGGGAGCCAGAACGACTGGGTCAGTGAGAGGAGAACACAGACCCAACCACAGCTCTACCTGCCTTTCTGAGGAGACCTGCCAGCTCCCAGGTCCTCAGAAGCTAGCCCTCTCCCCACTCCAATCCCCTCGATATTGGTCCTATTGGGTCACAAGTAGTTGAGGAGAGTGGCAGCCACCCTCCTCTCTGAGAGCCAGTCAGTCTATTACAGGAACCTGCCCACCATCTGGAGGTAAACACCAGGATCTCAGGATCAGCCAACCACCAGGGCAGGGAGTTTTCCTGAGCACCAAGGTCAGCTGACAAAAGAAACAAACAGACAACCCTGGGTCCATCAGATGACAAAAGGTCAGCGCAAGAACATGGTAAAAAAAAAAAAAAACAAAAACAAAAACAAAACAAAACAATAGGATGTCTCCAGATCCTAGCAATAATGCTACAGACAACTCTGGATAGCCGAAAACGATTGAAACAAAGGAAAATGACCTTAATCCTACACTTATATTAATAATAGAAGGC
>CAJQZJ010032395.1:10310621-10327365 GCA_907164525.1 Lophiomys imhausi
ATCAGGGACAAGGCAAGGCTGCCCACTCTCTCCATATCTCTTCAACAGTACTTGAAGTTTTAGCTAGAGGAATAAGACAACTAAAAGAGATCAAGGGGATACAAATTGGAAAGGAAGAAGTCAAAGTATCCCTATTTGCAGATGATATGATAGTATACATGAGTGACCCCAAAAATTGCACCAGAGAACTTCTACAGCTGATAAACTCCTTCAGCAAGGTGGCTGAATTCAAAATCAATTCAAAAAAATCAGTAGCCCTTCTTTACACAAAAGATAAATGGACTGAGAAAGAAATAAGGGAATCAACCCCCTTCACAATAGACACAAATAATATAAAATACCTGGGAGTAACTCTAACCAAGCAAGTGAAAGACCTGTATGATAAGAACTTCAAGTCCCTGAAGAAAGAAATTGAAGAAGATATCAGAAGATGGAAAGATCTCCCTTGTTCATGGATAGGTAGGATCAGCATAATAAAAATGGCAATTTTACCAAAAGCAATATACAGATTCAATGCGATTCCTATCCAAATACCAACTCCATTTTTTACAGATCTGGAAAAAACAATTCTCAACTTCATATGGAGTAACAAAAGACCCAGAATAGCTAAATCAATCATGTACAATAACAGAACATCTGGAGGTATCACCATCCCTGATTTCAAGCTGTACTACAGAGCAATAGTAATAAAAGCAGCATGGTACTGGTATAGAAACAGACCAGTTGACCAATGGAATCGAGTTGAAGACCAAGAAATAAACCCACACACCTACGGTCACTTAATTTTTTATAAAGAAGCCAAAAACATGCAATGGAAAAAGGAAAGCATCTTCAGTATATGGTGCTGGTCAAACTGGATGTCAACATGTAGAAGAATGCAAATACATCCATACTTATCACCCTGTACAAAACTTAAGTCTAAGTGGATCAAGGACCTCAACATAAATCCAGACACACTAACATTAATAGAAGAGAAAGTGGGGAAAAGCCTTGAACTCATTGTCACTGGTAGCAACTTCCTGAATACAACACCAATAGCTCAGGCACTAAAACAAACAATCAATAAATGGGACCTTATAAAATTGAAAAGGTTCTGTAAGGCAAAGGACACTGTCCTTACAACAAAACGGCAGCCTACAGAGTGGGAAAGGATCTTCACCAACCCAACATCTGACAGAGGGCTAATATCCAAAATATACAAAGAACTGAAGAAGTTAAACACCAAAAAATCAAATAACCTCATCAATAAATGGGTTACAGAGCTAAACCAAGAATTCACAGAAGAGGAATCTCTAAAGGCTGAGAGGCATTTGAGGAAATGTTCAATATCTTTGATCATCAGGGAAATGCAACTTAAAACAACTCTGAGATTCCATCTCATACCTGTCAGAATGGCTAAGATCAAAAACTCAAATGATAGCACATGCTGGAGAGGATGTGGAGAAAGGGGAACACTTCCCCATTGCTGGTGGGACTGCAAACTTGTGCAATCACTTTGGAAATCAATCTGGAGATATCTTAGAAATTTGTGAATAAATCTACCTCAAGACCCAGCCATACCCCTCTTGGGCATATATCCAAAAGATTCTAAATGAAACCACAAGGACATTGGCTCAACAATGTTCATAGCAGCTTTATTTGTAATAGCCAGAAACTGGAAACAACCCAGATGTCCTTCAACTGAAGAATGGATAAAAAAAAAACTGTGGTACATTTACACAATGGAATACTACACAGCTATCAGAAATGAGGAAATCATGCAATTTGAAACCAAATGGATGGAACTAGAAAAGCTCTCCTAAGTGAGCTGATGCAGTCCCAGAAAGATAAACATGGTATGTATTCCCTTATAAATGGATATTAACCATACATCACAGGATAACTATCCTACAACCCACACACCCAAATAGATAGGAACCTAGCATATCTATCCTAGGAAAAATTCTACCTACCAGTGAGTCATGGAATCTGCTGCAGGTTAGTAGAACACCACACCCTAGATGGTGTGCCTTATCAAGCTCCAGTACAAGTGGAAGCTCTTGTCCCTCACATGACACAAGATCTGAGGGAGTATGATATTTGAGGGCCCACCTCATCTGAGGAGAAGGAGAGTATCAAGTAGAGGAACAAGGAAGGAGGGAGGGAGGGAGGGAGAGAGGGAGGGAGGAAGAAGGAAGGAAGGAGAGAGGAAGGGAGGGGTCAGGAGGGGAGGAGGGAGGAAACTATGTTCTGAAAGTAAATAATACTTTTTTACAAAGAGAGTTAATAAGCTTAAAAAATATAATAAAAATACAATATAAAATTTTCAAACTATAATTTACCAAAGGTATACTTGCCTTACTGGCATGAAAGGAAAATGGCCTTAATTTCAGATTAGAATGTTAGACTGCAGGTGGCCACATAGATTACACAAACTTGATAGCAGATTAAAACTTTTTTTTGTAGAGGTATAGGATAGTTCTATGGTTTGGCATTAAAAAAGCAGGTAACAGGTCTAAAACACTGTAAATAAATTAAAGGTGACAGCTGTTCAACCTGGTTTTACAAACCTCCAAGAGTTGAAAAAACTTAGAGCTAAGATAAAATACATGAAAGCCATGCCTTTACTTCCAGCAGAGACAGGAGGATCACTATATAGTTGTCTTATAGATTCTAGAGTTACACGGAACAGGGTGGTGATGGTGCACACCCTTAATCCCATCATTCGAGCAGAATACATCCTTAATCCCAACACACTAGAAACAGAAACAGGCAGATCTCAGAGCTCAAGGTCAGCCTGATAACAAAACAAGCTCTAAATAGAGAAAAACTTCGATCCAGGGGTGGTGGAACACATCTTTAATCCCATCAGTTCGGAACCACATGTCTTTGATCCCAATACTTAGAATGCAGAGACAGGAACATAGGATTTGGAAGGATTTAAGTTTAAAAGCTACTTACAAAAGGCAGGCTGCAATTCAAACAAAATGTCCCTTGAGATCTCAAAATATATACACTAAAGGTTTGTTTAGCTCCAAAATATCAAAATAATTTCTTCTTTAATCCAGATTGAAAAGTAATACTTTATATATTGTCAAAAAAAACAAATTTGCTCCAGGAAAAATATTACCTGACCCCCCCCCCAAAAAAAAAAGGTAATTGTCCCAGAGTTAGGATTAGGGCAGGGCTCTGTTCTTATCTTTCAGGAGATTTAAAGCATCCATTCAAGGAATCCAGGGACAACTGGACAACAGAAACCTCAGCAGAAAACACATCAAACACCAAAGAAGACGAGTGGCCCAGATGAACCAGCCTTGCAGACTTCCTCAATAGCTGTTTCCTCAAAAGTCTACAACCACAACAACTCAAAATCGCTAAGATCGTTTAGCTCCACAGACTGCTTCAGCCAGAACTTCAGTAAAGCTCTGAAGATCAGCTTCTGTCTACGAACTTCTTAGGACATCTAAATAGCTGAGCACAAAAGGACTGAACATCAAATGATTCTATTAACATTTTTAACCATTTTTCCATTCTTATTTGGGCCCCAAACAGGTTTACTATGTCCCCAATCAGCAGGAAGTCACTTTAAGAGAACAACATCCCATACCCAGAAGGAGGAGAGGGTGTTCCCCCCCCCCTTTGGTTATTTGATGGATAATAGAAAATTTTGTCATTTAGGGGAAGAGACTACAAGCTGTTAAATGGTCTTGTTAAATGGGTTTTGGAGGTTAGACCCAGGGACTTCCTTCTTTTTCTTTTCTGTATCCTTCTTTCTCTCCTATGTAGGAGTGAACAGACTTGAGAAAAATGGGACATAGACATAGTATGGGAAGGACCAAGAAGAAGGGACAGATTATTGAATATGCCCTTATACCTTTGTATATTGATACAAAATTAATATCATAGTTGGCTAAATTGGTATGGATCATTGTATATTGATGCAAAATTAAGATTGCATTGGGCTACACAGGTATTGATCTTTGTATATTGATACAAAATTAAGATTATATTTGGCTACATTGGTATTGATCTTTATATATTGATACAAAATTAAGGGTAATGCTTCTTTTTATTTTATTTTTTTTTTTTTTTTGCTTTTTCAAGACAGGGTTTCTCTGTGTAGCCCTGGCTGTCCTGGACTCACTTTGTAGACTAGGCTGGCCTCGAACTTGCAAAGATCCGCCTGCCTCTGCCTCCCAAGTGCTGGGATTAAAGGCATGCGCCACCACTGCCCGGCGGGTAATGCTTCTTAAAGGTATTGTACCTAGTAATGCATAAAAATGAAATGTAAAGTTTTGGCCTCTTGCTACCAACCGTCATAAACTTTTTAGGATAATTAAGAAATGGAAACTAATGGTCATGCAAGTGTGTCATTTTGTTAGTTACTATAACAGTCTACCACAGTTATTTTTGAAGCTACTCAGAAATCAAGTTGCTAAGAGACAAGCAACATTTGCTTATCTAAATATAATAGATAGATAGGGCATCTTCAAAAACCTCAAGAGATCTGCAGAATATGGCATTCAAAGATGTTTTCTTAACTTAAGATTTTTTGATATTGAGACATGTCAGCTCCTGACAGCACCCCCTATTCTACTCCAAGTAGAAGATGAGCATTGAAGAATCTCCAGTGGGAGATGGTTGAATTAGTGGCAAGCCTATCTCTTGGCAAGAAAACCCCCTTGCTTCAACTGTAGACAGAATGCTGTCCAAAAAGGACAAAACTTGGAATTGTCCAAGGTAAGTTGACAGGCTAGCTCTGCCAAGACAGGGTAGGCAAGTCCTTCATAATTCCTGCTCTACAATCAATGTCTGTTGGAGAAACAGGGCCATAATGTATGGAGAGAAAATGGGAACTGTCCAGGCAGTCATTGGTATGTCGTTTCTTAGTTTTGGAAGCTGCAGGCCCTGCACTTCCTATATAATCCTGTATTTATCCCTCTCAGGTCTCTGAGGTGGTTGAAGAATAGATAGCTAGAGTCTCATAGTTAAATTTTGAGTTGTTTAGGAATCAAGAGGGTGTTCTGGATCTAAAAAGATGTTTTTAAAATTGTGAGGCAAGTTAGTATGAAAGCTGAGTTAGATATAGAACTTTAAACTCATGGAGATGGTTAGATAGTAGAATGTTAAAGTCAGGTGCCAAATACATATGGACTGGACATTGGGAATGTATGCTAAGCCATATAACTCTCATAATTGTGGCCTATTTATTTCTGTTGTTTTGTTTTGTATTTATAGTTATAAGAGAAAGAACCATTTGTTGGACTGAAAGGGAGAGCTGTTGGGAGGAAAAAGAAATGCCTTAAACTAAAATAAAAAGGAAGAGGATGGGGGGTTGAGGGGGAGGAGGGTGGAAGGGTGGGACTGGAGGGGGGATAGGGAGGGGATTGTGATTGAAATGTAACTAGAAGAAATATAAAAATAAATTATTAAAAAAAGAAAATACAAAAAAAAGACAGTATCTTCAACAAATTTGCTGGTTAAATTGGATAGTTGCATGTAGAAAAATACAAATATACCTATACACACCACCTTGCACAAAACACAGCTCTAAATGAATCAAAGAACTCAACATAAAAACAGAAACACTCTGAACCTAACAGAAGGGAAACTGGGGAATAGTCTCGAACTCATAGGCATGAGATAAGACTTTCTGAACAGGGTGTTAATAGCACTCATCCATTGTTGGTGGAAGTGTAAACTTGTACAGCCACTATGAAAATCAGTGTGGCCATTCCCTAGGAAGCTGAAATAGACCTACCTCAATACAGCATCAATTAATAAATGGGACTTCATGAAACTGAAAAGCTTCTGAAAGACAAATGACACTTTCAATTGAACAAAGCATCAGGACAGAACAGGAAAAAATATTTACCAATTACTCATCCAATGGAGGGCTAATATCTAACATTTATAAAGAACTAGAAAAAAACTGGGCATCAAGAAAACAACCTGATTAAAAATGGGGTACATATCTAAACAGAGTATTCTCAAAAGATGAAACAGAAATGGCTGAGAAATACTTTTTAAAAGCTCAACAGCCTTAGTCATCAGGGAAATGCAAATCAAACCCCCCTTTAGATTTCATCTTACACCAATCAGGATGCCAAGATCAATAAAACATGTAAGGGCTCATGCTGTCAAGAATGAGGAGGGGTAAGGGGAACACTCATCCATTGTTAGTGGAAGTGTAAACTTGTACAGCCATTATGAAAATCAGTGTGGCCATTCCCCAGGAAACTGAAATAGATCTACCTCAAGATCTAAGATATATACCACTCTTGGGTATATACCCAAAGGGCTCTACACCCTACTATAGAAAATCTTGCTCATCCGTGTTCTTTGCTACTCTATCATAATAGCTAGAAAGTGGAAACAGCCTAGATGCCTATCAACAGGTGAACTGATAATGAAAATGTGGTACATTTACACAATGGAGTACTACTCAGCTTAAAAAAAATGAAATCATGAAATTCACAGGTAAATGAATGAAATTATATAAATATCATCTTGAGTGAGGTAACTCAAAAGTTACTTCAAAAAGACAAATATGATGTTATTTTCTTATTTGTGCATGTTAGTTAGCTTTTAAGCCTTCAGCAGGCATATCACAATCCACATAACCACAGAGGTTATATACAGAGTAAGGGACAGGGGCAGGGATGGATCTCTCTTGGAAGGGGAAATAGAATAGTTAGTTATGAAGAAACATTAGGGGCTGGAACAGGAGGGGTAAGCAAAGGGGGAGGGAAAGGGGGGCTAAGGGAGGGTATAAGAGAAAGGGACAGATAAGACTAAGGGACGTCCGAGGGGTCATATAAAAACCTGCTACAGTAGAAGTTTCTTTATAGATATGCAGATAGAGGAAATTATCAAATAATGAGACACAAAGTCTCAACTAGACATCTGTTGTCACTAAATGAAACGTCCTGTGCTGGGTTATATCTAGCTGAACTGTTGGCCAAAGGGGCCCTGTGGGAATCCCCAAACACCTCAGGCTATTTAAATTGCTCTCCACCCACTGAGGGTAAGGCCCTATTGCTGAAGATAAACCTACCTATCTCATTGCATACAGAGAAGTCCAGCTGGTGCCTACCTAGAGCCTTTACCCTAGTGACTAGTGTTCATGATACTAAAAGGTACTACACATGTTACCAGAAGAGAAAGGTAAACACCAACCTAGGTATAAACCTCTCCATTTACAATGGTGACCTGCCTATATGATATGCTAGTGCAATAGTGGTACAAAAGTTGTGAGACCAACCACTGTCTGATTAATTTTAAGACCCACCCCATGAGATGTGATAATATATATAAACTTATATATATATAATTTATATATAAAATATATATGCTTTATATAAAAATTTATATACATATAAATTTTTGAGACAAGGTCTCTCTATTTTGTAGCTCTGGTTATCCAGGAACTTATTATGAAATTGGGCTGGCCTTGAATTCATAGAGATCTGCCTGTCTCTGACTCCTGAGTCCTGAGATTAAAGGTGTGTGCTTTTTGCACACCCAGATTTTTGCTTATATATTATAATTTCTGATTTTATGAATTTTCTGTGTGTATGTGCTTCTTGTACTTTTTCTTTGTTTTTCCTTTTCTCTGTTTTGTTCTATTCTGTTTGTTTTTGTTTATTATCTTAATTTTTTAAAAAAGATGTGATGTTTGAAAGAAAATGGCCCCACAGGTGAAGGTGTAATTTTAAACTATTTATTGCTGTATTAGTATCTCTACTCTACCCACCTTCCAACTGATGTGAGGTACGGGAGAAAATAATTAGTAGAGACAGAGTGTTTAAACATCTTTAGATGTAGGTTCTTGGGGCAAATAGTCAGGATTCCAGCCGTCCAGATAACAGCATGACCAGGAATAGGTATCAGCAGCAGCAGCAGCAGCAGTGGCTGCCTGGGTCCAGTATCAGTGGTAGTGGCAGGGACAGCTGTTGCTGCACCCCGGCCTGGAGCCATGGTCTCCTCAGCCCTCCTGGGCCACAATCAGCAGCAGCAAGTTTCAGTCAAGCACTGTCTGGGGTATTTTGAAGCAAAGCAGCAGTGAAGAGGCAGGAAGAGGCAAGAAGAGGCAGATCACATTCTCTAAGGTGTCCATCCATAAAAGGGTGTTTCCCATCAAAAAGTATGTTCCCCACACATGACAGTTTCTGGCTGGCAAAACATCACGCACTCTACCATTAGGATGCTTTGCATGCCCTTCTCACGAGTCTGTTTTTCATCAGTGAACAAAGCACCCCCACATCCCATACTTGAGACCAAAACAAACAAACAAAAATACTCATTTAACACAACCATATTTTTAAAGAAATCAGAATTTCCACCACACATAGGCTCATAGTGAGTGGCACTATTAGGAGGTAGAGGTGTGGCTTTCTTGGAGTTGGTGTGGCCTTGTTGGAGTTGGTGTGGCCTTGTTGGAGAAGGTTTTACTGGGAGGTGGTCTTTTAAGTCTTACATGCTCAAGCCAGGCCCAGTGTGTCGTTCTCTTCCTGCTGCCTGCTGATCCTAAGGTAGAACTCTCAGCTCCTTGTCCAGCACCCTGTCTGCCACCATGCTTTCTGCTGTAATGATAATGGACTAGACCTCTGAAACTGTAAGCTAGCCCAGACTAAATGTTTTCCTTTATAAGAGTTGCTGTGGCCATACTGCCTCTTCACAGCAATAGAAATCCTAACTAAGACAGAAGGCATAGAGTTGGTCTGTGGGGAGATGAGAAGGATCTGGGAGGTGAAGGTGAGGCATGGACCAGAATATATCATATGAAAAAATATCTCTTTTTCAATTAAAAGAAAAGTAAGGTGTTGAGTTCAACAAGATGAAAGATTTGCTGTGCTACAGACGTGGGTTTCTTAAAAATACGAATTTGATTTAGTGTAACATGATTGACTGAAACCATAATTAAATGAAAATATTATTTTAAAAAAGCATAGTTAGGCTGGAGTGGTAGCTCAGCAATTGCACATGCTTGCTACTCTTGCAGAAGATACAAATTTGGTTCCCAGCACCCAACTTGGGTAGCTCCCAAACAAGTGTAACTCCAGCTCCAAGAAGATTTGATGCCTCTGGCCTCTTTGGGCACCTGTATTCATGTGGACATATTTACACCCACACACATATATACATGAACACCGGAAAACACAGTACAACTAAGATAAATAACTTAGGACTGGAGGGATGGCTGAGTGCTTACAAGAAGTTACTGCTCTTGCAGAGAACATGGGTTAGGCTTCCAGCACCCATACTGAATGGTTCTCAACTGACTGTGATGGATGGTTCAGTGCCCTCTGGCTTCGGTGGGTACCTTCACACTCGTGGTACACATAAAAGCTCACTCAGGTGCACACACATACATACACATAGATAAGTGAAACTGCAATTTAATTAATTATTGTAGTTATAAGTAAGATTAAACTGTAAGATAAAGCTGGTGGAGCAGCCAGTGGCTTTGCAGAGGAGCGGGCGGCCTGGCCCATGTGCCTTAACTGGTTGCCTGATTTGTCCTGGGTGAAGAGCCTGGGACCAAGGGTAGCCTATACCACCTGTAACCTAAACTCTGTTAACTAATATAAGTTGTTATATTAGGCCAGTAGAATTACCAGCAGCTTGACAGGAGCTTTGCCTGGGTTCAAGGAGAGTCTGGGAGTCTGGAAGTCCAACGGCCTGGGACTGCTTGGAATGAGGGCCTATAAGCTGCCACAGTCTTTTCCTCAATAATTAAATACATCAAGACATTTTAATGTTTTAAAACTTAGCCTTTAGCTGGACGGACTCTCAATTAGCTACTCTAAATTAACCCAGATCACCTAATCCCAAACCACCATGTGCCTGTGATTACCTTCCAGCGTTCTCAAGACGTCTGTCTCCTTCTGTGTCTCTCGGCAGAAAGAGGCCAATTCTCTGTGTATGCTCAGGGTTCCTATCTAATCTCAGGAAGTCCTGCCTTCCTATACTCTTTCTGCCCAGCTAATTGGCCATAAGCAACTTTTATTAACCAATCAAGAGAATGCCTCAGAAGGGGTGGTAACCAGACCTCAGCACTGAAATCAACCTATCAGACGTAATGATATTAGACCTTCCACAACAGATAAGATTGAAAAAAAATAAAAATTTAAAGGACAAAATAATTTATCAGTCAGCTTTTATTATGTTCTTAGCACTTAATTATGATAAAGCATAAAGGGGTATTATGTATGTTTATCTGTCTTCAAAAATATTTGCAGAGTAGTAAAGACAACAAAGCAACAATAAAAACAACTGAAGAACTATGCAAAAATAATTACCTTCTACCATTAGTAGAACAAAAAGTCTTTGTAATCAGGCAACAGTCTTAGGATCTGTGGGTGGTAAGGCAAGGCTCAGGTTTGCTCCCCTTCAGTTACATTTCCTGGGAATTAACTGAATAGCATTTTCAGAGTGTGTTCACTTATGTCAGAGACGACTAGCTAAGAAAGAATGGGGTTAGATGCTGCAGTAAACCAGAAAGAGATGGTGCTGTGAGTGATGAAAATTCTTGAATGGCACAAGAGCCCGCATTTAAAGTAGTGGAAAAAATAGACAAAAAAAAAAAAAAAAACAAAGCCCAGAAAAACTCCCAGAGAAAGTAATAAGGATAAAGACTGGCAGTCACACTCATGAGTGTTACACTTACAAAGAGGACAGATACTAATGATCTCATTTATATTAGGGAAGTTAGTTTGGCATATGAATTAAGTTTCAGATTTGATTAATTGAGGTGACCAGTCTGAATAGATAGCTTTAAAAGTCAACATGAAATTAATTGCTGGATCTTTCATCACCAAAAGGAATGATGTCATGGGGAAAATGAATATAGAGAAAGTAAGAAGTGGGAGTTGGGGCCTTGGGCAATACCCACACGGTAGAAGGCCAGAAAAGCAGCAAAGCAGCCAAAGAATTTGAATGTTACTTCATCTTTAGATGGCAAAATTATGAAAAAATTGTTCTGGCCAGTTGAGTGGCAGATGCTAAAAATATGAACTAATGATTTAAAGTTTAAGAGGGTATGGGAGGGGTCGTGAGAGCTCACTGAGACGTTGTTATGACAGAGTCCCCATACAGCTCTGGTTAGCATCAAGAGAGGACAGGCCTGTATGGAAGTACCATACACTTCTTCCTGTGAGGAGGTGATCCCTGGTCACAGAAACTACCACGGAGAGTGATCACAGCTGCTGAGTCTGAAATAGCAGGAAGCAGAAGGTAAGCTATGGGGTTATCAATCATCAAAGAACACTGCATCACTTTAAGAATGACTCTGGATCAGCCTAACAAACTGCCTAGAGGCCAGTCTAGCCTAATGTACAGATTTAGTTGTGGTGCGATAGAGAGAGAAATAAATGACAAATTTTGAAAAATACAGCTATGCTCATGCATACCATAGTTATTTACATTGTTTCTCAGCCTTATGTAGATTATTATAGCATTCGATCCTTGTAGAAATTAACCAAGAGGCCATCATAACTAAATATTCTCTATTTTAAATGCAAAGTGCATCTGCCATCTATGAATGTGAAGGGGTCAAGGAGTAGGGTAAGCCCTAGTCTATTCCTCCTCGTGGAGACCATGAGTAGCTTTCTCTTTCATTCTGTGTAACATGTGACTGGTAAGTCACATGGACCCATATTGATGAAGCCAAGCACCATGGGAAACTTACAAACTCAACCTATTCAGTTTCCCTTCACATTGATTCCTAAATTTCAAAAGTTCCCATCACATTTGTTACTGTTGTTAATAATATGTGGAATGCTGCTTAGACATTCAGACTAGCCCTGAGACAGCCAGGGACTGCCTCCTAGCGGTCTAGGAGGTGGTTTCCACGGACCACACCTGTGTTTAGATGTCTTGTCTGAAGATGCCCTCCCACGCTCTCTGCTTCACTCCCCTTTTCCAGTCCCATACGATTTCATCTCCCATGTAATAAGCTACCGTGCTTCACATTCAAACAAATTAGGACCAAGTGTATCATCATATGAAAGGCTCCGCTCCATACAAAGAATATTTTACTTTATAGTCAAACCAAAACTAAACTAAAACAATGAAACCTGACTGATTTTCATTGTTTGGTAATTTGTACATGCCCTTGCACTGGGGCTCTGAGAAGAACAACTAGAAGAAAATGAAAGGGATTCAAATTGGAATGAAGAAGTAAAATCATCTCTAGTCACAGTGGTCTTTCATGTGGCATAATCCATGCAAAATCTCTTGGGATGAATAAACATTCAGAAAAACCGGATGACACAGAAAAGGGCACGTTGGCGCATGCCTGTTAGTAGGACTCTGGAGACCAAGGCACAAGATTAATATGAGACCATATCAAGGCTACATAGCCATGGCTACACACTCCATCTAAAGAACAGAAGTTATAGGATACAAAATCAGTATTAAAAGGTTGTATTTTATGTGGGAAGCTGGTACAATAGGTAAGAGCACTTGGTGTGTAAGCATTAGGACATGCGTGGATCCCTGCAGCCACATAAAAGCCGCGCATGGCCTTGCACGTCTGTACCCCAGCATCTGAGTGGAGGAGCTTCCCTGAAAAACAGTCCTCCCCAGCTTCAGTGAGAGACCCTGTCGCAGGGACTAAAGCAGAGTAACAAGGCAGGACACCTGACACCCTCTTCTGGCCTTGGTGCAGACACAGGTGTGCCTGTAACTGCATACATGTACACAGACAAGTTTGTTTCTGTAGGTTAACAGAGAGCAATCTGAAAAAGAAATTTAAAAATCAATTTCATTTACCACAGCATCAAAAAGTATAATAATTTAGAATTATTAGGGTGGCCATCATTGAAGAAAACAGGAAATACATGTTGCAGGCACGTGAGGTGGCTCATGAGGTAAAGCCGCTGCTGAATAAGCCCACAACCCGAGTTTCATCCCAAGAACCCTCAAGGAAAGAGGATAAAAGAGACAACCCCATAAAAGTTGGCTCTGAATTTCCATATGTAGATTGTGGTACAAACACCCATGCACCCACAAGCAATAACAAGCAAGCACATATCTACACATGCAAATAAAAATACATACTGGAGGGAATATAGAGAAATGTGAGTTCTTACATACTGTTAACAAATAATATACAGTATTATTGCACTTCTATAGTGAGTGCTTAAAATGTCTGAAATCAAACTACCGAATGACCCAGTGATTCCATTCTAAGTATGTACACGAAATAATTAGAATCAGGGTTGCAGGCTGATACGTGTTGTTATAGACTGAAGCATGTCATTCTTGTCCTCCGGTTTTCAATGTGGAAACACTAACACACACATTAAGACAATGCAGGTGGTGTCTTGCCATGCCTACTTACCTGTTTAACCTTCCTCTTTCCATTTTTGTTTTTTAGAGTCTATTTCTTTGAGATGATACATTAAGTGGGGTGATGGGTAGAATCACTAGTTTAATATGACTGATGTCCCTTTAGAGGAAGGAGTAGGTGTTGGAGACTGTAGCCCAGCAGGTGGACTGCTTAGCTAGCACACACACACACACACACACACACACACACACACACACGCAGGAAGCCCTGCTACTTATCCCCAGCACCGAGTAAAACCTGTGTGGCCAAACATGTGCTACACTGCTTTAATCCCAGCACTGGGGAGGCAAGGACAAGCAGATCTGGTGAGTTCAAAGCTAGCCTAATCCACACAGTGAAACCCTGACTCAAAAACCAAGCAACCAATTAAACTTTGGTGCAATGGTAATTGCAGCCCATGGGAGGTAGAGGCAGGAAAGCTAGAAGTTTAAAGTCATATTAATCCATATGACCCTCTCTTGGAAAGAAGAGGCCGGAGGGGAGAAGAGAGGGGAAAAGAGGAAAAGGGGAAGTGAAAGAGAAAAAATAAATACCATCACAAGCCACATAGAAAGGTATCAGGGGAAACCAGCCCTGCAGAATCTTGGTCTTGGATATCTAGCCTCTACAACTATGAGAAAATCAATTACTATTGTTTAAGTCACCCAGTCACAATGTTTTGTTACAGCAGTCCTAGTCCACTAACATGCTTATACACTTTGTTTAAAGCAGGATTAGCCATAACAGCCAGCACGTGAAAGCAATAAAAATAAATAAGTAAACAAAACGTGATGCAAAGCTTCTAACATGTAATAACATCAATGAATTCTTTAGGACATAAGCCCAACGAAATCTGTAGTCCACCAAGAGACATGTATTCTAGGACACCATTCACACAAGGTTCTTAGAGCTGTCAAATACATAGACAGAAATAGAGGGGTAGTTGTCAGAGACCCAGGGAAGGAGTAAAGGGAAGCAAGCTTTAGAAGCAAGCAAATTAGCTTAGAGTTTCAGTTTATCAGATGATGAGCGCTAAAGATTGACTGAACCACAATGTGGATATACTTAGCAATACTAATTGAACACTAGGAACTGGATAAGATGGCAAATGTTATTTGCATTTCATCATAATTAATTTCAAAAGAATAAATATTACAAATAAGTATTTTTGTTGAATATCAGGTTTGTGCACTGGAAATCACAATACATTGATGAAAGAAATCAAATTAAACCAAATAGCATTTTACATTCCTGGAATTCAAGAGTTATACTGTTAAGATAATAATAATTCTCAAAGCAATATAGAAACTCAATGCAACATTTCAAAAGCATTGTGTGTGTGTGTGTGTGTGTGTGTGTGTGTGTGTGTGTGCGCGCGCGTGCACATACATGTTGGAGTGCCATGAAAGCAAGAAGAGGGCATTGGATCTTCTGGAACTAGAGTTACAGATAGTTTTGAGCCTCCCAACATGACTGCTGAGAACCAAACATGGTGTTCTGCAAGAGAAGGAATTGCTTTTAACTGCTGAGCCATCTCTCCAGCCCCCACCCCTACCCACAAGAGCATTTTTTTTTTACAAAAACAGGAAAATTTGGAACCCAGAATGATGTCAGCATTCATGAGAATGAGACAGCAGTCACACACTTGAATTTGAAGACATCCTAGGCAACATGGTAAGACTCTATTTCAAAAAAGAAGAAGAAGCAGGCATACTCAATGGCTTAATTCTAATACAAGTTACAGCCCAGCCAGAGTTACAGACTGAAATCTTGTCTCAAAAGAGAATAAGTAAGTAGAGGGGAAAGGGGGAGGAAGGGAGAGAAAATACATATGAAGTTTCAAGGAGTGGTTCATATGAAAGTTCAAAGACCACCAAGAAGTGGTCCTGAACAGGTCCAGCTGAGGCAGGAAGATGGTGAGTTCAAGGCCAGTCTGGACTACATATCAAGATGAAAGACAGAGGGGGGGGGGGAGAGGAAGGAAGGAAGGAAGGAAGGAAGGAAGGAAGGAAGGAAGGAAGGAAGGAAGGAAATCAAGAGATTTGACCCTGAATAAGCACACTGAAGTGGGTGGGTTCACACAATCCAATTTGAGAATTTACTACAAAAGTCATAAGTATACCTTAAGTATACACAATAAGGGGCTGGAAAGATGGCTCAGTGGTTAAGAGCACTGGTTGTTCTTCTAGAGGACCTGGGTTCAACTCCCAGCACCCACATGGTAGCTCACAACTGTCTGCAACTCCAGTTCCATGGAATCTGACACTCTCACACAGACATACAGGCAAAACACAAATGCACATAAAATAAAAATAAATAATTTTTTAAAGTATACACAATAAAGTTTATCAGTAAAAAGGCTACAAGAGCCAAGTATGGTGGTGTGTTTCTTTAATCCCAGCACTGGGGAGGCAGAAGCAGGTGACTTTCTATGAATTTGAAGCCAGCCTGGTCTACATAACAAGTTCCAGGCCTGTCAAAGTTACATACAGAGATCCTGTGTCAAAGAAAAGCAAATGGACCCATGAATTGTTAAAAAAAAATTTGAAAATAGGGGTAATAGTTGCATGGCATCATGGATTTAATCAATGCCATTGAATACTACAGTTAAAAATGGTGAAGATAGAACACTTGTATTACACACACGTGTGTACTTTCTCTCACTCTTTTTTTCTTCATACAATAACCTACTTTATTATTTTGATTTTTGGGGTTTTGTTTTTTGGGTTTTTTTGTTGTTTTTGGTTTTGCTTTTGGTTTTTCAAGACAAGGTTTCTCTGTGTATCTATGACTATCCTGGACTCACTCTGTAGACCAGGCTAGCCTTGAACTCAGAGAGATCCACCTGTAGGAGTTAGATAAATTAGATTTAGAAAATATATAGGAGTTTCTGATACTGTCTCTTAATTCGGGGCCTGAAGAGCATTATCAACATGAAGTCAACAAAAACAGGAAAGACTCAATAGACTGAAAAACAAGTATGAAGTCAGCAAAAACAGGAAAGACTCAATAGCCGAAAAAACAAGTTTAAAGTCAGGAAAACAGGAAAGACTCAATAGAATTGAAGAAACAAAGTATCTGGCCTGACATTGTTTTCAGCTGCTAAGTGGGCGGAGCCCAAATTAAGCTAAAACAGAGTTCCTCCTATTTGAGGACAGTGCATGGAGCCCAGAAAAAGAAGAGGCCCCTGATGCTAGAGAGCTCCAAGAGTCCTGCTAAAAAAAGGGCTGGCCATTGATGGCCAGCTCTCTCCCTGAAGCAGAAAGAAGCCGGTGAACAAAGAAAGCCTGAGCAAGACACCAAAAGAGCAAGGACTGGACCCTGTGGCTCAGCTTTTGCCTAGAGGGGTTTGATCTGTCCAAACAGTGGCCTAAAGGAAACGGTGCCTGGCTTTAAGGACTGAGGCAGAGCAGCTGAGTTCCTGATTCA
>CAJQZJ010032395.1:10331675-10343808 GCA_907164525.1 Lophiomys imhausi
CACACACACACACACACACACACACACACACACACACACACACACACACACTCACACAGAGTTTCTTTTCAGATACAGTCCATATCAACAAAATGATTAAAAGGCATAATTGTTTTCTCAAGAACCATGTATTTGAAACCAGGCAGGGGGGGACCTCTGACTTTCAAAAAGTATAATTTAGACCCTCCCCCGTAACATTTATATTAACATCTTGTTTAAGATAACTGAGGTAACTTCCTGTTGTCAAAGAAGAAATTCATTATTATGCAATACTATTTAAGTTAGTGATTTTCATTATTGTTGGTCTTGAGACTTTTCCATTTTCACATGAGATTCTAAAATTTATGAAGGAAAGGAGGCAAAGTGTGGAAAACACAGAATCACTTGTAACTTTTCTGTTTTTACGTTTTTCCTTTCTTTTGAGGGCGACAGGGGTTTGTTTGTTTTTGCTTTTTGAGGTAGGGTCTCCTTTAGGGCAGGTTTTTTAACTTACTATGTAGGTGAGGTTGGCCCTGAACCCCTGATCCTCCTGTGTCTTCTTGAGAGCTGGGATTACAGACGTGTATGTCACCACACCCCGCTAATTAGGGAACTTTATAAAGATACCTCATTGCTATTCTTAAATTAATTCTATGTCAAAAGCCAAGTAATTTTCTGGTCTTAAATAGTAATCATGCAAATTCCCCTTACCAATAACCTATATATTAGCTATAGTTGTATATCAGATATGGTTTATTTCTTTACCTTTAAACACAACCTTGTCATCAGACATCCCTGACATCATCAACATTATAATTAATTCTTCCAGTTAGTAATGAACTTATCTCTTATTTTTAAAATCGAAAACAAGATCATAATAGCCATGGGGACGGCTATTTTTCACAAACTGCACGGAGTGGGGGGGGCGGTAATTTTCTTTAAAAAAAAAAGAACTTGGTGTTTCGGTTTGGTTCACTTTTGCTCTCTGGAGTACAGCAGGCGTGAATCTGCTGACACTCATTAAGGATTTTTCATCTGTTTTATTCTCTCAATCAGATCCCCCCCCCCCACCCCGCTACAGCTTTAGGGCTTTTCTCAACAACAACAAAAAACAACAAACACACAAGCAAACAAACGCGGGCGTGCGCCCACCCTCACACATTCACAACTTAGAAAAACCGCGTTCTCCACAAACCCTCGGTGGCCAGTATCAAAGCCAGGAAAGCGCCCCAACAAGCCGTCTCGTCCCAGTCAGTGACTCTCCCCTGGGCTTCAACAAATTAACGCCAGGCTTCGGGGAGAGTTTCGACCTAAAACCCCTCGGAGACGGCCCCCCTTGTCGCCCCCAAGGCCCCTAGTACGCGTCCACGAGGGGCCAGGCCTCGCTGCCCTGCAGGACGAGGGGACAGACGAGGGCTGCTCGCCGAACGCTGCGAGATTTCGTTGAGTTGCCAGGACAGGTAACCGCTGCTCGGTGTCCGGAGAGGTTCGGGCTCGGGAGGCCGCTGGGTTTCCGGCCAGTGTGTCCCGGGCTCCGGCCCCAGCGCTCGCCTCCGGCCTCCGGAGCCGGGTGACCCAAGGACACTCCCCAAAGCCCGCGCCGGCGAACAGGTGGCTGGGGGGGCCGTCCCGGAGGACCCGCGAGCGCGCTCCCGCCGCCCTCCGCCCCGCACCCCGCGGTGACCGCGGCCCTGCACCCCCGCCCCGCGCTGACCTCCGCCGCCCTCCCCCGGTCTCCAGCCCCAGGCCCAGGGAGAAGCACGTGCCCGCTCCTCCTCGAAGCCTCGTGCTGCAGGCGTGGACGGCGGCCCCGCGGCCCGCCCGAGCGCGTGGAGCCGAGGCCTGAGGTGCCACCGACGCTCCCGCCCACAGCGGCCCTGGAGAGGGAAGCTCGCGAGCCGCCCGGACCGGCCTGGCCGGCCGATGCCTGCGACGACGCCGAGGCCCCGCGGGGTCCGAGTACCTTGCTCCCGAGGCCGCGAGCTCCGGCCTCTTGGTTCAGTACCACACCCTGCCCAGGGCCTCCGGACCCCCCGGGGAAGAGGCGGCGGCTCGGCCCGGGAGCCGGGGCGGGACCTGGGCGGCGGCCTCCCGAGCCCCCGCCTGGGCCTCCGGCCCCGCTTCCCGCGAACGTGCGGGGCCCGGCGGCCAGGGGCCACGGCGCGCACGGCGAGCGGCCGGGTGTCCCCCCGCGGCCTCCACGGGGGCGGCCCGGCGCCTCTCCGTACCCTAGGCAGGCCGGACGCGGCGGGGAAGGCCTTCGGACTGGCGCCTGGCGGGGCGCGACCCCGGCCTAGAGCGGCTCTCAAGAGTAGGGGCTGCGGCTGACACAGCCGGCAACTTTTCGTTGTCTCCTTCTTCCCTCCCCGCCCGTGGGCGCGGCCTTCTGGCCTTGCACTCCGGAGCTCTCAGGTGGAACAGGCTGGACAGTCCCGGGCCCTGGATTTTCTCGGGCAGCCGACGTTATTAATACATTTCCCCTCCTGTTTAGTCTTCCAAGTGCCAGCCCGGGAGCTTGGGCTGGGAAGGGTAATACCTACAAAGCCCTCTGTGTCGTCCCCCCCCCCCCCTGACGGAAAGGGAACTACCCTCCATTCACATCTACAGCCCGGGGCATCTTCCTCCTCTGTGGATGGATGTGAATGAAACTCGCGCTGGTCAATCTATGTTTGTACGTCTCAATGCAACTTTACGGAAAGAGTTTATTTAGTAACTGGACCATTTCTAGTGCGAACTGACGGTTTTTAAGCAAGACTCCTTAGCACCTGGTTGGAATCAAGGATCCCACAGCCACCGTGAAGCCACCCGGGGAAGCTTCTCCGTTGCCAACGTGCGGGAACCAGATTTTTCCCCCCGTCGTTTTGTTTTCCCTTTTGGCTCAGCTCAGGGAGCATTACAGCGGTCTGCTTTCCCGACCCTCTTCCCCTCCCCCCTCTTCTTTCTAGTGCCGGCAATTAGGGTGAAGAAATCAGCGCCAGGCTCTGAAAAGAAAGTGGCTGTTTCTGGAATGGAGTCCTAACACCTGTCTGTCCTAGATAGCAAGAAGGTGCGGGGTCAAAATCTTGGAGACGGGGAGGCCAGGCTGATGGAAGTGTGGGGGGAGGACACGCCCTAAAAGAACGTTTTGGGGGACTCCTCTTGCCATGACTTCCCGCCTTATTCTTCAGCCTCCAGCTTCGCGCAGGTCATTAACACGCGGGTTATTAACACAGTTCTCCTCCCTTTTAATCCCTTGAGACCGAGACCCGAAGCTGGAATTAGAAGAGCAACGCTGACAAGCCATTCATTAATTTGCTTTTATTTTCGGGAAATAATGTATGTAGATAAAGAGGAAGAGGAGACGGACTGCCTTACATCTCAACGAGTAATTTGTGATCTTCACATCGGGCAAATCAAATTTACAAATTACTTTCCCACCTACTGGACCAAGCGGCCAAAAAACAAAATTGATAAGATACACAGGTACTCCCCGCAGGTTTCGGAGAATGAAGGTTCACTAAAAACTCACTGAACAGACAGGTGTTTTAAAAAGAGAGACACTCACAGAGGAAATTGGACCTGGGGCTCGGGCTTGGTTTGCTTTCCACAATATTGTAATTTCGCCTCTTTTGTTTGTTTCTAAGCCGAAGCTTTGATACAGTGCTTAGACCGGCAAAGGGTCAGTCCTGCGCCCTAGCCAGCCTAGCACCCCCACCCCAGCCCCGCCGCCCCTGTACCCTGACTTAGCTGTTTCCTTCACTTCCGATCCTCCAGCGCCCAGCTTCCTGGAACCAAGCGGGTTTCTTTAATAAATACACAAAGGGAGGTGTGAAGAGGGCAGGACAGCTTTGTAACAACTGAAAAATAAGAACCGCCATCATTTGAGAAAGAGAGGATGGGGAACAAAGGGGAAATATTTTTTGCTTCTGTTATATATATGTGTGTATATATATATGTGATGTATATATTTTAAAGTTCTGTTTCTTGGACGCTAAAACAAGAGAGACGCTCAGCTCAACCAACAGCAACTAAAAACTTTAAGTGGTCCCTGGAACGGACCTGTCTATATACAGCATTCCCGCCGAGGCGGAAGCTTGAATCAGTCCAGCACAGGGCAGGGAAGGAGGCCTCCTCCCGCAGGCCTGGCCCAGCGCTCACCACTGGGGAGGTGGAAATGCTGGAAGCTCTGGCCTGCAGAAGGGGAGCTCGACCAAGGGCAGCTGAAGGGGCGACAGTCTGCTAGGAGTGACAGTAGTGGGTTTGATTTGGAGGAGTGTGTCTTGGGCGCACTCCGAAAACCGGTAGATATACACCAGTGACTTCAGTGTCCATAAAGAATAAATAAAACTGTTGAGCTCAAAACGTAGAAGGTCAGAGCGAAGAGCCTCAGAAGGCTCCAGGTGAATAAACGCTGTCCAGTAAGACTTGAAGGGGTGACGCACAGGTTGAGAGGGACAGCATATTGGTATCCCGTGGAGAAACTGAGGGCCAAGTAGAAGCACCGGACCCCACCTCCAAGGGGGAGAAGGGTCTGCACCCTCCACCCCCAGGCAAGTGGCACAAAGATGGGACGGCAGTGCAGGCAATGAACATCTTTGGGGGGGGGGGGGAGCGAAGATTCAGTTTTGGAAAAGCCAAGGCAAAGGCGAGCGGTGCAGCAGCAGCAGCAGCAGCAACAGGATGGGGACCACGGAGGGCGCAGGTAGTCGTCGCGTTTCTTCTCCACTTCCTCTCACTCCTGGGCTCACAAGACCTGGAACCGCCACGAGGCTTGGTCCTTATAGTCCAGACAGTCGGGAGAGTTGAAGTTGAGTTTCCAGGCAGAGGAAGCGGCGGCGGCGGGCTCCTTGTAATCCAAGCAGTCGGCGGAGTTGAAGGCGAGCCCAGAGCCTCCGTAACCTTGGTGGTGGTGGTGATGGTGGTGGTGGTGGTGGTGGCCTGAAGACTGGCTCAATGGGTGGTGTGCGTGCGGGTGGTGGTGGTGGTGGTGGCCAGCCATGGAGGAGGGTGCCATGGGGCTAAGCTGGTGCGGGTGGTGATGGGAGTGCATGGGCGCTAGGTAGGAGCTGCAGTCCACGCCGCCAAAGTAAGAGGAGGAGGGCGCAGGGTAGCCCTGGCCGTAGCTCCCACCCTGGCCGTAGGACATGGGGTAGGAGGCTGCGGCCGTGGCAGCACCCGCGGCTACTGAGCGCTGCATACACGAGGTGTTGCTCGGCGCGCCCAGTGGCTCTGGCACTGAGACGGAAGCCGGCGCAGAGCCCGGCGAGATGGAGGCTGGGCTCCAGATGGACGAAGCAGTAGGCGTACTCAGGGAGGACGCGGCTGCCACCGGGTTCCCACCCAGGCCCGCGGCCGCAGCGGCCGCCGGGTTGGCGGAGGCGCTGGACGCTGAACTAGACGAAGAAGCCGAGCTAGATACGGCGGGCGGCGTGAACTGGCCGCTGCTCTCCGAGCCAGAGCTCTCCCGCACCGGAGAAGACTTCTTCTTGACCGGCCGACTCTTCGTTCCGTTCCCGCTCTGCTGCTGCTGGCGGCACTTGGCGCGGCGGTTCTTGAACCAAACCTGCAGGGAGCGGGGTTAAGGAGAGGGGATCAGGGGGCCGGCTAGTGGCGCTCACTGCTCCTCCGCCCCTCGGACTCACACCCCGCCCAGGATCTCGGGGAGCTCTCAATCCCAGCCTCTACCCCTCCCAGTCTCAGGCCCTGCCAGACCCTGTCCCCTCCCCCGCACGTGCTAGGTCCCCAGCTCTGGCTCCCTCCCCCATCCTTCTGCGCAAAGCCCCCAGCCAGCCTCCTCCGCAGGAGGGATGCGCACCTCCCTAAGCCCAGCGCAACTGAGCCCGAGGGCGGACCGTTTGCGTCCGTCCCGGCAGAAGTTCAGCCATCTCTAAGCTGTTGTGGTTGGCTGCTTCGCGGCAGCCCCGTTTTAGTTTGGAGGCCCTGTTTTCTGTGAACAGAGGTCAGGAAACAGCGGAGAGGTACAGAACACCGGAGAGTAGGGCAGTCACCAAGCCTGGGGCCCGAGGGGTTTCACCGAGTCGGCTCCTGGAGACTGGAGTTGGGCAGGGCAATTATTTGAGTGGGACAGAAGCAAGGATGGAGTCTGAATGGAAGGAATACTCCAGCACTGGGGTTTCTCAAGAAGGAAGCTTGGGTGAGATTTCCTTGGGCCTTTTGGCTCCAGTTGGGGTACCAAATGGAATGGTAACTCATAAATTCTCACTCCTTTTGGAGAGGGCGAGGACACAGGGCATTGCATTTCCAGTCCCTCCTCGAGCCTTGGGGGAAAGGAGGAGAGACAAAAGACCCTCGAGGAAGAGTTAGAGTGACTCTTCCTCAGCACTCTTTTTTTTTTTTTTTTTAAGCCATTTCATCTAAGAAATAGTAAAGTCACCATCTGGATTTTCCACTCAGCGTCCACTGGGCAGCAGAAAACTCCTAACCAGCCCGACTCCACCCACGGAGCGCACTCCCAGGGAGAAATCACTAGGCTGCGGCCAAGTTCCATCTTGCACTTTTAGAATTCCCGGACGTAGGGCAAGGGTACGAAAGACAAGGGCGGAAGCAGAGCTAAGGCCTCAGTAGGAAACTGCCAAGTGTGTAGTAGCCAAAGAAGCAGACCATTAAGGAACTTTCAGAGAAAGCTACACCCGGGGAACACGGCTGGCCTCCCCTAAACCAAACCAAAACAAAACAAAATAAACCGACGTTCACTGTTGAACGCGCCCTGGTGATAAGGGCTAGATACTGGGCTCAGTCATTCCTTTTAATGTTGCCCCTTTCACCTGACTAACGCCAGCACTAGGGGGAGTTGGAGAGGGTTTGTCCAGCCGGTGAATGGGACCCGACACCAGCCCGCCTAGCTCAGATCTTCTCCCGACCGGTCCAAGCGTCCCTGCCCTAACCCTAGAGCCCCAGGAGCGCGCACCTGGACTCTGGACTCTGGCAGGTTGATCTTGAGCGCCACCTCCTCACGCATGAAGATGTCTGGGTATCGAGTCTTTGCGAACAGCGCCTCGAGCACGTCCAGCTGCGAGCGTGTGAAGGTGGTGCGCTCCCGTCGCTGCTTCCGCGGGGTGGCTGCGGAGACATGCGAGGACACCCAGAGTCAGCAGCGAACCACGAGGACTGGCGCTAGAGGCCACACGCAGGTCCTCTAGTAGGTCCAGGACCCCGCCATGGAAAGAAAAGGCCGAGCTCCAAGCCAACGAAAACTACCCTGGCCACAGGTGGGACAAAGTGTATGTATTGTACTAGAGGTTCCAGTCGCAAATATTAGGGCCTGCACCCTCGGTGCCTCTCAGAGATTAAAAACAAAGCCGCCCTTTCCTTCTTGTCTCTCTAAACCCACACACTTCCTAGCTGGTAGGTAGGAAGTAGAAACAGGACCTAGTAACACTTTCCAAGAGAATAAATTCAAGTAAATAAGTAGGATCTAGAAAAGAAACCATAGCTCTGCTGGAATCCTCCGCCGCCCCAGAAGAGTTGGGTCAGGTCACTGATTTTGAGGGCTCTCTGACTAGGGATAAAGAATTCTGCTTCTCAGGGCAGCCTGACATAAGAAAAATGTGGCAATTTATGTTAGGGCCTCCCAAGTGTCCAGATTCCTCGTGAAATGTTGAGGCGGAGAGGTGTTTTATTAAAGAAGAGGAGGAGGAGGAGGAGGAGGAGGAGGAGGAGGAGGAGGAGGAAGAGGAGGAGGAGGGTGAGAAAGAAAGAGAAAAGAAAAGCAACGGTGGGAAATAAATCGGCGGATAAACATACTTTCCCTAGCAGGTGGGACCACAACAGGAATCAGGGTACGGGCATCACAAGCTCAAAAGTTGCTGGTTACAGTTTCTATGCTGCCTGAGCAGAGACCTTGGCTCAAACCTGTGAGCCTACAGAAGATCTAGGCAACAGGCTGCTGTGAGCTAATCATCTCCCTGGGCCTGTTTGGGGCGTGGGCTCCAACCTTAGAGGCTGGAACCCCCCCAATATTTGAAGAGGCATGAGGGTAGGGGCAGAAGACCACTGCTCACCAGGATAGCCCACGGAGGGATGCAGGAGGTCCATGGCAGGGCCAGCTAGGCCCAGCCCGTTCATGCCGTATGGGGGTTGTTTGAGGTAAGACATCATGCTAACAGCCGGGTGGAGGCGCCCCGACGGATCCAGGGGGCCTGAGGCCAGGAGCAGTTCAGGGCTCCCACTGCGAAGTCCTTCAAGCTGTTGCTTCTGGGGGCCTGGCCTAGGGAGACAGGAGACACATGGAAACCTTCACCCGCAGTCACTCTGGCTTTCAGCTCCCATAATCCTTGAACTGGGAGGGGCGCAGGCTAGGAACTGCACAGCAGGCAACCCGAGAAATTTCTCCTCCAAGGTCTACTTAGCTCAGCAACCACGCAGCTTCTCAGAAAAGTAAACTTTTCCCACATCATTCCTTCCTCTTTTAGGGCTCGACAAGGGCCAAAGACACTCCTCGAGTGTCAACAGGGAAGAAGAGTTAAAGCGTGATCAGGCTGAGGAGGTAGGTGAGAGCCGGGACTGCGGTGGGTGCAAAAATCCCAAGTGCAGTCAATTTTTTTAGTGCGGCGGAAGCAATTTGCTCAAGCAAATGTTCATTTGGCGCCGGGGCGGCAGGCCGCACGCACAGAGCATACGGGGTTATTTCGTTTAGCTTCAAATGTTTTTGAAAGAGGGACAAAACGGCCGGCAATGCAGAGGCCCAAGGCGAATACACCTTGGATCTCCGTGGCGCACTGCCCACATCATTCCTTCAAAGATCCCCAGGGCTATCCCCTACCCCAGAGCCCGCAATCACCTTTCTAGCTGAACCTCTCTAGGCCCCTGACGCTAAGAGGTGGCCAACCGCAATCCCACCGCACCCCCAGGGTAGATGCAGCTCAGGCCTGGGTGAGTGGACAAGAAGACGCCAAAGGCGCCAGTTACTAGATGTGGAAGTTTCAAGTCGCCGCCCAAGGTCAGGGGTGCCTCAGAGGTGATCACCCTCTTTCCTTTGCCCCCGCAGGCGGGGCCTTCTTTCTACCAAGTCTGCTGAGCATACCGAGTCCCACGGGGTTTGATAAAGGATGATCGACCCAGCGCCTCAAAGCGTGCTGGGGACTTCAAGAGCCCTAACACCCTGGGTCGTCCTCTCTGAACCCGGGGGAGAGCAGGGGACTAGGCCTCAAAGTTGTAAAGCTCACGCACGCCTGACCTGGGAAAGCGAGGCTCGGCTCGGCTCAGACGCTGCGAGCCCTTGGCGCTCTTCTCCAGCATAAGAAGGGGTTCTGGGCGTAGGACCCGAGAGGGACTCGTAGCTACACCCCGCTTCGCCAGGAGCCAAGGGTAGAGTAGGAGATCGGGGGGGGGGGGAAGGAGGCTGGACTAGAGCAGATTCCTCATCCCAACTCCTTCCGCAGCCACCGTCCTCCTCCGGGACCCGTGGCCTGGACAGAGGGAGGCCAGCTGGCACAGAAGGCGAAGGGGGCCCACAAGAGAAACGGATAAGGCACTTGGGCCGCAGGGCCACAGGCCTCCAGCCGCCGCGGTTCTGCGAGGTGCGGCGCGAGTTTGAGAATACTTTCACCTAACTTAGCACCCCGGGCTCCGCAGCTTCGGCGGAGGCGGGGGAGGGGACTCCCGGCCCTGGAGCAGCCCGGGGTCCTCAGCGCAGCCTAGGGGGGCGCCGGCCTCTGGCCTCAGCCCCGCCCACCTGCCCGGGACCCGGGTAGCTGGGGTGGGTTCGAGGAAGGGGGAGGCCAGGGGAGCCACTACCGTCCCGGGGTGGCGCAAGGCCCGGCGGCTCCCTCCTTACCTGCCCTCCGCTGCTGGGACTGTTCACCATCTACCTCGGGCCCTCACCAAGACCCGCCGGGCAGTCAACCTGCAAAACAGAGCCGCGCAGGTATTATTACCCCGGCGGCGGGTCTAGGACCCCCGGATTTCCTCTTCCCCCAACTTCCCTCTTCCCGTCTCCTGCTTTTCCCCCCAGGAGCTTTGTGCGTGCTCCTCCAGGTTTCGCTTTATTGCACAAATACTTTGTTTGCAAAGTCCCACACGCTTTTCCTCCCAAGACCTAGCCTCGCCCGGGACCCGGAGGGGGGGGGGCGTTGGTTTCGAGGGACAGAGTTAGGAGGTGGCTCGCGATGCCGCTGCACTCCCGGTGCAACATGGAGGCAGTAGGGACTGGAGGAATCCTGCACACTCACTTGGCAAACTAAATAAATCAAGCAATTTACCTTGTCGGAGTGGCTTGTCTTGCTCGGTTGTTTAGGTGATTGGAAATGTAGCCTGATGAAGATTGATCACCTTTCTACTGCCCTCCCCGGGTATGTGAACGCGAGGCAAGTGCGTAACGGGGCTCGGCCGCCAATAAGGGGCCTGGAGCGGACTGAGTGACAGGGAGCCGGGCAATGGCAGCGCGAGCCCGGGTTACCTCCGTGCGCCCCCGCCCTCCCTCGCCCCCACCCCTCCCTCCTTGCGCGCCGGCCCCGCCCCGGTCGCGCGCTAACTCTGGGGCTGCAGTGGCAAATTCCGCTCAGAGCGAGCCGAGGAGGGTGAAGGCAGCGCTCGAGTCGCAGGCGCAGAGGGGACCCTGAGTCCCGAGGCACGCCTGGGGGCCCCCGCCCTCCCCTCGCCCCGGCCGCGCTCGGGAGGAGTGGCATCAAGGTGCTGGGTAACCGGTTCTTTCTCGCGCGCTCGCCGCCGGGCTTCGTAGCCGGGGTGTGGGCGCGAGGCTGCCGGGGCTGGGGACTTCTGGCGCGCCGACCCCTGGCGCTCCTCGCTGCGACCTGGGCCCCAGCGCCTCCTCCCTCCGCGTCCCCCAACCTGCGGACGCCGCGGGCGGCTCCCGCCGGCCTGGGCTGCAGAGCGGAGCTCCGGGCCAGTTCTCCGCGCGCCTGGCACTCCCCGGCGCCCCGGGACTCTCGCGTCTTGGGAGAGCATCAGCAACGGGGCGCCGCCACTTACCAGCTGCTCAGCGTCTCCAGGGGCTCCCAGTCCTCACCAAAGGTGTTCGCAAGTCCTAAAAGCTCCTTGGGAACAGTTGGAACTCACATCTCCTTACACACACACACACACACACACACACACACACACACACACACCTTGCCGTACGGGTTTGGTAGAAAACTTTCTTTTTCACACTTGTTTCGTCCTTCCATGTCCCCACTTACCAGGGTAAGTCTGGTGGAAAATGTGGCCACAGACCCCGACCCCTCACTTCATTTTCTACATATTCCGGGAGGAGCCTCCTTGAAACCATTTCCCCGGATTGTTCGTACCGGCAGGCAAACCTCAGTTCTCAGCCGAATGAACTTGCTGAGGACGTCTACCTGTGAGGACTTTCCAACGCGAGGGAAAATAAAATGTTTTCCGCCCAACCCCGAGCAATGCAATTCTTTTAAATGGCATCCTCTACTACTGAGTGCTAGGGACCTCATTTATGCCCTTTCCTAGTCCTTTCTTATCTTCCGTTCTCACACCAACCGGCGTGTGAAAAGTTTGAACCACAGTACGTGCGTGGGTGAGTTCGGGAGCCGCCAAGAGCTCGGTGGAGGGGAGCACCGCGAAGCCCAGGCCGCGCAGTTCGCTCCGATTGCTGACCGGGCGCGGGGCGACTAGAAAGAAGGGGGGAGCCCCTGAGTGAAAAGGGGCCGCTGCTGCCGCTCATCAAAGTGCTTCTCCCCTCCCCCAAGCGACACTTTTCTTTGGAGTCCGAATAAAATACGGTAACAGAATATGATGGAGGGCACACTGTTTCCTTAACTGCTTCTCAAAGGACCGAGAGATCTTCTTAGGACCTTTAATAAGGCTTTGGTCGGTTCTTTTGTTGATCTCTCAAAATCAACTCCTTCTAATTGAAGTTGGAGCTGAAAGCGAGCTAATGTTCAAAGAAAGTGGCCGCCAGACTAACGAAATTACATTTTTTTTTGAACGATGAGGGAACATCTAATCAAAGGGGCAGAGAAGGAGGGGCGTGAGCGGGGGACTACGGAGGAGAAAAGGAGGTTTTACAAGATCCTTCTCTGGTTCACAAAAGTCAGCGACACGGGCGCTTCTCTCCAGAACAAAGACACCGCGGCCCATTCACAAAAGCGAGAGAAAGAGAAAGCAGAATAAAAGAGCGCGAGGAAAGGGGGGAAATGAGAGAGAGAGAGAGAGAGAGAGAGAGAGAGAGAGAGAGAGAGAGAGA
>CAJQZJ010032395.1:10343818-10353853 GCA_907164525.1 Lophiomys imhausi
AGAGAGAGAGAGAGAGAGAGAGAGAGAGAGAGAGAGAGAGAGAGAGAACCTGTAGGCAGAAAAGAAGCAGCGCAGAGCACCGCGCCCGCCGGCGTGAGCACACACCTTAGTCTCCCGGGTCCCGCCAATAGTAGACCCCAAAGAGGACTGTCAGGCTCGGAGCCGCGGGGACCTTGCTGAGGTTTAAAGAAACGAAATACACTCCTGCGCCCCGTTCCGGGGAAAGGCGCGGGTCAGGGCACACTAGTTTGGCGGGCACGCAAATGCAGACGTCCTAGAAAGTGCACTGGCGGCGTCCCCGTCGGGTCTCCGGGGCGTGAGCCTGGGTTAGCCCTCGGGGGCGCAGGACCCCATGCTCTGGCTGGATCGCTCCGGTACTCTAGCCTCCTTAGGGAGGTTTCGTGGGCCGTCGCAGAACCTTTCCTGGGTCGGGCTGAGTGAATCTGGGCGGCTGTACGCATTGGAATGTGCCCGCGAGGTCCCCAAGGCCCACCTTTCGGGAGCCGGTCGCTGTGGGTTCCCGATGCCGTCTCCCTCCATTCTGGGGAAATGGGAGGTATCGAGTGGCAAGGACCCGTTCCTCCCCCGGATTCCCACGCAGCCGCCATGAAGAGTATTTATCTAATCCCAAATTGGAGGCAAATTTCCTTAATGCTCATCCTGTAAAACCTTGGGATTAAGGAGAAAGGAGACCCGGGGGGGGGGGTCTGGGGGAGGAGAGAGAAAAGAGAGAGGGAGAGGAGAGCAGAGGAGAGACAGAGACAGAGAGAGAGACAGAGACAGAGAGACAGAGACAGAGACAGAGACAGAGAGACAGAGAGAGCCATAAATTTCTTGAATTCGGCTTAGAAGATTGAAGCAAATGTCCAGATTGGGGACGCTGATCCAGAAGCTTCGACGGTTCCCTCAAGGGTACTTGTGCAGCCATGGCAAAGTAGGGACAGCGTTGGAGAGGAGGGGGAAGCTGTCTCAGTTTAAGGCCCGCCGTCCAGGAGCGGTCCCCAAACGTGGACGCAGCATCCTAGTTGACCTCACACCCACTGTGGAGTGGCGTGACCGCAGAAACCCTTGGGGCGGGGAACCGGCTTGGACCCCTGGCCGGGAGAAAGTTTTGCACCCGCCCTCCGTAAACGCTTCCATTCCCGGCCGCCCCGACCCATGCATTGTCTCTTCACGCCGAGCGGGTTTTCAGGGTCTCTGTCCCTTGTCGGGCTGGGCTCCTGCCTGCCCTAGGGAGCGGAGCTTCAGCAAAGCAACCCCCTGGCTGCGGCCTGACCTCGCGGCCCGGATCCCTGTTCCACCGCCGCTGAGGGGCGTTCAGGCGCTGCTGCGATGGGAAACACCACGAGGCGGGGAACCAAGCAGGAGGGGCCCCCAGTCACTAGCAAATCTAGGGCTAGGGGAGTTGTGTCGCCTCGAAGGTCTGAGGCGGCTTGGGGGAAGGGAAAGGCGCCTTTCCGAGAGGCCCCGGGAAAAGGGAAGGTTTCTTCAGTCCACCCCAAACCGAGCCCCAGGATGCTCCAGGCGGTGGATTTCCGCGTGCCGGTTTACCTGGGTTGGATTGGATTCTGAGTTTTCCCCCAGAGAGCACTTGCTGTTCTCCTGCTCTCCTAAAGAGGAGCAAGACCCGATTTCACTTAGTTCCAGTAACTTTTCACCAGAAAAAAAAAAAAAAAAAAAAAAAAGACAATCTTTGCCATCAGGGAAATTGTGGCAAGTTTTTGGTTTTCTTTTTCCATTTTGAAAGATGAATAATGAGAAAGAGTAACATACTTTTCGAGTGGAGTGCCTGGATGTGTGTGTGTGTGTGTGTGTGTGTGTGTGTGTGAGAGAGAGAGAGAGAGAGAGAGAGAGAGAGAGAGAGAGAGAGAGAAGGGAGAGGAGAGAGGAAGGGAGGAGAGACTGGGAGAGCAGGAGAGAGAAGATTGGGAGTTCAGGAGCAAGAGCGAGGCTAAAGTAAATGCCAGTGTTTTCGGTAAGTTTCCAGACTTGTTGAAGGAGCTTTCTTTGTTTGGACACCCAGCGTAGAAGAGCCCATTTTTACCCGTGGCATAGAAATTGTTACAACTCTCTTTCTTCCATCTCGAACGCATACATCCGCACAACCACTCCCCCAGCCATAACCCTCTCCCTTTCATTTCAGTACCTACAGACTTGCTGGTTATGATGGGACACAGTACTCCTACAAACGACTCAGAAAATTCATCACGTGGCAGCTTTTCCCCCAGTGGTGCGGAACCATAATTTTTTTCTGGAGTCTTTCAGAAAGATGGCCCTTTCCAAAGGACAGGATAGTTTACACTCCCAAAGAATGTGACTAATGACTTTGCAATTTGCATTCTGTGTGAGCAGAGCACCTCTGGACCTGTGTCAGCTCTAAACACAGTCCAGTGTGCTGGGCTGGATTCCACATGGAAAGTCTTACGGATACACAAACTTCCACTCAAGTTCTCATTGCAAGGAAATAAATAGCAGCAGGGTTTAAGGTAAGAAAGTTTCTGCTTTTATTGCAAATTTATATATGACTCAATATTGTAATAAATAAACATAATCATTTTCACAAAACACACAGTGCTATGCTAGAGAAGATATAATGGGAGATTTACTTGTAGTGCCAAGACAGACTTTTATCAATACAGAATAAATATTAACAGCATTCTTGAGCCAATGTTGAGCCCCAACAAAAAGTAGGAACCAAGCAAGATGTAATAAATAATTATTCAGAGAAAAAGATGGCGCATTTTCAGATGTTCCAACTGTCTTTGTAAACTGCTGCACATCAGTTAGACCCATCTTCACAGTTCACCTTTCAGACCACAGGGTTTGTCTCAGGCTACCTTAAAGGGCCATCCTCTGAGGAGAGCAGAGAGGAACTTTATAATCTTTATGTGAAATGCAAACAACCGCAGAAAACCCCACTGGCAAATGGAACATAGTTTCATCAATACACAGACTATGATCTAACTATCAGATTTAGGTAACAGTGTTACATACGGCAGGATTGGAAAAAATCATTCATGACATTTTCTTATTCCCCTTTGCCCCCACCCACTGCCATTATGCTATTACCAACAATACTACAACAAACATGTTTCAAATTTTCATCCCAAAAAGTAGGAACCAAAAAGGGAGTCTTTTCCCTTTTTGGACAGTTTCTTGAGCATCTTCACGAATCATTCACAAGGTGTCTGTGCAAATCTACTTCACATGATTTCAAAAAACGATTTCATGATTAACTCACAAAGAGTCCTTAAAGCTATCTGGAGCTCTGTGTATTATCTGGAGAGGAGGACAAGGGGTGGTGGTCCAGATGTACAATCCAGTCAAACAAAATGTTAAAAAGTTTTAAATCAGCCAGCCTGTTTCTGGCCTGGGGATCTAAGACTAAAACGCTGGGTGAGATCCGGTCTAAGGCTACTGAAGAGCACACTTCTCCTCCTTCTTGGCCATCTTGCCTTTGTTTTGCTCCAGAGTTCGCTCCAAATGCTCATCTTCTTCTTCGGCCCTGGATGTTAGACAAACAGGAAAGACAGAATTATTTTTTCCTCCTGACGGGGAGAACAGCACACCCTACACACCAACTACCTGGATCCCTAGTGGCAAGTGGGCGGGGGCGGGGAAGCACAAAGGCACCGGCCTTCTCAGATCCCCGGAATGAACTTTCTATAAACTTATTGTCCCCTTGGCCAGTGGCTTTCCCTAGACCACATCCCGCCGCCCCACTCACTGCTTCTCCTGGGCATCCAGGTCCCTGACAAGGGCGTCTCGTTTGTCCACCAGGGCCACTAGCTCATCCAGCAGGAGCTGTTCCCGACGCTTCTGGGCCTCGGTCTTCTGCCAGTCTGCAGGGGGCGGGAGGCCAGTTACCACCCGCAGGGACTCAAAGCCCAAAGAACCTGCCCTCCCCTTCCCGCCTAACCCAGTTTCCTAAAATCTCAGCAGACCCCGGTAACCAGGACACTAGGTAGTGTTTGCGGGGGGGCGTTTGGCCGAGGAGGTGAAGGTTTCACACCCTAGACCCTACTTTGTAATAGTTTATTGCAGATCCGTGCAGCAGGTCAGGAGCCTGCTGGAAACCAGGTGTGAGTCAGTGGCTAGGAGGTAGGCAGGCACCTGAATGCAGGAAAGCGGGGGAGGGGAGCTGGAGTCCACGAGAGGTTGGCCCAGGGCTTGGGGCAGGGGGAGTGGGTAAACGAGGAGGCGGGGAAGCCGAGAAGGGCGATAAAATCCCTCTGAAAGGGCTGGAGAATCTGCCTGAGAACCTCCTCTCCTCCCCACCCCCACTCTCACCCCAAACAGCCCATTCTTCGCTAATTTCCTCCCGCTCTATTTTAACAGTTGGATGTATCTCACACTGGGCGCCATATGCTTCACAATAACTTTAAAAGTAGTGAATCGGCTAATTAGCATTTTTCTTTGAAGTAAAAAAATAAATTTGCTCTGCAATATTACACTGCAGCTCTCGATCGCATCACAGCCAGTTTTCTTTTGGAGACATTTGCTGGGTGGTTTCAAATCGAAGCACTTTTGCAAAGGAAAAAAACCCACATATTTCTTTTTCAAACTGCCATGTTAAAGGTCGGAAAATGCGCTGGGCAGTGTTTTTACTGTGGGTGGGTGGCCATTTTTATGCCAGTTTTAGTAGCCAGTGATATACGTAACCTAACCTTTTCAGCTTTGATAATTTCCTTAAGATGAGCAGCAGTTTCACTGGCTAAAAACAGGACCACAATCTAACATTAAAAACACTTTTGAAACCAAAGCCAACTGCTCTCTGGCCAGACTGTAAGGGCTTGTAGCTGTCAATCAAGCCCCAGCCTACCCCGCCTCCCTCATTAGGAAGGTAAACAATGAAAAGAAGAAGTAGATGATGGGGAGATAGCAGAACAAATGAGGACCTGGAGGGAAACAGGACACCAGCTTTTGGGAGGGGGGTACCCTGGCCACTGACTCTTATAGCCCCCCTCTCCCAGCAAATACACTTTCCAAAAACCATAGAAGTGCAGTCCTTCGGGGTTCTCGCTTCTCTCTCCACTGCCCTGGGCAATCATGTTAAAACTCACATGGCTGGTGCTTATTCAGATAAACCTAACAATGCTTTTCTGGTTACCATGTGAATCTTCACAAACCACACAAGAATGTGCTGGTTCAAATCCCTTCCCCCTCCTCCGAAGCAAAATTTATTCAAGACAGCAAACTGCTCAGCAGCTCTATGAAAGCAACCGATGCCACAGGGAACGCTATTTTGTATTTACAAATTAAAAATTAGACGCATCATCATGCAATAAAGGTTACTGAAGCTGGGAAATCTGGGAGTTTACTTAGTTGTATCACTGTTCCTCTCAAAAGCTCAAACACAGAAATACATACATTAAACACATCGTGCTAATTATCCACATTCTATACAAAACATCACATACAAATATGCCCAACGACTGATTATGATTACGCTCTGTTTTAAAGGGTAAAACGTACTGTGTCTGAATTTTAACAATGTATGAAATGTAGAGAAGGCAAACCTATCACAGTTCTACTCTCTGGACCCAAGCTGCTAAGGGCACAGGAATGCTGGAAATATTTCTAATCTGTTCTTGTTCTTAAATCGGCCTTACTCTCCATAGCAAGTGAACTGACAGACTTTGTGACTGGAAGGATCCTTAAGACAGACGATTTTAGTCTAATTTTAGTTCACTGTAGTTCTTGAACTATTAATTCAGAAAAGATCCTGGAATTATGAGTAATATTTATAATTGTTAAGTTAGTGAATAAGAAATTTTAGTGAATAAGCAATTCTGATTATAGTTGTAAGATTCTTTGCCTTGAGACATTCCAATAAGTTTACAACCAGAAAGCAGTCTCCACCATACACAAAAATGTAAATTAAAAAGTTAAACCAAGAAAAAAATTAACAACAAATACAAATTCTTACTAAATCATTCCTCTGAACCTGACCACTTAAAAGGCTTTATTTAATTATTTAAAATGCCAGGATTTTATTAACATTGGAAAATTAAATTTTAACAATATGAACAAATGAAAGTCTGTAATCCCTGAGGTATTGAATACTTTTAAATCTCATTTTTCCCTATCCCAATAACATTTCCCATAGTTGGAAAAATACCTAAATCTGAAAATATATTTAGGAAGTTTAAAAAATATTTTTAGAGTCAAATTTAACTGCTATAAGAATTTAAAATATAACATAAAATTGGAAGAAGCTATTACTGCATTTGATAACTTATACATAATCAAACACAGAGCAAATACCTATGTGCAATAAACAGACTTTATCCTAGCAAAACTATACTTTTATTTTCTATTTTTTTGCAGTTAGGAATGAATTATATAATATATGCATACATACACTTATATACTAACATTATATGTATCTCAATGTTAATTGAGAAACTAGTAAACTAGTTTGATCATTTAAAAATATTACATTCAGAATTGATCAAGATTAACAGGTATGTTCATTTTTAAGTTTTAAAAAGTCCCTTTAAATAGCTTCACCTGGAGATGTCACATGTAGGTTTATGAATCGCCTCTTTATGAACTGAATGAAAGGACTGCTCGGCTACACCACCAGTCACAACTAACTGGCTGGTTGGACTGACATTAGCTTGGACAAACTACAATGTGGGTTCTGATTAATTTAAAGATTCCAGTGTACTTTTGGTAGAGTAGCCATATCCTCTCACAACAAACAGGATTAAGTTCTGATGCTGCATTTGAGCCAACGTGTTGAAATAAAGAGATTCTGTTTATGTCCATCAACTGAATTAACTGTTAATTCAAAAAAAAAAAAAAAAACTCCGGAGGGGACCCCAAAACTCCTTTTTATATATAGGACTAATTATTCATGCCCTGATTCAGTTTATTTGTTGAAGTTGATAATTACTGTGAGAACAACAACAAAGCAAGAGGAATACCTCTAAACACTTTAACAGAAAAACCTAAAGTTCTGGTAAAAACCTTCAGCCTTCCCACTATAAATAAGCCCAGCACTTTGATGAAAATTAACACTAGTTTTGTAAAGAGCACGTTGGGGGATTGCAGTCAAGTCTTATCTTTAGTTCCAGTCAACTAGCAATCCTGAAAGAGTTTGCATCATCATCAGAACAAGCCATTGATAGGATTCTACTGTGGAGCCTAATCAATCCATGGAAGACTGTGGCTGGGCTGTGTAACAAAACTAAAATAGATTTACAAATGGGGTTTTAGGGGATAAGCTCCTCCACAGGATTACATATTGATTTTAAATATAAAAAGCTTATCATATAAACCATAACTACAAAAATAGTGAACCTATGCATAAATCCCTTTAGAAGAGCACCCACTTCAAACTCCAAGCCAAGAATAAATCAAGATGTACAAATCCTAGTGAAGATCCATTTCTTGTGCAGAAAATGAACATGCCCCCCTCTAAAAGCCCACCCCAATGTGTGCAGAAATGAATTCGTCTTTCCTGAGGGGGCATTAAATAATCTGAAACAACAACTACAAAAACTATAGAAGAAGTATCTGAAAGATGTTTGTTAGCTTGAGGGGGGGGGGTCTTACAGTTGAGCTCAGTAGAGCAGCAACTATGACAGGACCGCAGGAAAGAAGGAGAGCACAGGTTGGAGTATTATGGGTTTTCAGAAGCATGGATGACTGGAATATTGTTATTGCTATTATAATTGTTGCTCTCCAACCACCCTGTGGCTGTCTCTTTCAGGGTGCTGTGGTCGTTGCTTTGCTCTGCTTTCTGCTTGGGAAGGTTTTAGTTTCTAACTGTGGCTAAGGAGAGGATGCTGGAGGAGGAGGAGGAGGAGGAGGAGGAGGACATGTTTAAATAAAAGAATACAACACAGGACTATTGCTGTCTGTGCCCATGTTCTGCTCTGGGGTCTGAAGAGGCTGCTGACGCACACGGGTGTCCATGCTGAGGGCAGCCCTGCCTATGTCCTGCCCAGATACTGAGTTAGGCATCTCTCCAAGTGTCTCTATTTGTAATCAACAGGCCGTTCTTTTCCTCAAGACTTCCTCTCATCTTTCCCTCATTGGGAAATTGACACAGAGATCTGAGGCGCAGTCATATACAGGATAATGTAATTTAAAATGCTTGTGTGTTAGAGAAAGAAAGAGGGAGGGATGGAGAAGAGAGAGTCAAAAGACCAATAGTTGCATTCAAAGTTTTAAAAAATATGGCTCTTACTGCTGCTCCTCTGTATGTGTAAGAACCTCAGGCAGAAAAAAAAAAAAAATGGTAGATTTTAAGCCTACACATACAGATGGCCATTGAAGCTGGGGTATTTTCCGTGTGTAAGGGCGTTATAAAATGCATATTTAGTAATAATACTGGTTTGGGGAATAAAAACAGTATTTCATCTCTGCCCTAAAAGCCAATTATACTGTATAAAGCTGTATTTTAGGGACAATTTATCTTTCTATACAGAAGAGGATGGATATAAAAACAAATTAAGACTACTTTACATTGAGTGTAATGTATAATGAATATACTGCATAATGAGCTCTACATTATATACAGACACATTATACATATATCCTACTTGTATGGCAACTGCTGCATCTACTTTTCAACCATTTAGCTTTCTGACCTCTTTTAAGAACCACACTATAACGAGAAAACTACATCTAAAGGAGAATACCATTTGGTGTACTTGTGCACTTTACTGCAGTGGCAAATTTCACAAAAATTCTAAAATAATTTTGAAAAATTTAATAGTTATCAATGATATTTGATATAGTTAGCCATTTGAAGAACATTAGCTAAGTGAAGCTTTTAAAAGCAAAGCAAATTGAGTTTTAAAATGAAGATATACAAATGTTATCAGTGATATTATCAAATGAGATTATAGATATAAAAGTAATTAAACTTAGGCTTCTATAACATACAAGGTCACTGATAAATGGGTCTTATTTTAGAGTGATATTTTAAAATATTTTCAGAATATAAGTCTTCACTTGGCTTTTACTTACAAACTTAAATTTCTAGTTTCTGAACTAATTAGAATTGACTTATGGATCAGGTACCTTATCAGGTGAAAACGAAATTACCACGGACAGTCAGTGGGTTAAGAGGTCAATATAGAACAGGGAAATCAATTTGCATTGATTAGACAAAAGACCTATTTTTCAGAGCCCAAAGGATTAGCTTTTAAGCAAAAATCTTTGAACTATAAGGCATATAACGAAGAGATATAAGAAGAGCATTATAAAATACTTCAGAACTTAAAGAATATAGTAAATGCTAAACTTGAACAAGCCGATGCTCACTAACTATGAACTGTGCATAGGATTTCTACACCATTCACTCTACTTACAAAGAGTGTGCAAGTATTTAATTTTCTCTTACATCAATCATTGCCCAAATATTTACTTAACAGGAGCGAGATCTTAAGAAGCATAACAGAAGCTGGGTGTGGTGGCTTATACCACTTGGGAAGCTGAGGCAGGAGGACTTCCATGAGATGGCTACCGTGGGCTACATACTGAGTTCTAGGCCAGGCTGTGAGCCAAGCTGGGATAAGAGGGAGATCCTGTCTAAAAACAAAGGAAAGAAAATAGAACAGACAGAATAACAGTATCCTAATGATAAATAATCAGAACAATAAATCTTTACTGAAACTCCCCAATGAAAACGTTAAAATATAAATTAAAAATGTAGCTAAAATCAATTAGCTCATATCTTTTATGTCTTAAAGAAATTTATTCTTACTGACTCAAAAGTTAAATTCTGTTAATAAGAAAAACAATGATTAGAAGTCTAAACTAACTCCATGAGTTTGTTTTTGGATACTGTTTTCTGTCTTCTTCAAGGCATATGTGTATTTCCTGTAGGTACCTAGTGGAACTGACCTAGCCAGACCAGATAGTATTCTTTAAATCCCATTGACAGCTGACACCTCATAGCCCTCACCCCAGCTCTCACCTTCAATGGCTACCATGGCCCACCCTCACCTCACTCAACTCTCACCTTCAGTGGCTACCACGGCCCACCCTCACCTCAGCTCTCACCTTCAATGGCTA
>CAJQZJ010032395.1:10353863-10383329 GCA_907164525.1 Lophiomys imhausi
TGGCTACCACGGCCCACCCTCACCTCAGCTCTTACCTTCAATGGCTAGCATGGCCCGCAGCTCCCGGTTCAGCAGCTCATACCTTCGTTCTAAGTCATGTTCTTTTTCCCTAGGCAAGTTGTAAAAAGTTCATCAATATGCTAATTACTAAATCATTAAACACTTAAAATCACCTTTTCTTTACATTGATTTTAGGAGTCATAACTGACTTTTCTGTTTAACTTTAAGCCACTCTAAACAAATGATATACAGACCCCAAATCTTCCTCAGCTGAAAGTTTATGAGTGTTATTTTCTTCCTTCAACTCTGAATGGCACAGAGGTACACTTTACTCTAGAGGCAAGAGTCCCACTCTTAGATGCTTCTTGAATTGAGTGTCAGGTATAAGGCTGTGCTATAAAATGTTATTTATAGTTCCCAATAAACACTCTTATTGGAAATTTCGTGTGAGAAGAAGAGACACAAATGTGCTTGCCACCATTGAGAGCTGAATACACAGACAAGTCAAAGTTTTCACCATAACTTGTTTTTACCAGGTTCAGGCAAGGTACAAATTATAAAATTAGGGTTTTACACTCAAATGAAGACATGGTAAGCTTGCCCACAATATTGGCATACTATAGGAAAATTGCTAGCTAATGAGCAGAAAGGAATGGCCATTAATTTATGTAGTGAACTTAAAGACTCAGATTTTGTATCTGGCCTAGTCTCCACTGAACTTTAATAACCACATTCATAATAAGGTCACTGTTAGGTAACTAATTCCTTAACAGCATCTATAGATAATGAATGTACTTTGTCCTTAAAAGAATTTCATTTTTGAACTGAGAATTTTAAAAAATAACTTCAATTTTACTTTTCTGGAGGGCTCTCCTATAACCCCAAGTGAAAGCTAGTCATCTTCTGCACCAGGGATTTATTTCCTAAATACAACACTGGGCCTGGTGAAATGGTGCTGCGGGTCCTTGTCTTGAGCCTGATGATCTGAATTTGTTCCCCAGAACCCCATAAAGTGGGGGGGAGAAAGCAGACTCCACAAAGTTGTCCTCTGGTCTCCACTCTCCCACTTAGTTTGTGCACTGACACACACACACACACACACACAGATGCACACACGCATATGCACACATACATACACAATAATAAAGTTTAAAAAGTACTTTATATACAAAAATTGTTCCTTATTCCTTGACTTTAAAAGCCACTTCTCCCCAGTGTCTATCAGTCCATTTGAAAATTCTTATTGTTTAGATGAATGTTTTTATATTCTAGCTTTCTAAGGGAAGAAAGAAGGTTAAACTTAGCAAATATTAAACCCCAAAGAAGGCACTACCAGAAAGGCCAAGACTGGCTAGTATAAGGCTGGGTACTCACAGCAGGGAGAGCTGGTTCATCCTCCTTATTAAGGCATTTTTCTTATTAACTAGCATGAACCATTCCTGCATCATAGCCTCCTCTTCTTCCGTGTTCCTTCCTGCAGATCACAAGCCAAAAAAAAAAAAAAAAAAAAAAAAAAAGTTCAGCACAACTTTTTCACTTGAAAATTATTTTAGGTGCTCCAAATTTTGTGATAGTTCACTGCTTACAAGACTCAGGTCCAAGGTCTGGAACAGAGCAGTATTTAGAAACTCAGAAGCCAATCATTTTTAGAGCTGGTATTTCTGCAGCATGCATTCTAGTCTGTCTCCCTGCACTTACCTGCAGAGAGTCCTGACACCAAGTACTGCAAATAAAATACTCCACCTTTTAAATCCTCCCCAGAGGCTTACTGAGTATTATGTTTCAATGAGGAACTCAGGGTGCTGACAGACATATGGTCATGATTTTTTAAATTAACATATTATTATGAGAATTGTAAGACTACCACGGAGACTAGAGAAGTCCGGAGATGCTGGGAAAGCCTTTACTTTTAATACTTCTTATTTTCCTCGTGGAAAGTAAAATACCATATGTGTGTGTGCCACTGAGAACTCACTGACTCTAAAAGACAAGCTACTTATAAGCTATTAAGAGCACTGTAAATGGCAAGGCTGCAAAAAAAGACATACAGAAAAAAAAAAGACATACAGCTCTGTGTGGAAAACATTATTACAATGACTAGAATATTTTTTTAAAATTTATTAAGGAGACACTGTAACCTGTGGGTTGTGAAGTAACTCCGGCATACAGACACTGTCCTTCCAGTCACACCCACTCAGTCTTCTCCATCCTCTGCTCCCCACCCACGAACACCCAACACAGGAGTACACCCTTGACATTGGTCATATACAGCAAGCATTGTGGAGGTCACCACTGTACTGAAGAAAAATACTTTTGGGGGAGGCACGTTTCTCTTTCTTCCCTTTAAAATTACATGAAGTCAAATTTGTAAACTTATCACCTTTTTTCTCCCCCTGAGTTTCACCCATGGTTGTTTTATTCCTTTGCTAACCCATTGTTTCCAATTTCTGCACAACATTCATAGGATAACTTAAAGGTCTAATAAATAAATATCCCTGCTAAGACTGTTTTGTACATGCTCTTTTTAAATGTGATGGTATCATTGAAAAATTGAAGACACCGAGTCTAAGAATTTCAAACAATACAGTGGTGTAATTGTATTTAAAGACTCTTTGAGCACCTCCAGCCTCCTCACTTCAGAACTCGTCTTCTCCAGAAGTAGGCTCTGACACAGACACATGCCCTTCTAAACCACAGACTGCCATGCCCACCAAACACACGCATGCACTGTTGTCTACAGACCCAGACTTCTTTTAACTTCAGTGAGATAGGTCATTACAATACTATGTAATGACTTATTCTGTATTTTGTCACATTGCCTACACATTTACTCCATAAATTATGGAAATTACATAATTAAGCTATTTCCACATTAGTACAAATGTAAAGAATGTTTAGAATATTCAAAGCAGATCTGTGTGCAGAAGGCTGTGCACGGACTTGGAGTGTGCTGCCTGTCATTAAGGAGACAGTGAGGATGTACGCCACCATTACACGTTGTTAAAACTTGATGTGTGATGCCGACTTAAGATAGATTCTTGCAGAGACTGAACAAAAGTCCTCATTGTTTTACGGTATTTTTAATCTCTCCTTTAGGGTAGCTGGTTTTGTATTCACTTTGGACCATGTGATGTCCTGACACTGGTCATGTGATACAGGCTGTGATAGGCACAAATCCCTGGGTAGCAACAAAAGAAGAAAGAGTAAAAAGAAGAAGCTGAGAAAAAGCTTGCAGTTTGGAAAAAGGCCAAATGTGCCCGGGTGAAAGCATTTTGATGGGTGAAATGACACATGTGTGCAACGTTAACAGGTGTAGATTTTATAATGTCTCATTTTCTGACTAAAGACCCAATTCTTATGTTCGATAACTCACGTGCTTCTAAAGACACAGACATATTAAAACTTTGTTCTGAGTTTAACTTGGCCTATAATTGAAGCTTTTCAGGCAGTGCTAGAAGCAGCCAGCCTGCTCTTCCATTAGCATCGTTTTCTTCAATGGAACGCTGCTTCCTAAGTTTAACAATATTGACATAGAACTGTGTTATTTTCTCTCTAATTCATGACTGCATTTCTAGGTAAGAATCAAATATACACCCATAATTGTTAGGAAATAACTAATAATGAAAGAACCTCATGTTTCCAAAGGAAATAAGGCTAACAAATATTCAAAGACACACTTAGACACTGCTACACAGCTTACTTCTATTCCCTGCAAACAACAACAACAACAAACCCCATAAATAAATTCTGTATCACTAATCTTTATCTGAAGTCGTATACTGTGGTAGAAATCTATACTCAGCCTAATAATAAAAAATTAAAGTTTCTTCTAACATATCACTACACTATTGTTTATAGGGATTTAAAAATTTTAAATTTAAAAGCTTTTAAAAGCCAGTAAGTTGAACCATTACAAATTAATCCTGACTTTAATAACTGGTTAAAGACCCCTTTAGCTTTATAAGCAACAAAAAATATTAAAGGCTGTGATCACAGTGAGCTTTTCTCATTTCTCCTCCAACCATTTGTTATTTAATCCAATACTAGTAATCCAATTTGTCCATCAGACTTTTAAAGGGCAGAATGCAACTTCCTCCGCTTAGACACTTTTCAAAGTACAATCTATTTTTCAAATGAATGCTGGATGTTTCATTTTTCCCAACTGTTCCTAGCTCTAATGCATGAGGGAAAAAAAAAAAACCAAGATGAGCATTGTTCATACTGATTAAGTAAGAGCTCATTAAAGAGCTGTCAGTGCGGTACTTTGAATATGCATGAAGCATATAATCAGATCTAGTACCGTCACTAGAGGAGAATACGGTAAGTACAAAGGATTGATTTAATTACTTAGAGTGGGCTGTGGTGGCGAAGCAGTCTTGTTAGTGCAGAAAGAAAAAGAGGTTCTACTCTGGCACAGTGATAGAAAAGGCAGTTTTAGCTTCTGCCACAATACCTAATCTCAGAATAAAGCATTTTACACTGTAGCTTAAAATGAAGACTGCCATTACAAAATGCCCATAAATCATTTCATCTTGTTTAACCTTACCTCATAACTACCTCTTCTTTCAAAATTATTTTAAATTTGTTATTACACTACATTTTCATCACTGTAGAGCCAATACTGGTGCTTCTGGAAACCCTAAATCCTTTTTAGTTCCATAACCTGAAGAATTTATGATTTAGAATATTGAAGGCCACTTTCAAATAAGATATGACTAAAAATGATATGAACTAAAAGTTCAGAATACATTTACTAAAATGGCAATGTGTTACCCAATAAGAACAACACAAACAAGGAGTTTTCACTTTAAAGTTATTGAAATCTCTAGCAATAAACATATAAACTATACAGTTTGTCTCCTTAAGGAGGTCTGTATTATTCTTCCCGCAGGAATGTGGCATCTTTTCGGACATTAAATGTCTTACCATCAGTTTTTTTTTTTCTTTTAGTCATTTACTGTAGTTGGAATATGAGCTGTAAAAACACTAAATAATCAGGGTCAAGAGCAGGAAAAATAACTGTGTGTAAATGAGACTTCATATCCTCTTCCCTGTCTTACACATAGATAACAGAAATCAGTTGGCAGAAAGCTGCTCATGAAGGCCAGCAGTAGGAACAGTGTAAGTGTTTAACAGTGTAGTGAAGGATAGCAACCACTTTTATATTCCAACTCATAAAAGATCAAAAATTAAGATATGATTCTTTCAGGAACTCATTCACTCATCCAACAATTTGTGGTTTTCATTTATTCTTTCAGAAGCAGTGTTTTCAAGGTTTTAAAATAAAGAAGGGTGAGGTTCCAAATCTGGAATTCTTTTATCTATGCTGCAGGGACAGGATTCAAACCCTAGACCCCATTCATGGCGAGCCAGCCCGCCATAACTGACCCACACCCCAGCCCATACTGCTGAAGTCCCTAAAAGCATTCTTATTTCAGGTCATGTGTAATTGCCCTAATCGCCGACAGGTCTGCATTTGGCCAAGCTAACCAACGCTAAAGCTGTATTTATTTTAAAGTACAGAGAATATATTTTACAAATGGGATGAAACACAGTGAGTTAGTTACTCTTCTAGATACCATTCCTCAGAACAGATCATTGTCTACTTGGAAAATCAATTAGGCGCCTCAGAGTAAGGACCACTTGAATCATGAGCTGCCTCTCCAGATGGATAGCATTCCGCAAGCTTGCCCCTCTTTTCTGGTCTGGGCAGGACAGTCTCTGTCTTAAAGCTTTCTCACAGCCATGTCACGGAAGTGACTCAAAAGTGGCTCTAGATACAGCAGAGGTATTGATGTAAAGATGAACATAAAGAGTTGAAAAAAATTATATATATATACATATATATACACACACATACATGCATAGATTCATATATAATTACATGTTACAAGAGGGATTCATAAACTTTTATGTGTTTAGGTATGTCAAATTTTCTGGAGGTATCTTTTCATAAGGATTTGACATTTAAAAATTATTACATTTATTTATTTTGTGTGTGTGTGTGTGTGTGTGTTTGCATGTTCAGGTATACTCAGGAGTTCTCTCCTTTCTCCATGTGGGTTCTGGAGGATGAACTCGGGTTGTAAGGCTTGGTGGCATTTACTGGCTTAGCCATTTTTCTAGTTCGATTCTTTTTTATCTAAAATATTTTTCATACAAATTTTAATCATGTTTTCTCTCTCCCCCAACTCCTCTTAGAACTGACCCCACCCCCAAAACTCCTTACCTACTCAATTCTATGTTCTCTCTTTCATTTTAAAAAAGATCTTTTGGGTACAATTTCAATGGCATAGGAACCAAAACCATACCGTAAAGTATTTTATAGGAATCTACCATGCTTTAAAGACATCTTGAAAAACAAGGTGTATATTATTAATGTTTACTTGCATTAATTTTGAGAAACTCGTAGTTAAGACTACAAATTCTGGGCCCGAGAAATGGTGCACGGTGTAAAGGCACTTGTGGATGAGTCCAAATACCAGAGTTCAATCTCTGGGACCCACATGGTAGAAATTTACTCTCTGACCTTCACATGCTTGCCATAGCAAATTCACATCTACCCATGTATAAAAACAAGTGAACAAACAAATAAATATAATAAAGATTATAAATTTCTGGTTCAATTCTTTTTAATCTAATTTTTTCTTCATAATATACTGTATGTTTCTTGTAGCTGGTTAAACCAATCATCTTCAATACGACAGTCACCTTGACTCTGTATCCGCTGTGGCCTTTGTTCAATTCAGTTTTTAGGTTATTATTTTTTTAATTGAGCTCCTTGTCCATCACTAATAATTGAGCCTTTTAAGCCTCTCTTCCTTTTATAGTGCTGAGGATCAAGCTCAGAGCCTTGGCCCTGCAAAGCTCTCAGGCTTTCTGAGAGTCGGTTTCTTCCTCTCTCTAGGAGCAATCATATGGCTTTGTATGACTGAGAAAGAAGACCTGTGCACAGACCTTAGAGTAACACCCAGGACTAAAATGCAAGCCATGCAAATGATAACAAGAGGGCCAGGGCAGTATGCACAGCATGGAGCCAGGAATTGGGGACACTAGCAAAAGGGCTCAGAGACTTGTGTTACACGGCGTGATAAGGGAGAGCTGGAGAGGGTTTCGTGGAGAGAGACCTCTTTAATGAGTCTATAGTTAGTCATAAGAGAAGTTGGTCATAAGCAGAAAAGGTGAAAAAATGTAGGTAACAGCAGCAGCACATGTGTGCAACTGTTAAGAAGTGTCTTTGTTACCTACAGAAGACAGCCATAGCGACCAGGGAGGGACCGCTTAGTTACATTAAATGAGTTTGAAAGGTGAGCTAACCCAGACCCAGAAAGATGCACATGGCATCTGTTCACCTATAACTGGATTTTAGTCACATAGTACAGGATAACTATCCTACAACCAACAGACTGAAATGAACAGGAACATAGACTTTGTGACCTGTTAGTGGGACACTTTGCCCTAGTGGAGCTGCCATGGAGGTCCCCAGTGCAAGAAGAAACTCTTAGCCCTCATATGACTGCTGAACTGAAGGGGGCTGATATGTAAGGCACCCAACACCAGAGGAGTAGGATAGGTGGGAGAGGGGGAAGAGGGTAGGAAGGTGGAACCGGAATGGGTGGAGGGAGGGGACTGTGATGGAGATATAACTTGAAGTAATAAATAAACATGAAAAAAAAAAGAAAAATGTGAGAATAAAATAGGTAACTGGGATATTGCTGACTATTAAAAAGTAAAAGATATATTTTAAGATGGAAAATCACGGGTATTTAATAGAATACATCTAAAATTTTGTTTATTGGCTATTCAAAGAAGGTAAAAATATGAAAATTGTAACTTGAAGTAAAATTGATGTAATATGAAAAAAAGAAAGTCTTCAAAAAGAGAAATCAAATATAAAAGAAATAACCTCACTGAGAAAGTAGACTTTTAGCATTGAAACATTTCTTTCAGTTATACTTTATCTTGTGTGAGTATGTGTATGCCACAGTGCCCATCCATGCAAATGGCAAAGGACACCTTGCCTGGAGTCAGCTCTTTCCTTCTTTCAGTGGGTCCTGGAGGCAGAACTTAACCAGACTTGGCAGGAGGCTCCTTCACCTACTGAGCAATCTCGCTAACCTTGTTTTTACCATTTTTAAAGCACACACTAAATTAGGTACTTAGTTTTTGTTTTTCTCTGTATAAAGCAGGCTGGCCTTGGGCTGCTCTCTTGTCCCTGCTTCCCAAGTGCTGGGAAACAAATACTGTACGCCCCCCACAACACACATACCCTGGTGACCCAGGCCCTTGTGCATGCTGGGAAGCACTTTATCACTGAGCTACATCTTCAGCTCAGGGCTGGAAATTTTAAGTCTGTAGTAAATACGCGGGCCCTGGGAAGAAGTGCAGCTCACGGCTGTCTGTAACTCCAGTTGCGGGGCACCTGACACCCTTACGTAGATATACATGCAGACATACAAAACATCAATGTACATAAAATAAAAATACATTATTATTATTATTTTTTTTTAAACAAAAGCTAGTTAGCTAAACAGTGAGCCTAGAAGCAATCCAGGAAGGAACACTCCTCTATGGTCTCTGCTTCGGTTCCTGTCTTCAGGTTCCTGCCTTCAGGTTCTTGCCTATAGGTTCCTGCTGTGCGTTTCATCAAAGCTAAACTATAACCTGCAAGTTGAAATTAAACCCTTCCCTCACCAAGTCCCAATGCAGGACACCAACAAACATCCAATCCCTGGTAACAACCATTTACTCTCTTCTTGGAAGAGTTCACTATTTGTTTTATTTACTTGTGTATTTAACTTTGTATGTGTGTATACATGGGTGTTCATGTGGTGGTACACATGTGTGCATATAAGTTTTGAGGCTAGTGGTAGATGTTGGGTGTCTTAATAGCTTTCCTCATTTCTTTTTAAAAGTTTAAATTTTACTTTATGTGTATGGTTGCTCTGCCTGCATGTATAGGCGTGTATTATGTGTGTGCAGTGCCCATGGAGGCACTGGGTTTCCTGGGTCTGGAGTCACACATCCTCGTGAGCCTCCAGGTGGGTGCTGGGAAAACCCAGGTCCTCTAGAAGAACAGCCTGTGCTCTAGCCACTGGGCAGTCTCTCCAGCTTCCCTCCTTATTTCTTGAGACACTGTCTCAAACTGAACTTGGAGCTCAAGAATACAGCTAGATTAGCTAGACAGCAAGCTCCAGTGATCTTGTTTATATCTCCTCAGGTCTAGTATCACAGGTACAGGCCGGCATGCCGGCTTTTTACACAGGTGCTGAGATCCAAACTCCAGTCCTTATGCTTGTATTCCAAGCACTTTACCAACCAGGTCATCCTCCTAGGCCCAAGCTCACCTTTCTAAATTCCATGATTAAGTGAGGTCAGTCAGTGTTAGGTTTTTTTTTTTTTTTTTTTTTTTGTACCTAGCTTATTTCATTTAACATGTCCTCGTATGTGCCTTCTTCATCTTCACTGTTATGAAGAACTAAAGGGACGTCTACTACTTTGTACACAGAAGCCTAAACAATGCAGAAGTTCAGTCAGTTCTGCAGGCTTTCAACATGCACACATACCTTGAAGTCAAATGCGCTTAATGCTGTTTCCCACAGCATGCTGGGTGACTGCTGGTGAGTTTTAACACTATGGCCCTGTCATGTAATGACGCTTGGCCTTCTCAGTGCAGCAATTCATAATTCATACAGTACATAAGATAAATGAGTATCAAAGACTTGAGGATAACAGTGTCAAAAAGACACTGCCATATGGTTTACTAATCAGGCAGAAATAATAACAGACATGATTACGATGATCAGCTACTTAATAGGGTTGTGTGACATTTAAAGTCACAGGTAGCTACTAGTGGAAGCCGGTCTCAAATCCAGGGAGCTCTATGAACCACCACCCTCATCACACTTACGGGCTCACAGGTAATCAGCTGAACAAGGACAGGCTCTTCTTCACTTAGAACTGAGATCTCTGGAGTGACTATCATAACCAACAACACATCATCAAAACCACCTCTGAGGCTGCGGTGCAGTTCAGAGGCAGGACTTTGGTGAGACAGTCACGGTGCACACCCCTGGAATCTCACAAGTCAGAAGGCTGAGGCAAGAAGGTCACAGGACCAACACAAGTGTGGGCAACAGAATGAGGTCCTGTCTGTAAAGAACATCCGGCTTAGCATGGAACTCTAGCCCTGCTTCTTAATAGCTGTGTGAACGTGTAAGCTAGTTGACCTCTGCTTCTTCATCTTTAACATGGAGAATACGGCATTACTTTAAGGGTTGGGGAGATGGCTCAGTAGGTAAAACATCTGAATTTGAAAGTCCAGAACCCACATAAAACAGGGCATGGTAGTTCACACCTGTCATCCTGTGGTCCCACTGTAGACCAAACTGGCCTCAAACACAGAGATCCGAGTGCTGGGATTAAAGGTGTACACCACCATGTCCAGCTGAACATAGAAACTCTGATGTCTTTATGCATCTATTTTCTGGATCAATCAGTCTAAAAGAATCCTACCAATCATCATGCATCCTTTTCAGTCTTCCCCATGCATGAGAGCTCAAAAGTGCCCAATAGATTCAGTTTTCTTTTTCTCCTGAAATTTAATTTTATTTAAAATTTATGTTCCATTTATTGGTTGCACAGGCCCATGGAAACTTGCAGGAGTTGGTTCTCTCCTGCCATGTGAGTTCTAGGAATTGAACTCAGCTTCTCAGGTTTGGCTGCAAGTGCTTTTGTCCACTCAGCCATGTCACTGTTTCTCCTCCTTTTTTTAGTTTTCCTCCTCCTCCTCTTCTTGGACAGGCCTTATAGAATTCAGGATGGCCTCAAAGTCAAGATGTAGCTAGCTCAGGGTTATCTAGAACTTCTGCCTCTCCTGTCTCTACCTTCCAGGTGCTAGGATAACAGGAGGGAGCCAACATACTAGCCTTATATGGTGCTAGCAGTGGAACCCAGGGCTCCATGCATGCTAGCTAAGCACACTTACCCAAAAGAGAACTAAATTCCCAACTCTTTTTCCCTTTCAGACAGGGGCATGATATATAGACCAGGATGATCCTGTCTTTGATTCTCTTGACTCAACCACACAGACTGGGATTACAGGTTTATATTCCACACCTGGAGTTCCTGTGGCAAACTGCTGTTTCCAACTATTGTGCACATTCTATTCAGCAGGTTCAAAGGCCTTCTTGCTAGAAGAAGTTTCTTCAGGCAGAAATTCATGGGAAAAAAAAATCACACTTGTAGAATTCTCTAGAATTCCCAACAACAGGCATCCTTACATCTCCTCCAGCCCTCAGGATATATTCAGTTACCACATTTAACATGGCATAGAATTTTATCTTTGTGAATCTGAAGAACATGATGCTCCAACAGTCCACTTCAGACTCTGGCCTAAATCTCATGAGGCAATCTTTAACATTCAGCCCTGTGGCCGCAAGTCATGTTGTGTTTCTTCACAGCTGCGGCCTCCTCAGAAAGCCAATCCACAGCCAGTCAATTGCAACTCGGTTGGTTCTTCATGGCCTAGCAGTAACTCATTTCTCACACTCATTAACATCAAGCTTAACACAATACCTACCTAGTGTACACTGAATAGCTTCAGGATAATTTAAAAGCATTTGGGAGGGGGCTGGAGAGATGGCTCAGTGGTTAAGAGCACTGGTTGCTCTTCCAGAGGTCATGAGTTCAATTCCCAGCAACCACATGGTGGCTCACAACCATCCATAATGAAATCTAGTGCCCTCTTCTGGCCCTAACCTGCAGAGAGAACACTGTATACATAATAAATAAATAAATAAATCTTAAAAAAATAATAAATTAAAAAAAAATAAAAGCATTTGGGAGAACCAAGATATAGCTCAGCCATAATGTAAATACTTAGCATATATAAAGCCCTAGGTATGAATCCTACTTAGTATCATACAAAACAAAACAAAAAGTGTCCTCTATGAGAAGAAATACTTGAATAAAATTCTATTTTCTGAAACCAAAGTTTGTTGGCTTTATGGATATTTGGCAGTTTTTTTCATGAACAGAATTCTACTTTTGAATTGTGTGATATTTAGTACAATTTTGTTGAATCTTAACCTTCTGCTCTAATTTAAGGTAGGCACCTGAATGAGCCAAGTGTAATGGTGTATACTTTTTCCCCAGATAAGCGAAAGTTGGAGGAGGAAGCTTGCACCTATGAATTTGAAGCTGTTCTAAGTAACATAGTAAGATACCACCACAAAAATACAATGAGAGTGAAATAAAATTAGCACTTGATTCAAAATAAAAGGTATTGCAATATTAAGTTTTGGCTTCCTTTCATTTTATTCTCATGAGAAATTAAAATATTTATGACTACTTCATTAATTCCTTTCTCATCTGGAGATTAGCTCGTTTGGGATAGCACTTGCCTAGCTCACATGAGGTTCTAGCTTCATCTGCAGCACTGAGGGAGGGGGAAGAAAATTTATTTCTCCAGAAAATTATTTGTGCTTGAAATACAACATTTAGTTTCCAAAATAATGCAAATAAGTCTTCATATAATACAAACATATCTACATTACACAAAAATTTAATTTCAGGGGCTTAGAAAATTAAATTCATTAAATAAAAAGTTTTATCAATCTAAATGTCTCTCTTGCCTTACATCTTTAACTTTCCTTCAATGAATGTGACCTTTAGCTGGTCTGTCCAATTCCACCTCACATGAGGGGAACGAGATGCTGGTGTGTATGTGGGGGGGAAATGCTGGTGCCCTCTATGGCCGTCAAGTGGCACTTTAAATGCAGAGTGAACTGGCCTCGAGGTTGTTGACGTAGCAGCTTCCGGAGGAGCAAAGGTTTGAAAAAGTGTACACAACCAGTCAGCCAACACAATGGACACCCACAGGTAAGGCAACTGTAACTCTTGGCACTGTGAACTAAGACATCACCTCCACCCAGGGCTACCATATTAAATACAAAAGAGAAACTTTATATATCCTTATTTTGATGGTGACATCCACTTAGGAAAGCAACGTTCTCCCTTCCTCCGTTTATTTTTGTATTTTATTCTTGATGGGGTCTTGCTATATTCCCCAGTTTGATCTTGAACTTCTGACCATAAGTGCTCAAGTGTCCTTCTTCAACCTCTCTAGTTTCTGGGGCTGTAGGCCACATGAGACTGACTTTGCCTGGAAAATAACTGAGTCAGAGACATATGTGTTTTGCCTATACATATGTGCATTTAGATTTATAACAAACTTTAGGCTACTGATTAAAATTTATTTTTCTACAAATTTCTTCCAAATACCATTAAACCACAAACTGAGTATCTTTAAAAAACAAAAACAAAACCAAAAAGAACACATATTAAAAATTCACTACATGAAGCTTTTAAAATATACAAAAAATTATTAGGGATGAGGAGATAGCTCCCTTTGTAAGGCACATGTGCACACACACACACACACACACACACACACACACACACTCATGCATGCACACCCACACACAGACACACGAGGATCTAAGTTTCTATGTAGAAAGCCAGGTGTGGTGACGTGTAGGAGAGGTCAGGATGATAGACATCTATCTCAGTAGCCAGTCTAGTGTAGTGACAAACCCTAGATCCTAGTGATAAATGTTATCTCAAATAATGGCTCCTGAGGAATCACCTCCACCCCACCCCCATTCTTTCTCTCTCTGAAATCAGTAATTTTTCTTAATTTCTATTAAAATTTTCATGAGGTAGTAGCTCTTTTCAGTGTATGAATGCCTTTAATTCCAGCTCAGAAGTGACATGTGGGGACAAGAAAAAGATAAAGTGACTTCATATGTCTAATTTTCACTTGTAAAGCATTTAAAGGTCTATGGAAAGTATTTAAAAAAACATAACTACCAAGTAAAAGAAAGACTATGATTTAATGTCCACTAGAAAAAGAAGAGTCTCCACAAGAGAGCAGTACTGATTTGATACCCAAGGAGAACTCGTGGAAACCTAGATAACAAATACAAGGTTCATAGACAGAGACTTAGATAACCCTCTGTGAAAAAGGACCTAACGAGAGTCAGTATTCATCCTGTGGTGTACAAATTATCTGTATTTTTAAAGAAAGATGTTCCACTTTGGGGAACTAGGAGAACAGTGTCAGAGCAGAGCTTGCACCCTTCCAAGAAACAGCCTGACTCCGTGTCCCAACCAAGGAGGCAACTCACATGTACACTGCATATCTCTGATTGTCCTGGAACTCACTATAGAGAGAGACTGGCCCTGAACCGAGATCTGCCTGCCTCTGCCTCACAAGCGCAGAGATCAAAGGTGTGTGCCATGATGCTTGGCCAGATCATGAAATCTTGCTTAAAGGTCTACTGTTACACTGGGATGAAACAGAAGAGGGGAAAGCACATATGTGAATCTGACTTCTCTGTAATATCCCAAAGAAAATTTCTCAGAATATAATACACACGCTAGCTTGTATATGCCTCCTAAAACTCATTTATTGAGTATGAAAAACAAAAAACAAAAAACTCCATGCAAATTACTGGGGTACATAGCTCAGTAATTCCACCTCACATGAGGGGGACGAGATGCTTGTGCCCTCTATGGCCGTCAAGTGGCACTTTTAATGCAGAGTGAACTGGCCTCGAGGTTGTTGACATACACACATGGGGTCCTAGGTTCAATTCCCAATAGTGGCAAATACATAAAATTAAATAATTCCAAGCTTCTTTTTCTTATTTATTTTACAGGGAAAAAAATCTGTGGTATCCATACAAATATTCATCAGTTACTTTTAAATATAGCCTAGGGTTTAAAAACCACCAACAGTTAAGGCAGCTTTCCAGTGTTATGCCAAATTCCCTAACATGTTCTAGCATTTCTTGGGAGGAATATGGGCACATGAGAGGGTGGGGAGAGAGTGTTGGGACAGGGGAGTCATTACAGAATGAGAAATGTACATGTTAGGAGGCACAAGGACACGGTTAAAAACAATGATGGATAACGAAAATACTGACAGCAGCAGCTGTTTCCTAACTGAGTCCTCGTTCACCTGCCTTGTCTGTGTGGTTTCCTCTATAACCTTCTGATGTAGGTAGCACTGACCCCTTTCCCCCTTTTTAAGTAGCGGAAGAAAAGAGACTCAGAAAGGTTAACACTTGTCCAAGACCACCACCACCTGTACCCCAGTGGGGGATTTTATGTATTTAAAAGTCTATGCTCTTCTTAAATCTACATGGTGTGTTTACTAAGGATCTCCAGTACAGTGTATGGCTAATCCGTAGTCGAAGTGTCTAGGAGACAAGTCCCGCTAGGATCCACTGGATTAGACTTTTTTAAGCAGGGCATAGGAGAATGTATATTTAGCGACTACATTGGGTGTCTTCGTTGTTTTTTGCGTTTGATTCATGGTCCTGACATATAGTTCAGGCTGGAATCCAACTCCTCATTCTTCCTGGCCCTGCCCTGAGTGCTGACTGCAGGGTTTCACCACTACCATACTGAGGTTTGTTTTGTTTTGTTTTTTTGCTTTATTTTTATTGATGTGAAAGTTTGAGAACCACTGTCTTGGTCTTTTCACAAAGAAATCACCAAGATTAATTTTTCTTAAAAGAAAAAAGGGTGATGTTCCATGTATGGCATGTTGTTTTAGCATTGGCATGACATTATACAAATCTAATTTCACATTCAGAAAAAAAAAAAAAAAAACTGGTGCTGCCAAATCAGTTCAAATGCCTGAATTTTATGTCATAGATAGTTGCTGAGAAAAAGAGAAACATTTTCCTGGAATGCCTAGTTTCTTAAATGTTAAAAAAAAATGCCTTGCTGTCTTGAATAAGTACGCATCCCACATCCGGCAATGGCATGCTTCAAACAATCATCTCTGAGGTTCAAAAATTACTTTTTACATCAATTTAAAGTTTCTTCTTTTTTTAAAAATTTATTTTATTTTATGTGCATTGGTGTTTTGCCTATATGTATATCTGTGTGAAGTGGAACTGGATGGAGTTACAGACAGTTGTGAGCTGCCATGTGGGTGCTGGGAATTGAACCCAGGTCCTCTGGAAGAGCAGACAGAGCTCTTAACCACTGAGCCATCTCTCCAGCCCCAATTCAAAGTTTCAACACTCAGAAAAATACCATCTAAATATCACTGGCAAAAATTATATACATTTGTTTTTCTAGATAAATGAATAAACATGAGTCAGCAGATGAGAAATCCCACTTGGGACTATAGCATAAAAAGCTGGGGTATACAGTGACAGCCAGGGACAGAAGAGACTAATGCCAGAAGTGAAAACCTTTGGGTGCTCTTTATAGTTCTGAATCAGAGGTCTCTTCTATGATCCCAAACTTACTGCAAAAACTAGAATGAGTCAAATACTTCATACACATTTTACAGGCTTTCCTCCTCAAGGGGCCCAAATGATGAACAGGGAGAAAGAGATCCGGCAAAGAAAGCCAGAAAGCATGATACGAAAAAAATTTAAGAAGTTGGTGAGGGGTGGGGTGGGAGTAGGGTGACACAAGAGGACAGGATGGATGACCCAGATCCCCAACTGGCACTGGGGATCACAGGGCCTCCTGCATCCAAGGTAGGTGCTCTGCCACTGACCTCTACCCTCAGGCCTCAGAGGGATACTCAAAGCTGTGAGGATCTTCATGGCTACTGTGGAAATTGAGGCTCACAGCTGAGGTGAGCTTGTAAGAGTAGGAATGGGAACAGCAGCGCAGGGTTCTGGCCATCACCGTCCTCTGCTAGGGTTCTAAGTCACAGCAGCAAAGGCTGAGTGTGCTTCTGAGATGAAGCACTCTCTGAAAGTTATGCTAACATTAACGGAAGCTGGTTGGGTCTTGGTACCTTATGGTAAGGAACTCCGAAGAGAAAGTTCACATAGAAACCTTGGAAAGGTTTAGGAGTGTTACTCAACTGGAGAGTGTCTGTTAAGCCGATACTCTACCCCAGGTTCTACTATGCCCTTCACTTTTCCACATAGTGGAACAACTGCATGAAATTATGATAAGAAAATCACAGATTCAGCTGACATAAAATAATTAGAATCTTCACACAAGTAAAAATAAACAGATATATAAAGCAGATCCCTAACACCAAATTACCAGAAATGTGTTAGCATTTTCCTCCCAAAAAGGTAATTCTATCAGCTCTTGGAGTCTGCCAAAGTATATGGCTTACTGCCTCTGGAAATTGATAAAAGCTTACTTTGCAGAAAAATTTCAGACATGAAACATTATCTTTAAAAACTGTTTATAATACAGATTCAGTGCAGTAATTATTAATTGCAGCTAACTGTATAGTATTATCAGAACCTTAGACCATCTTTATAACAAATTCTCTTGTTTGATTCTTCTTGTGAAAAGTCTTTCACAGAGACATTGTAACTTTACCTGTCCATTTGATACATTGTGTGTATCAAGATCAAATAAAAGCATGCTGCTTCATAAATATCATTTTCTATTTTATTACAGTATCCCAATTAGAAAAAAATATTTATGATAAATCTATAGACGTTAATTTCTTTCTAGCTTTGTAACTAAATGACAAAAAGTAGGTATGACTTAGTTTAATGTCCACTGTAAGTGACAAGGCTTTTTTCTCACTGTAACTTGTATGGGAATAAACATTTCACATCTGTTGTGGAAAGGAATGCTCTGTCTCTGGCTGCACCCATATCTAGAAAAGAAAAAAACAGGAACCAAAACTGGACTCATCTTTACACGCTGAGCTATCTGACTTTGGGGTTACACTGATTCTGGACAACTAATGAGTATCCAAAAAAGTGACACAGTGACATCTATCAGATTTTGGTAGAGACTATTTTGGTCAAGTGTTAATTAGTTAATTAATTTAATCTAAAATTAAATGAAGACATTTAATTTTAATGAGTCTTAATTCTCACTCATATTTAATAGAGGCAGAAATATCAAAATAAAGGATAGTAAATATAAAATTAGCAAGTTATAAAACACTATATAAATATTCAGAATATTGTTTCTACTTTCCCCTGACTTTATTTTTTTTAATAATTTATTTTTTATTTCTTCAAGTTACATCTCAATCACAATCCCCTCCCTACTCCCCCCTCCAGTCCCACCCTTCCACCCTCCTCCCCCTCAACCCCCCCATCCTCTTCCCTTCCCTTAGGCTTACCCTACCTTCCCTTTGAGTTTAAGGTATTTATTTTTCCCCCCAACAGCTCTCCCTTTCAGTCCAAATAATGGTTCTTTTTCTTATAACTATAAATACAATACAAAACAACAGAAATAAATAGGCCACAATTATAAGAGTTATATGGCTTAGCATACATTCCCAATGTCCAGTCCATATGTATTTGGCACCTGACTTTAACATTCTACTATCTAACCGTCTCCATGAGTTTAAAGTTCTATATCTAACTCAGCTTTCATACTAACTTGCCTCATAATTTTAAAAATATCTTCTTAGATCCAGAACACCCTCTTGATTCCTAAACAACTCAAAATTAACTATGAGACTCTAGCTATCTATTCTTCAACCACCTCAGAGACCTGAGAGGGATAAATATATCTGATTATATAGGAAGTGCAGGGCCTGCAGCTTCCAAAACTAAAAAATGACATACCAGTGGCTGCCTGGACAGTTCCCATTAACTATGATAAATCATCCAAGTCATTCCTACTACCATAGAGTTTTTTTCTTTTTCATTATGTTAGAAGTGGGTATAAACTGCAGTACCTTCAGAGGCAACAGGTAAGCAATGTTAATAGAACTACAATAAACTAAAATGTAATGTTTCAGGATATAAGAAAATTCAAAATAGTACTGTATAGAAATACCAAATTTAGAGCTGGAGAGATGGCTCAGTGGTTATGAGCACTGGTTGCTCTTCCAGAGGACCCAGGTTCAATGCTCAGCAACCACATGGTGGCTCACAACCATCTGTAATGGGATCTGATGCCCTCTTCTGGGTGTGTGTGAAGACAGATCACTCATATACATAAAGATAAATAATAAATAAATGTTTAAAAATAACAAATCTATGCTAAATATGAAAAACACTAGACTAAAAAAGTCTGTACCAAAATCTGGTAGATGCCACTGTGCTTTAGAATCATCAAATATCCTTTCTTGGGGACCTACTAGTTGTCCAGAATCCATTTAACCCCAAGGTCAGATATCTTAGCATGTAAAAACGATGGCAGTTTTGGTTCTTATTTTTTCTTTTCTAGATATGGGCAGTCAGAGATGGGAGCAGGCTATCTTCATTCTCCTGGCAAATGTATAGTGATTACAGAGAAACGGGGGAGTGAAAGGTGTGTTCCTCACAATAGATACAGAACTATAGACACAGCCTACAGAATTTACTTCAGCAACCTCGGATACACACTCCTATCTATTCCCTAAATCCAAAAACTGCCTAAGTGGCTGTTTTCTAAATCACAGGTCCTCCTTGTCTACATACATCCTGTTTAATATTAATGAATTTATCAACACACAATGCTAGCATCAAGGCTATGGTGAAAAGCAGAGCACTTCAAGCATTTAATACAGCTAAAGGGGAAGATTAAAGATCAATAACAAAATCACCTGGTAAAAAAGGAAAAAGGTGTTGCATTAAAAGGGTTCTGCTTTACATGTGAAACAATACCAAGGAACCTGTATTTGTGCTCAACAGGCACTCCAAACTAGGCAAGGATGAGAACAGAAACCCATCCTTTCTAATAATCTTGTGACAAAAGCTGAAAGACATCATCCTATTAACTAGTGATCTCAACGGCTAATGCCGAGTACTTCCTGGTGCCTTTTATGTAGAATGCTGCTATTAAAAAACCACTAAACATTCTCTGTGGACAACACAGAGTCATTCATCTTTTATCAGCATCTCTTGTTAGAAGAGTATGAGTGGGAATAAAGGTGTCATTGATATTATGGAGTGGAAATTAATCAGAAATTTTTCTCATATTTTCCTCATCTCCCTAATTTACTTTTGTTCAAATTTCCTCCTGCTAAAAAGTTCATACCCAACCCCCTGTTGTACTCTTTTAAGTTGAGAATATTCCACGAGTGCGTCCACTGAAAAGCACCAGGTCCTAACACAAAAGCATTCGAAATTCTCATTTAGTTGTCTTTATTTTGCTGGCACCATGTGGTCCTTGAAGATGTAGAAAACACGGGAAGCCGAGTAAAGATCAGAGCAAGCTCATTAGCATTCTGACAAAATTGGAGTGGTGGAGACGTAGAGTTTGCCTAGTTTGTCGTTTTGAAAGCTATGAAAGCTACCGGTGGTAAGCTTTCTATTTCATTGTGCCTTTGTCTTTTGGGAAAGGGTGGGGGGGTTCAAAGCAGCAGGGTGTTTGTTAGTCCCAGGTCTGTACAATGCATTGTGGGAACCTTCCCCCGCACAGTCAGCCCTAGATAGTAACATTCCAGTTTGAGTCAAAGTTTTTGTTTTTTGGTTTTTTTTTTCACCATTTATAAGAAAGGGTATGTGTGTGAATCTTGGTTATACCCTTAATGAATTTATCACAGCTTTGCTTTTTCCTTTTGCTTGAATCATTCAGTCTAAAGAGAGAAAGAGCCTAAAATGTTGCCAGTCATTTCCAGAACAAACATTAGGATTTTGTGATTAACTGCTAATACGCAACACAAAGGATTGATTTACTTAGTTAAGACTTAAAAGCTGACTGCTCAACATCTAACAATGCAATTCTATTTCTGAAAGCGATACAGAGGGTGGATTGCTTTAAAGTATGCAAATGAAGAATACCTCTCAGAAAACCTAACTAAATCATCACCTACTTGGTTTTCCTCCTCCTCCTCCATCTTAAAGGTGAGGTTCATTTGAATGCTGCTATTTAATGCCAATGTTTTTAAGCAGAAATGAAATGGATAAAGGTCTTGAGGGATGAATATATCTGCTAAATCCTCCTATCTTGGATGATGACCCAAAAGAATGTCAGCAGCTCATTTTCCCAGAGAGCTAGGAGACCCCATGCAAGCCATATTCTGTACTTTCTCAAAGAACCATTTCAAACGTTGTCTCTCACAAGCTGTTGAGAATGACTTTCCTTTCATCTCTAGTATCCTAACAGTTCTTTGGACATCAGGGCCTCCGAAACGAGGGCTAAACAACGTTTTACAAGTGAGTTCTACATATGGCACATAAATTTTTAGAGTTACTGTCAATGTATATTTTAGAAACACGGCCTTGTTACAATAACGTGTTTATGTCACAAGCGAAATGTCGGAGAAGTCATTTTTTACCATTGTGGAAAAGAAGTGCTTTGTGCAAAAGCTTAGAATCAAGTCGAATCTGAGTGTTTAAACTCTTCTGGCATTTGAACGTATTAAAAGCCCAGAGGGTTGAGAAAGAGCAGGAGTAAGTAAAATACAGGAGACAGGAAGGCTGCTAGAAGGAGCTTGGAAGGGTAAGGTGGGGAGACACCACCTGCAGGCCTGGATCTGATCCTCAGCACCACAAACAAAATACAAACAGAAAACCCTGTTTGTCAGCTAAGAGAATGGACCATTTCTATTTGAAGCTTTTGAGAGACTAGCAGTTGGTTATAACATAAGAAGCCATTACCCTAGGTAGGCAATATGTTGGCATAGCGATGACTTTTAGACATTAAATATTATGTCAGCATATGTAAGTGTTTTTTAATATTACTAAGGTAAGCTCTAGGTTTCATCACTTTACAGCTTGAGTTAGGTCTTTTTCCATATTTTTTGAAAGTTCATTCATCTTGGTGTGTGTGTTCTGAGACCTCTGGAGTCCAGGCTGTAGGCCCAGGGCTGAACTGAAACTGACCACATGGCTCAGACTAGCTTCTCAGCCTCCCATGTGCTAGTAATAAAACAACAAAACCAGAAAAGATCTCCCATGTACCATTTTTTGTATTGCTACAATGTAGCTCACATGTATGTAATCAGTAGTTAAAATTTTACTAACTTAAAACTTAGCATGTTTAAATGTATCCCAACATTGAGCTGTTGTACTGCTAGTTTTAAAGTTCATTTTACACTTTGCAATGTGAATATGGCTACAAAATGGTCTCTGAAAATGCATTTTTCTATCAAAGTTTCTTAAGTAAAATTCTTTGGACTAGCTATACCAAATTTAAAAATAGGAATAGCTAAGTCCTATTATTTTTTGTTTTGTTTTCTATGTCTAGCTTTTTAAAGAAATAGCTAAACTACTTAGTTGTATAGAAAATATAATGTTTTTTCCTGAAACTATCTTAAAAATATATTTTCAACCTTATTTATTAGACTTTACTAGAAACCACTTTGTAGAAATCTACTACTAAGATATTATTCTGTTAAGCAACTTTGGAGAGACATGAAAATTACAACTTTAAAATGCAATGATTATTTGAAACTTCTAGTTTTAAAAGCACATTACATTTCAATGTCAGTAGATTCCAAAATGGAAGCTAGGTGAAGCATTGTAACACATGCAGCATGTGTAGACAGGATATACAGGGACACAGCTTTTTACATTACCTCAGACTGATGCTCCCTCACAGCTGTTCTTACTTCACTGGTGTCTAGGTTCTTATGGTTTAAAGACCAGATGTTTTTCACAAATGACCACGAGTTGAGTGAGAATAAATTAATGATTGATTTTTAAAGCTTTGATGGAATTAAGAATACTTCTTTTCTTCATGTGCCCATGTGAATGTTTGTCTGTTAAACTCCTTCTCTGTCTCTCTGTCTCTCTGTCTTTCTTTTTTTGACAAGTGAGGCCACCCTGCAGAAAACAACTGATGCAAAGCCCAGGAGTAATCCCTCTGTTTAGCTCAACACCATGGTTAGCCTTAACACCGCCTCCATTATTCAGTGGATTTAGAGAAACTCTCATTTATTTGTTAGTCTCAGTTTTCAGTTCTGTTGTCCTCTTTAAGGAAACCTAGACTTACTGCTATGTAAATACATTTGCATACTAGCACAATGAAATGTTCTAGAATTTTGATCATTCTTGCAAGCTAAACAGGAACCGTGTACATACATAGTTTGAAATGTGGAAAGAATCATGATGTACAAAGTTTTACTAAAGACTTTAAGCATATTACAGTGTGCCTAGGATTTTAATGGTATAAAACTAGTAATTTCTTTCCATAAACGTCAACAGTACATAGAGGTCTACTTAAAAGCAGAAACCACTAGAACCTAAGAAATTTATTATCACAAAGTGATAATTGATTCACAAACTGATTCAAAACAATTTTTCCCCAAAGAAACTTAAAACTATGTATTAGCACACATAATAATATTTTACATTCTCCAACACTGAGTCCCAACAGCAAAAAGTTTATTTTATGTGAGTTGGAATATGAATTTAGGAGATTCAAATTAGGAATTCACTTAGCTGTAATGCATGACAACAAATAATTCAACATGTACTCACAAATACACATACATACTTCTTTACTCCTGCACTGAGAAATACGATCAGGGTTTCAGACACACTTGGTGAACGTTTTCTCAGGGTTCCACATCCAGCTGCAGTGTATTTTAAGATAGATTTTGAAGTTTGGGACTGTTTTTTGTTTTTGTTTTTCCATGCAGTAATTAGGGATTGGGTTTTTCTTTTTTAAAATTGTGTGGCAGTATGGCTACAAGATGCAAGTTCTCCTTACAGTTTGGACCAGCCTCTTACTCTACCTGCAGGGTTTTTATCAGTATGTGAAAGGCCTGCACTAGGCCGCAGGGAGGACAACATATCCACAAACATTTATAATTATGTGGGAGTGAATGTACAAGACAACATGTATTAGAAATTTGTGCTTGAGCCGGGCGGTGGTGGTGCACACCTTTAATCCCAGCACTTGGGAGGCAGAGGCAGGCGGATCTTTGTGAGTTTGAGGCCAGCCTGGTCTACAAAGTGAGTCCAGGACAGCTAGAGATATTCAGAGAAACCCTGTCTCGAAAAACCAAAAAAAAAAAAAAAAAAAAGAAATTTGTGCTTGAAAGTCGACTCTTAAGCTTCCTTATTGCACACACAGCTGCTCTATATAACTAGTAATTAGTACAAATTACATTACCCACACACAGAATTCATACTGCCAAAATTCAGTGCTAGAACTTTGTAATAAATGAATCTTGTAAGATTTAATGAATAACTTTGAAATTCCTTGAAGTAGTCTTCAGCAGTTTTTCCCTGGTTACTGCAGGAAGTCTTATGCTGAACAATCAAATCACCCAGGATGTTTTATAGCCTGACTTAGAGGGAGAATTAGCATCCCACCCACACCTCCACTTCCCTATTTCCCTTTAGTTAGTCTTAATTAGAAACACTGACCTTAGTGTGTTAGGCTTGCTCAACTATGTAAAGTTTCGGATAAACTCAAAATTCAGATGTTTGCATAGGACATTATGATTTTGTCAAGACGTTATGAAATAGGAAGAAAGGCTGCTGATGCTGGGATGCATCCTGGTTAGAGAACACTTGCATAGAATATTCAAGGCCCTAAATGTGATCCCAGAAGGGTGGGGATTGGGGGCAGACAGGGCATTCTATCCAGAAGAGAAACAGAAAGGTTTCTAACTGGGGGAAAAAAAAGTATGTGGCCTTTACAGTATAATAGTATTCACCTGAGAATTAAAAATCATCTCGGGACTTAGAGCATGTCTTGCAAATTTCTTGTATAAAATTGATTTTTTCATTGGACGAAGCACATCAATACAAAACAAATGAACTACCAAAGTGCCCTAATTAACAATTTTGCAAGTGAATACAGACATCCCTGCAACACTGCTGACATTAAAATCCATTTGATGGCATATCAGCTTCTGTTAACATTTCAATAGACCAATTAAGTGACCTTTCCCCTTCAAACTCAATTAAGCTATCTGAACTTCAAATGCTACCTTACCATATATTTTTTATGTACAAGGAGAAAATTAATTTCTTAGTTTTATGGGTTTAGTACTCTAATAGGACTCAGAATTTCACATGATTTAAATATTATAGAACATGTAGTTGTGAACTTAATCATTCCAGTTAACCTTATATATTTTATTATTTTTTTTAAACAATTTGCTATTCCAGCTATAGCTTTGAAAAATTTAAATCCACAAATAATATTTGGGGACAAACTAAAAGCTAAGCAGCAGAAAGCCAACGAGGAAGAAGGGAACCCTTCTGGGGAGAGGAGCAATCCTTCCTCCTTATAGAGCATCAAAAGCCTCAACTTCTGAAGATACTCTGTAAAAGCCAAAAGGGAAAACCTCACATTTATACCTTTAGAATGTCTTGCTTTGAGGAGGAATACAGTAAACAAGAACAAGAAACAATGCAGAAGAAAGAAAGAATTAAGACTTAAATCAAACAATTCTGTTTCAACTTTCCGAATTTATTTCCAAAAATTTCCTGGCACCATGAGAGACCACAACAAAGGCGTGATTTCTGGGAGAAAGCACTGACCCTTGTTAGAATGTTAATCTGCCATATCACTTGCTCGTCCACCCAGCATGCACTGGTTTTGCTTCTGTCCATCACTGAAAGAATACATTTATTAAGTCGTCTTATTACTAGATGCATTGGTTTGTAATTCATGCTAACTACGTTGTCAAAGGAAAATTTATTTAAATTTTCATTTCTTTGTGAAACTTTGTAGATGCTGCATATCTCATGATTAGGAACAACATATAAAGCGTCACCCCCTCTAATCTGCCTAAAATCCCTTTTCATCCAATTGTTGAAGGCGGCTTGAAAGGCCCACACCGAGCTTATGACCACTGCACATATGGGGGAAGGAAACCTTTGAGGGTAGCTAATTAAACTGTTTGTCTTCTAAAACATTTAACTGGCTTTGGAGATTATTCTAATTAGGAATGTTAGATGTATTTTTTAATGTAGCTATTAAAATGAATTATAATCCAACAATCTCATGCACTGAATTAAATCAATGGAGACATGCCGAATTTCTCTATTTTAGAATGAATAGTTCTAGAAATCAATATGTTTTAAAATTAAGTACATATGGAGGAAACATAATATACACTTTATATTTATTTGGGTAAATGACTATGGTATTCACAAGCTCAGGAGGCATATCTGCTGGCCCTCAGACGTAATATTGCAGGGATTATAACTGGGAAATAAGAAACTACACTAAAAACGCATGTCAAAATTTACACCACATCTTTGCACATGTGTTTCAGAGCTCTCTTTTCATCAAAACTGCGCTGTTTTACATTCAAACAGAATGGTTCTGTATCTGTCTATATTTGTCTGTCTTTCTACACTACAAAAAAGACGTGGGGTTACAAACAGAACCACTAGCTGAGATACAAAGGTCAACGAGAAACCTGCTAGTTTTATGTTTATAAAGGCACTTTCCCCCTAAATAATTAAAACAGAAACAAAAGAAACAAATGAATTATGACTGTAACACACAACAGGCAGTCTCTCTTAGAATCAGAAGGTATTATTCTCTAAAACACTTTCTCTTTCCTTACTGCTGCAAGATTATACTGGTTTATCCCATTAAAGTAGGTAAAATGCCATTCTTGTGTCTTAAAGCTCTAGCATTGGAGGTCAAGAAGTGTATGCTGCTTCTTACAAGGCTAGTGTGGATGTAATCTTCCCAAAGTTACAATAATTAATGTTAAGCTTCTTTAGCAATACGTTTCTGAAAGAACTGGCCTGATAATATACTCAGAGCCTGGCTAGCTGTTTGTGTTCTGAGCAAGAAATGTACTCTATGCTACTCACGTATGCCAGCTTAAATCTTTAGCCAAACTAGGGTGATGATGAGGAGTTGGATCTATGAACAGACATAATATTGAAATCTATAGAAATGAAGTAATAGGAGATTCTGGCATACATAGAAATGTAACTTTCCAAATTTTCTTAATTCTAACACAGCAAATATACTGAGCTCAAGTTCTAATTATTTGTTGAAACAGAGTCTCCTTTTTAGCTCAGGCTGGGGTAGAACTCACCATACAGTCCATGATGGCCTCAAACTCACAGCAATCCTCCTGCTTCTGATTCTCTAGTGCTAGGATTTTTAGGTGTGGGCCATTATGCCTGGCTCCAAGTCTTATAAAGCAAATGTTTACAAAGTCATGCTTTTAACACTACAAACACTTACTTTTTAAGAAAGTCTCCATTCTAAATGAAAATGGCAAATTTAATTTTTACTTAAAATAAATAGAATTCCTATTTTTAGAATATAAAGTATCTCAGATCTTAGAATTGCTTTTAGAGTCCCTAAAACAGCAAATAAACTCATTAAAAAGCCCAGGGGTACTGCTTTTATCAGTTAATTTTATTCCTCTTCTAGTTGTAATAATAAAGTATGAATGAACAAATGAGCAAGCAAGAACTGGGAACAAAACTTAAGGACTGGACTACACAACGCTACCAACGCCCTTCTGTATGTTTATCTTAACAACAGACAGAACTGGTGCATTTTATTATCTGACTCACTTCTCCTTCTTATGGAATGCTTGCTCCTGGATAACAAGGGGCCACAGAGTCCAGCAGTGCTCACTACAGCAGGACAACCGCCTCGCTGTGACCAACATTTACATGCAAAGTACTGTGGAGTCCTCCTCGAGCTAGAAGACAGGCCATCTCCTACAGTCTTGCTGGTCCAAGTAAAACATTTCATAAGCTCCTGAGCAGTCACAAACACACACAGCTGTAACAAAGATTCTCAATGTTGTGAGAGGAGAGGGTAATCATGCAGGAGAGCTTCCTGGAGGCAGCTTAAAAAATCTAAAGGGTACATCAGATTTACTCTCTTATAACACCTTATTTAGCTCTTGCTCCCAATTACATAAAAGAAGCATGAAGGCTGGGGGCACAGCTCAGTGAAGGAACGAATGCCTAGCATGCTCCGCACTCTGAGCCCAGCCTGTAGCACTGTAGAGGAAAAATACATGAGAAATTTTGAGATAATTGAGAGTAATTACAGGCCTTCAAGCAACTACCTGAAACTACTAATAGTGCCGGATGGGGTGTGTGTGTCTGTGTGTATTTTCTTACATATATATGCCTATAATTAAATGTAACTTAGAAATCATGTATATCAAATGATTAAGAAATATATGAATATAATAATATAATACAGATGCAGCAATATACTGTGACAACTGAAAAATACATGAATGTGATATCTTGGTCTAAAAATAGCTTTTCAGATTTCCTAAGCAGGTAGAAGATGCCACAATGCCCATCTGATGAAGAGGAGTGAAGTGTGGGGGATGATACGGGCACCGTGATGTAGCATTAGGCCACTGTTAACCTTCTGACATAATGTACTCCTGTATCTGCCATCACAGCTAGCCGCGGTCACTGAAACCAAAGGTAAGAAGGGGGTGACTGTGGACTGTCATGCTTCCCCTTTCTTTACACAGGAACCGGCCCTGCTTCTGTCATTTAAGTAAATCCCTTGTCACTGGTAGCGCTTCTATACTGGAGATAGATGGGGACAGTGAGAGGATGGAGGGCAATGTGGGGAAGTAAAGGGGTACTGTCTCTTGTTTTCTCTATGCTACATGCACACCTAACTCGTGAAGCTAGGCTAACAAAGGTCAAACGTGGGTAAGGAGCATAGGTTGAAGAACACTGTCCTCTAAGCCGCACAGCCAGTATCTTTATCACAACAGCTGTGACTACTTGCAAGAGACTCCTAAAATCAGACTGTTGATTGTCAATGTCCCTCATCGAAAAAAGGGTTGGGTAGGTCACGGGGCCTTCATCTGCTCTGCCTGGCCATTTGCATGCAATTCTATTCTAACTGCTTATGTTCCAGGGACGTGATCGGAGTTTTGGTGTGAGAGTTCTTACAGCAATGGGGGAATCTGGAGATGGTGGACTGTGGAGGGTTAGCTGAAGGGAAAATTCCACTGAAGCAGCCTTGGGGATGTCGTCATCCATGCAGAGGAGGTGAGACTTTCCGATGATGCAGCTGTTTAGGCTCACTCACACTCCAGAAACCCCTCACCCATGCCTTATAAGTAAACACAAGGTTCCTGGGTAGAGTCATCCTTCAGTTTGTGGGTGGTGCTCTATAAACGAGGGGGGAAGGTATTTGCTTTTGTCTTCCCGGGGAAGGAGTTCTTACAGCAATGGGGCAGCTGTCCTTCACATTAGAGTGTCTTGCATATTTCCTGAAGCAGGGATCATACATTTGTGTATGTGTGGTTCTGAGAATTGGGTAGTAATTGCTGTTTTGTTTTGTTTTAAGACAGAGTCTATGTAGTCCCGGCTGTCCTAGAACTTGCTATATAGACCAGGCTGGCCTAGAACTCACAGAGAAGTACCTGCCCCTGCCTTCCAAGTGCTGGGATTATGTAGAGAGCTGCGACGTGCCGCGCCTTAAAAATGGCGCTGGTCTCCGCCTTCCACCAGCCCGACGGTGAGCGCTCTCGATGGTAAACAAGTCCATGTTTGGCTAAGACCGTTGATGTGGCTTTACTTGATTGGCTATACGTGGGCCTCTAAGATAGCACCATGTGGCTTTACTTGATTGGCT
>CAJQZJ010032395.1:10388339-10408448 GCA_907164525.1 Lophiomys imhausi
CATGCTTGGTTTGTCTCTGCCACTGATGACCTTCCCAGCTATTGCCTTTCTCACCTGTGGCACCTCATCTGGCTGCATGACCCACCAAGGCTTTCTATCTTCTGTTTAGAGCAATCTGTCAACATGCCAGGAGAAGGTCCAGCAGTTTGGGCCTCCGTCCAATTTCTTTCTTTCCTCATCTACTTAAACAGGTAGTCCTTAAAACCCAGAGATACTCACTGTCTAGGAATTTGGAACTAGTATAATCATTAGTGTTATTAGTTATAACAGTTTCTTTTGGGAACTGTATTTTGATTTCTAGATCTCATGGTTTGATTGAGTATAGAACTTTAATATGATCCAGAAATCTCAATTCTAGGTGTATATACAAGAGAACTGAAATGCTGTTTCAAACAGACAGCTACACATAAATGGTTCACTCTGGTCACAAAGTAAAAATAAGAACTGCCAATCAGGAGCTGAAGTGATGACTCAGCTAAGAGCACTGGCTGTTTCCACAGAGAACCCAGGTTCGAGTCCCAGCACACACACAGCAGCTAACAGCTGTCTGTAACTCCAGTCCTAGAGGAATCAATGCCCTCTTATAGCCACTGTGGGCACCAGACATGCACACACATATAGTCAATGTATATGCATATACATTGCATTATACAATGCATATGTATAAATAAAACTTAATTAAAAAGCCGGTCCATTAATAGCTAGACAGATAAACAGGATGTGTGTACACATACACTAAGATACCACTCAACCACAAAAAGGATGAAGAACCAGAACATGCCAATAACACAAATGAACTGCAAAGACAATATGTTAAATGAAACAGTCAATGACAGAAGAAATCGTTCCATTCCACTTATATGAAACATGTAGAATAAAGTAAACGCAGAAACAAAATGGAAAAGGGTTCTCAGGGGATTGGGAAGGAAGAAATAGGTTATTGTTTAAATGAGTGCAGAATTTCTACTTGGGTGACAAAAACTTTTGTATATGGTGGCAATAATCATGCAACACTATGAATGCATTAAATACCACAGAACTGTTTATCTTCAAATGATCAATTTTAGATCATGTGGATTTTTAATCTGTAAAAAATTGAATATAGCCAGTATGTACATGTATATAGAAAAAGTAACAAAGCAGTATTTCCCAGTTTAAAAAAAAAAAAAGATATGGTAGATGCTGAAGATGCTGAGTGTAGCAGCTTAGGCCGACCCCAGCACTTGCAAGGCTGCAGTAGGCAGGAAGATGATAAGCTCCAGGCTAGGTTGGCCTATGTAGTAAGACTCTACCAAGAAAAAGAAAATGAGAAGCCAGAGGAGGAGGGGAAGAAATGATAGAAAAGAGATGGGAGCCCAGAGTAGAAACCTAACAACCCTTGCTGAAGCGGTAACTGCCTCTACTGACCATGCTAACTTCTCATTGTATTTAGTACTTCATGTGTGTGTTTTCAGTGCATTTAGTATTGTGTGCGTGCATGCACACGTGCACATAGAAAAGCACATGACTGCTGTGTCAAGCATGTAGAGGTCAAAAGGACAACTTTGTGGAGTTGGTTCTTTCTTCCCACCTTTATGAGGGTTCCAGGATCAAATAAATGCATGCTGCCAGGCTCATTCGGCAAGCACTTTGACCCACTGAACAACCTTGCTAGAGCCAAGGGCATTGCGCATGCGTCGCTTCCCCTATGCGAGCCTGAGTTTCAACCTGTGAGGAACAAGCTTCCTTCCAAGGCTGAGATTCAGGAGGTACGCTGACATCTCTAACACCAAGAATGAGATATTATGAAAATGAATGAAAGTTGGCATGTACTAGAACCCCAAGAGAAAAAAGACATACTATCCTGTGTTTCACATTCTAACTAATTTTTATCTTAGTTTTTTGTTTGTTTGTACAGGAGTTGTCACACTCGGAGGTTATTTTTGGAGCTTATCAAGTTGGGTCAGTTTTAGATTTGTAGTAGAGACCCAGTCAGGATCAAATTCTATCGTGAATAAGGTATATAATAACTCCCAAAGGGATTCCTAGAGTCAATTTGTAGTCTATAACCTTCAAGTAAAACTGAATTTACTCTCCTCTATTGCTGGAGAAGGCCGCTGTCAAACTCAGGCCCTAGGCTGGGAGGGAGAACTTGAGTCTCCTTTGGGTAGAACCCTGGATAAGTGAGGTCCATGTATGAAAGAACGAAAACAGTATTTCTAGTTTCCTTACTAGTGGCATAAGGCTCCCTGTGTTGCTCCACATAGTAACGCACGCTTCATTCAGTACAGCCAGCAAAGGCAATCATCTCCCATTTGTCAACAAGAGAAACAAAGCCAAAAGTCACGATCAGTCGCCTTAAACTAGGCAAAGGAAATTACTCAAAGTTATTAGAGAACTTACAGTATCAAATATTTGCATTTTTATAGTTAGCACAGCTAATATGTTTAGAGTCCTTTAGAAACCAAAGGAAAAAATATAAATGTAAATTAATATATTAAGTTACAGATATATACCTACTTCATACAACTGTACGTACAGAAGGCAGGACACACAAACACACATGATTTGTTAAGGTACTGATAAATACTGTCTAGCTACTCTGTTGAGGTGACAAGGGCCATGACAGAACTCTAGCCCAAATTCTGCTCAGGGTTTGACCTTGTTGATCCGTGTGACCCTGAGCACCTGCTACATCTGTCCCCACGTCAGCATAAGGGATATCAGCAGTTACTTCCCCCATAGGTTGTTTTTGTTTTATATTTTAAATAGATGAACTTTTTCTCCAAAGTCTTCCAAGAAGCCCAGTACTTCAAGTAAAACTGATCCTGCGTTCAGTCTCCTTGAAGAGAAATGAGGATCCCGAGCTCCCTTACTGTCCTGACAGAATCTGAGGAGCCTCAGAAGCAGCTTGGGAGTTTCACAGAATAGTGTAAAGCCCTGGATCTGACTAATTTCTGATGTCATTAAAACATGCATTTTCGAATATCTCATGTATAAAAAGCTTATTTCTGGAAAAGTTGTATTATTAAATATAGTCTAAGAAAGCAGACAAGAAAAAGTTCAGGAGAGCTTCCCAATTCTAAATCCTGCTATTCTTTAAAATGGTCACACAGTTAAACCAGCTAATTGGAACAGATTTTGAACTCTCATTTTTGGTAACTGAATTCTCAATTGTTATCATTTTGTAGGAACACGCACACGCACACGCACGCGCACACGCAGGGTTCTTTGCCAACAGCTTATTATGCTTTTAGATGTATACAATCTGCACTGGCAATCAGAATTGCCAGTCTCCCTCCGCTCAGGAGCTAACTTGCTGTGTAACCCATCTTTACAAACCTTGCTATATACTTTAATCCTTTCAAATGCAGCCAGGACATAAAGTATTACAGACTTTAAAATCCCGTTCTCTTGAAAAAAAAAAATGTGGAGGATCTGTAACCAGATAGTATTCTCGAATTTCAGCGATCTAGTCCACAGAGCCACCCTATGCAGCGCGGTCTGCTTCTTGCAGTACATGGCTTCAGCTGGCCAGATCTTTCTTTCTCCCCAATGAATCAGTAGAACAGTGAAGATCTTACTTTTTTTTAGGCAGTGGCATATCAATGAGGCACAGATGTGTATTCCAACTCTGCACGGATGAGCACGCTGTTCAATAGTGCTGGCTCACACGGTATCAGGGCGAGTTATCACTTCCCATGAAGGCGCGCTTATCACCAGGGCCCAGAGAGGTGGCTGCAAATCGCAGCCTTTTTATTTTCAAGGCAGTTTTGCTGAACATTCAGGCTTCAAAGATTCACACTTCCAAAACTCTATAAGAGTTTGTGAACGCTCAATTTGCCAAAACTGTTTACAGTGTAATTGGGCACCGTACCTGTGTCCATGAGATAGCGGAGCCGCTTCTCCACCAGCGCGGCACGGCTGTCAATTTGCTTCTGTTCATTCTCTAGTGCTGCCAGTTCTCCTACAACATACTGACTGGTGTCTCTGAACCCTTTCTGTTAACGAGAACAAACAGGAAGGGGGGACAATCACTTGTAAGTTGCATTTTTCCTTTCTACAAACACTTAGTAAAGCACTTACCTAGAGAAGCAAGCACACACTTAGAATCAACTTTAGCACCAAGATGCCGCCCCCTCCCTGCCATTTGGTCATCTTTCCATACGCATCATGTGTGCGTGCAGATGTATGCAACAAACTGTTGCAAAGACTGAACATTTCAGCTGGTTGGTGTTACATTTATAAATTCACACCCAGATTTGCCAGGTATAAAAAGGTCAACAAGGAGTTAGATAGCTTTTTTTTTTTTCCTTAGAATTAGGTCAGTAATTTCGGCATAAACAAGGACAGAGGTCATCTCTCCTTTAGTGACTATTAAATATCTCTTTCAAACGTTAAATACATAGCAGCAAGGTTTTACTGTGAAGCTGGCCATCAAATTATCTAGAAAGAATCAGATTTCTTCTGTAGAAACAAAGTAAAAAGACCTTTTCTTTGCTTTTATAGGAATTTTATCATTTAAAATGTCTTTTAAATGATAAAAAGAGGACAAGTATGGTTGGACATGTCTGTAGTCCCAGTACTTAGACAGTAGAAAAGCAGGTGAGCTGCTTATGTGTTGAAGGCCAGCCTGACCTGCATAGTTCCAGCCTAGCTGGGGCTATATATTGAAGCCCTGACTTGGAAATCAAAAACCAAATGGAATAAAGTTTGCAATATTTCCATATTATCTTCCAGCTAGATCCTATATATCACTGAGTTGAAAGTGTTACTAATTTTTAGGGGTATAAATTTTAACCAGGCAAGGGGGGGTCTCAAACCTTGCTACTTAGGATTTAATTCAACTAGTTCACTGTTTAATTTTCTCTTTAACCAAAATTGTATTTCTATTTGAAATTTTACTTTCTTTCATAGCCATCCATAATTTAAAAATGATGTTATAAGTTTTGTTTGAAATGGAATACCAGTATAGCTTTAGGTTTAAATTTTCATACTATAGGTATAAATTATATGGGCAGGGTTATTAGTTTTGGTATTGGCACAATAAATAACTAAAAAGCTCTCCTTGTAACTCACAAGCGTTACAAATCTGTACCCTTTGACAGTCCTACGTATTAAACGGTAGCTCAGGGGCTGCTAATCAACACTATCACCAAACTGTAAAGTACTCTGCATCCAGAGACGGGGTGTGTCTTCCTCTGTCAGATGCCTTCCCGGGCCACTGATGTTCAGAGAGCTCCGAGAAACTGTATTCCGGTACCAAGAATTACAGCTATTATAAATTCTCACGGTCAGTAGATATGTTCCATTCTACTTATAGCTTACACACCTTCTGAACTATTTTAAATAGTGCATTCATATGTGAAGTCAATTTGTAATCTTTCTTGTTAAATTGATTATGGCAGTTGATAAATTTAAAGTTAAAATATCTTAGAGAATCATCAATCTGATACTTTTGTGTTCATTGAATACAATGTCACTATGTTGTTTAAAGATTCACATAAAATGGACAGTCTTCTATTTCAATGTATGCTACTGGCAAATATCAAACCATCCACCTGGTAGATGTTTCTCATCTACCTGCTGAATGGCACAGCATTTTCTAAAGGGATTTTTTTTTTCTGTCCAAAGGGATAAAACACACATTGTACTTTGCAGACACTACAAACAAGAAAGCAGGAATTGCAGCAAACACTAAACTTCACTGCATAGTTCCAATTTCATAATCAGACCCGTCAGCTCTGCAGTGCTGTGGACCAATCAGTGCACTTCTTTAGTGTGAGCACACGGCACACACAAACGTTCTGTAGCTCACTAAGCTGCACCAAATGCTTTCTCAGGGTACACCAGTGTATCCCGTACTTAGATTGTTCTGGGTCTCCAAAAAGTGAAAAACATAAAATGGGGCACTTTTAGTGTCCTGAAATGCTGCTGACAACTTTGAGTCGCAGTTAAGATGATTTTAAAATTCCAAAAAAAGATGATTTTTGTAACAGTGAAAATATTCAAACTGAAGATAATACAAAAGTAACACCATTAAAGAGAGCTGCACTTCTTTCTGGACAAAAATTCAAGTTAAAACTTGTTCTTCTTGCTTCTGTCCCGCAGCTGTCCATCAAAAGCAGCTTTCTCCCTGCGGTCTATCAAATATTTCCCTCACAAATCAATTTTACACATGATCAGCCCATACCCCTACTGGGCTGAACCTCCCCGTTAATTAAGTGAAGAAATTACCATATATATTATATTAATGCAAACATCATTCAGCTAGTAATTCACGGCTGATCTGGATAATGGAAAGGTTGAACACCCATTAACCCAAGCCAACAAAATGGGTTGGCTGAGAAATTCTAGCAGGTCTCATGTGACTTCTCCCCCTGACTGCAGCCCTGCGGTATCTGCTATTGTAATAATTAAAATCCTCCTGGTAGATCAATACTGGAATCTCTTTATGGGAAGTGCCCTGATGGAAATGTCTCAAGGAAGCTGGGGCTGTGGAACTCTGAAAAATTCATTTTTTTTTATCTGACAATTATCACCACACTGCAGACTAATTCAGCAGCATACCCTTCTCACACTGCTTTGAATGCACTGGAGATTGACATCTTAGAAAACCTAACATCTCATTTTAACAAATAAAGGCACTATTTCCACATACAGTTTGGAATTATCAGCAATCATGAAACCACACAAAAAATTAATATACATTAAGTACTTCATCTTCTGATGGCTTCCTCTGAGTTTCAGTTATCACCACCTTCTCTTCATTTCCTCTCTTTGTATCTTCCTGTATTGATCTCTGTCTTCTCATCTCTTAAAAAAAGGGGGAAGGCATGTAAAATTATTATAAAGCTTGATATTTATATATTGAAATGGGGCTTTACATTATCAGCGTGTCTATATTTAATACATAGACACCTACAGTTAAACACTGTTACATCATGAGGCAGTTCTACAAGCGTTCCTACCTGGTCTAGTCTCAACATACTGACTGAAAGACTGAAGCTGAGTTTTTCTGACTGTAGAATCTTTGCTAAACACAACAGGATTTCTGAAACGTTCTGTTGCTTTTTGTAATCGCTCAGTCCGGAGATCTTCCACGCCACTCTAAAAGCAAAAGAAGAGACGGCACAATAGTCCTGAATGTGGAATTACATGCCAGGGAGGTGATTTTTAGCAACTTAAGATAATGCTGTGTTTCTTGAGCTCTTCGGAAGCATCTTAAAGCATTATAAATAGCTCAACAGCAGGTTCTATGGTCAGTCAGCAAAAACTTTGGGATACATGGTTTAAATCCTTGATGAGTTCGATGTCAGTCACTATGAGTTCCATGTCTTCGGCTGGTGACGAGCATCATCGGAAGCCGTGTTACCTCCTATGCCCCCCAACGACTCTGCCCCATCGATTTGAACCCCTCTGGACTTGTATGACAAGAAGAAATAGTTTCCAATTTTATGCCCATTCAGATAACCACTAATGCTGGGTGAGGGCTAAAAGGTAGGATTATAATACTATCCCACTGAACTGAATTTCATCAGCTATAACTTTCCAAAGCCTGATTTGTAAATAAGTCCTTTACAGCCAAGGAAACTACAATTATCTTTTCTGGAGCTTCCTATGTTAATACTGGTAACAAATTCAAATGGTTCTATCAACAAGAAATATCCCAGAAGGCTGAGCCATTGCAATGTGTGGAAGCCGCAGATACCGAGGTGCTGTGTACCAAACAAATATTTCATTTTATACCTAATCTTTTATTATTTTTATTAAGTGTTTTGAAAGTAAATAGGGAAAGGCTAAGATGCATGACTAATAGCTAAGCCTGCTGAATGCTGAAACTGGTTATCAAAAGCTACCAAGACTTTGCCCTTCCTCTGAATTGAGACAATCGGTAATGAGGGAGCCCTCCAATGGCCTATTCTCTAGCCTCAAGGAGGCCTGGGATACAGAATCCTCAAGGGAAGGTAACAGTTTATCCTTTTCCACAAACACAGAATGCCTCATTTATAAATGTGTAAACTGAATTTTATTAAAAAAAATAAAAACCCAAATCAGTGCTAAAAGCTGCAAGGGAGCAGATGGACGCTGTATGTTCCTTCTAAACAGCATTTTCAAAACCTCAACGAAAAAGAGTCATATAAACGCAATCTGTTTAAAGTCTATGTTTTGTTGGAATAACTTTAGAAATTACTACAAAAGAGATTTTTGCAAAACAAAAATCAGTTTCCTATATGTAGATAACTAACTTATGAAAATGAAATGACAGTTTAATTTTTAAAAAAGTTATCTGATGCATTATCATTCGGATCAACCTTAGAATATCCTAACTAGATAATGAGAATAAAAATATTTTTGGCTTTAATTTCTTAAAAAGTATTATTTCCTTACTGTTATCTTAGTGACTATCCAATAGTCTAAAACTCAAGAACAAACATGGCTAAATATTTTTAGGGTTGGCAACATGCTAAAATATGAGTGTGATTAGCCAGCAAATCCCATCTTAAGAAACCTTTTTATGACGAGGAACTTCTGCCACTTTACAAATGTATTCCTCTAAACCCACTAATTCAGTTAGCCTTTTCAATCCATTGTATTATTCTTAGGCAAGCTTCATTCTGCATTAAATCCAGTGCAGAAAACTAAATTGAACGAACGCACAAAAAAAAAAAAAAAAACCAACCCACCACCACCAGACCCAATCCAGGCTTCCTTTTATTCAGAGATAGAGACTAAAAGTCTTCTGCCTTTGCCACACACTTTCATCACCAATTACAGACACGACAAACAGGGAGCAATGAGAGCCATTGTTTTGGGGCTTCAAAGCCACTCTGTCAGGGGGAGGAAATCCTTTCAGTCAGCACAGCAATCCCCACAGCCCGCAGGTGGGTAAAAAGTTACACAGGACTGCAGTCCCCAAAGCTGGAAACATGCTAATGACGGCTGTGAGGAAAGGAGGTGGGGTGCTTGGGTGGGGACAATATAGAAGCCAGTAAGAACAATGATCACATGCACACAATGTCATTTTGTCTAAAATGCTACTGTAGATAAGAGTAATAATGGCACAAATTTCAAACAAAGGTTTTAAATGCTATATTCAATCACATTACCATCTTCAGGTATGATGGATTCTTAGAAATAGCACTAACTGCTGTTCACTTGCATGGGTAAAGGTTTAGGAAGACAGAAAAGCAAGGTAGAGTTCTCTTGGCATTAGAGTTCTCTCAGCAAAACCAGAGTTCAAGAACAGTTTCTGTACAGTTCTAATTGCTTGAAGTGGCAGATGAAACAGCAGTTCCTCTGAGGTGACGCTTCTGACCCAGCTGTTAAGTAAGCAAGATTTACCTTTTCTCCTTGCTCTGAGGTATCAGTCACAGTTTTCTGGGCAGCACTGGAGAGTGAGTTTGCCACCTGTGGCTGGGCTACTAAGAGCTTCTTCAGCTTCAAGTCCACCAACTTACTATTTTGTTCTGTTAAACAAGCAAATACCATGAATAAATAGGAGGTAAGAGAACTGAGATGAACAAGCTACCAATCTTAAGTGACATCATGAGAATATCATTAAACTTCAAAAGACAACGGGGCTAAGACAGCACATCAGACTAGACACACAGAGAGTTCTTTTGCTGTATGTTTCACCCTTATGGCCAATGTGCCTAAAGATAACAAAGTTATGCTATAGGTAATCTTCATTATGATGACCTGAAAAACAGAAATATGTGATACACACATACATAACTGTATACATTGTACATAATAAAACAACAAACCAGATACTTAAGAGATATCATATTTGTTTGTTTGAGATTTATCTTCACTTATTATACTCCTGGCTAGCTTGGAACTCACTATGTAGAAAAGGCTGGGCCTGAACTCACAGTGATCCTCCTGTTTCTGCCTCCCAAGTGCTGGAATTAGAGGTGACCACCATGAACAAACCCTGACACTTGAATTTAAATTATATTATTCTACCATTTCAATTACTGTAGTATGTTAAATTTACACATGCAATATCACCCTGAAACATGTTATTAACATGATCTCAGTAACATACACACTGTCAGAATCCAGTGTTTAAATGTGTACATTCATACCCAGTATCAAACTAGTGTATGTTTGCAAATATTTTCCACTTAAACTTCAGAAATACAATAAAGATGATCATGATTTTAGATTGTATTAAGTACAGATAGAAATGGAAAGCAAACAAACTATGGTTGTAACTTTTCAAGGAAACAATTTCATTAATCAATAACCAAGTACATTAATCTCTAATATAAAGTCATTCAGAAACAAGTAAAGAAGCATTTCTACTTTAAAATTCACACAAAGTGATTTAAAAAAAAATAAAATGGTTGTAAAAGACATGCCAACTTTTGGTGAATGGTATTTTTCACAAAGATTAATAACTTTTTAATTATAATACTCTTAATAAATGTCATTATCATTACTTCCATGCAAATTTTTCAGTGTCTACTGCCAGGCTTCTCTTTTAGACAGTATCAGATGAACTATGGTCAAACCAAGATAGAGATTGAACAATTTATTATTAAAACATTGTGACTTTTATATACATATTAAAAAAGGAAATTTGGAGAAAATAAAGCCAGATAAAAATCAAACTGTTCTCTGTGTGCTTTCAGATTCCAGTCTGTACTCCTATCTTTACCATCATAGACCACAGCTGTGGACAGGCGCCTACGTCTGCCCATGCCTGTGCTTACTGGCATGCTGAGGGGCTGTACTGGTTGTGGGGAAAGTTGGATCATGCTGTAATCCCAGCAGTTGGGAGGCTGAAGCAGGAGGATTACCAGTTCCAGGGTAGATAGGCTAACACAGTGAGTTCCAGAGAAACCTGCTTTACAATCAGGGTCTATCTCAAACGAAACAAACCAAAAATCTCTAAGATATTACTTAACACCAAATAGGAGCTGGAGACATCTTTCTTTTTTAGGAGTGAATTTTCTTAATTTTTACTTTTTATAATTTACTTATTTTTTATATGTGTGTGCACATGTGTGCATTTGCTTGTGTGTATGTATGTGTACGCATGTGCCAGAGATGCTGACAATGGGTCTCTCGCTCAGTGAACCTGCTACTCACCTTCCCGGCTAGCCTGGCTAGCCGGCAAGCTCCAGCAACTGGCCTGTCTCACCCCTCAGGGCTGGGCTTACAGAAAGGGCTTTTACGTTGGTGTTGAAGATCTGAACTTAAGACACTCATGCTTGCAATGCAAGTATATTCCTGAATGAACCATCTCCCCATCTCTGAGAGAAATTTTTTTCTCCAAGAGTCAAGCTTGCCAGGATTAAAATTAACCAGATTTTTAAAATACCCCACAAAAGTTGTAATAGCTAATTTCTCTACATTACCTAAGTAATGGCTAATCTGATTGATTTTAGAATTCTGCAGTCAGAAGTCTGTCTTCAAGTCCTCAACAATAAAAGGATATTAAGAATTCTCTCCCCACTATCTCCACTCAGTTTCTAAGGAAGAATTTTGTCAAAATTGTAAAGGGAGGACAGGTAGACAGCAACAAAAATATTTTCATAAAGAAAAACTGAAGATAAATTCTACTGTTTTAAAGAAAGAACCAGAAGCCAGAGAGATGGCTCAGTAGTTAAGAATACTCTCTCTCTTTTTTTTTTGGTTTTTCGAGACAGGGTTTCTCTGTATAACAGCTCTGGCTGTCCTGGACTCACTTTTGTAGACCAGGCTGGCCTCGAACTCACAGAGATCCGCCTACCTCTGCCTCCCAAGTGCTGGGATTAAAGGCGTGCGCCACCACCGCCCGGCTTTAAGAACACTCTTAACTGCTCTTCCAGAAAGCCCAGGTTCAATTCCCAGCACCCACATGGAGGCACAAAACTGGCTGTAAGTCCAGTTCCATGGGATCCAATGCCTCCTTCTGGCCTCCAAAAGCACTAGTCACATACTCGGTGCACAAACATATCTGCAAGAAAGGAACCCATACACATAAACAATAAAATGAAAAATAAAAAGAGGTTTATTTAAAGATAACTAAAAGGTAGTTTTAATTTTGAGCTTTTCCTGCAATGTTGAGATTTTCTTGAACATCTTTAAGCACCCTGGCTTCTGTATAGAACGTGTATCTTAATACTAAGTCATGAGGGAGGGACTGACAGAGGCCATGAGTGTTCTACAGCTCTGCTGGGCTTAAGAGGACGATGGACACTTGCTCCCTGGAGAAGCTGCAGCAAGGAAGAGAAAAAACAAAGCAGGCCCATCAGCAAGGACACGTCACAAGTGGGAAGAGCACTGTCATCATCCCACTAACATTACGCAGGAAAGGACACTTATGAGACTTCATCCCATTTCTGGAGTCACTTGGGTATATAGAAGTCTGGGTTGCTACCTGCTGCTACTCATGAAGGCAAGGGAACAGGGCATACACCAAAAGAAAGCATGTGTGTTAAAGGAGAAGATGTGACAGTAATTAACCAGAGTCTATACAGGGAGTTTTCAAAGTGTCCTACTGTAATCAATCGCTCATCATGTGTAAAACAGTAATAATATTTAAATCAAGCAAGAAAATTGCAAGCTAACACAATTAAGACAAACTATTTTGAGAGAAAAATCTCACAGTATAGCCCAGGTTGGCCTTAAACTTGCTGTGCAGTCCAGGCTAGCCTGGAACTCGCTCATTCTTCCTGCATCCCTCATCCTTATGTCCCAATACATCCACCTCTGCCATTCTTCATTCTGAACATGTCAGTCTAAAGGATGGCTTTAGATTTGATCTTAACTATTCCATACCTACTCTACACATAGTATACAACAGACATCAAAACGCTGAAACAGTAAGGAAACCATTTATCAAATGCCTATAAACTGAAATTTAGGCTGATTATTAGTAATAAAATAACCTATGTCATAATTTACTATACTAATGTTCAGCTACTTGAACATTCAACTGAAAACAAAATAACATAAAGCATTAATGGAAGGTGGATTTGACTAAATGATTAGTGAGGGCATAAGATGTAAAAAGACTACAAAAGTAAATCACTGTTGATGAGATCTAAAAATACAAGCATAAGGTCTGTCATGCACTAGGACACAAAACATTGATAATGGGAAATTACCGGGAGTATCAAGGTCACTTGCTATATTAGTAAGTTCATCTCCACCTCCTACAACAAAGCCTTCAGGGGTCTCCTCGTTAGTGTCTATCTCAATATTATCATTTTCATCTGTAAGAACATGTAGCAATAATGTTAGTATATCATTTGTCTTTTATATCCTTTGTCCTCAACTCCGAACAAGAAAAACTAACATTTCAACAACAGTTACTCACACTGAAGTCTGACAAAGATAATCAAGTTAAGGATTCAGTTTTAAGTCACTTTTTCACTAGTGGATTAACAGTTATATTTTACATTCTAAGTCAAAGCTGAATTACCACATCAAAGCAGATGCAGAGGTTTTGACAATTTGCCACCCACTGTCTCTGAATCACTGAACTAATTAAGTCCTTGTGTTTTACTGTAAAATCTACTAATAATCTCTAATATGATAATATATGAAAATAAAGTTGATTTAGTAGAAAAATCCAAAACTCTTGAGTTTCATTTTTTGTCATTTATTAGATATAAATGCATAAGTGCATCCTTATGTGATTTTGAGTTTCCCAACTAGCCACCAAGAGTGCTAACAGTAATGAACATTTAACAGACTCCCATTTACTGTTAGCCAGTGAGAAGAAGAAAACAACAAAGAAAAAGGACTGAGAAGAGCCTCCTCCTGGCTCATGGGGATAGGCAGAGACAGGGATTGCTGCTGCTTTTACAGCAGTATCTAAAGCACCGTGTGTGTGTGTGTGTGTGTGTGTGTGTGTGTGTGTGTGTGTGTGTGTATGTGTGTGGCTACGTTACCTAAGCACACAGTCAGCCGGCAGCATTTTTCTCATTAGCTACGCCCAGCCCAGCTATTTCACCCATTTCCTGAAGGTGAGCACCTTAACTTCACAGTCCTCAAAACTTCTCCAAATAATTCTGTAGCTTAGCAAATACTTCTAAGTGCTAAAAAGGTTGTCAAACACTTTTCTGCAGTAATGTGTGCCAAAGACATTAACTATTAATGGTTTCAAGACAGCTAGCCACATGCGGCTACTGTCAATCAGTCACCATTATTATTACTAACCACAATTCATCTACAGCCAAGGGACAAAATTCAGCATTCATTCTTTTACATCAGTGGTTCTCAACCTGTGGGCTGTGACCCCACTGGGGTGCATATCAGACATCCACATTATGATTTCCAGCAGTACCAAAATTATAGTTACGAAGTAGTAACAAAGTGATTTCATGGTTGGGGTTATCACACCATTGCAAAACTGTATTAAAGGGTCACAGCATTAGGAAGGTTGAGGCCCACTGATCTGTACGGTTCTGTTATGTAACTTGTAAAACACTGTGCTAGATACTGAGGAGATAGTAAGTTGTTTTTATAAGGCATTAATTCTATTCAAAACAAACACATTGAAGTGATTATAATACCATGTAGGATGTGAGTTATGGGGTAGAAATAAGGTATAGGGCAATTCAAAAGACAAACAGATTTCTCTTTGCCAATGACACCAGGATTTCTTTCTTGGAAGTACTAACTGTTAAGTTAGGTCAACTGAGGGGAGAGCATTACAGGAAGCAGGAAGGGGAGGCTGGTTCAGAGAGAGCTGCCAAGTCCAGTTTGCTCAGGCATACTTAAAGGGAAACAAGAGAAGGCAAGGCTTTGAAGGGCAGAACCGGAGAGCCCAGAGGGGCAGAATGGGCAGCTTGATTATTAGTTGGTGGGAATAAGGAGATACTCTAGCGGGATCAGAGTGCTTCACAAGGTTATGCAGTGTGCAGCCAGGATATCTGATTGTGAGCAACTGTGACGTGCGTGTAGCTCTCAAGCAGCAGTGTAGCACCTTAGGTGCTTTACATATTTGATGGCATCAAAGCGACTCCTAAGTGGTGATCTTGATTAAACTTCCACATTGGTATGTGAAATAAACAGTAAGCCCTGCAGGGACTGTGGATCGGAGTACGCTACGCAGACAACAGTATCAGCCATGCCAAATTGCTGACGTCGCTGTTGTCCTAGAGAACAGAAAAGCTGAAGGTGGGAAATCTAGGTAGGAAACTGTGTTACCTGAAGAAGCAGTACAGAGTAAAACTTAAATGAGCCATGACAAGGTTGGAAACTGATTGGATGCTGGGGTATGGGGAGGAATAAGAAGTGAGGAGAACGCTTTAATCAACCTTAAACAGTGGTTTTGCTGTGGAAGGTGGCAAAGAGCAGATATATGGCTGGATATGGGTACGTGTAAGTTCCCAAGTCCTGTGTCATGTTAAACAGGTGCCATATGTGTTCTTTCCAGAGAGAGAAAAAAAAGAACCTCCATTTATATTACTACTCACCAATAATGTAGATGGACTAATCAGTGTTTATGCATGTACTGCTAGACTTACATAAAATGATAAAAATTGATCTTCTATCAGTTTATCCTATGAATGAGATTTTACTTCGTAGTCACTAACCAGTTTTGAAGTGAACTTTAAATTCCTTTCAGCAGTTAGTACAACACATTTCCCAGCCTGTGGGACTACTTTAATGCATTCTAACAGAACTCAAGTACATGTTTTTGTGTGCATACACACATGTCTGTATCTGTGTATCTACACACACATCAATCAATATAGTTGTCTTCGTGGCTAGCCGTGGACAATCTAGTAAGTGAGCATGGTAGAACAGAGAGCAGAGATCCACTACATCAGTGAGAGGGAGTACAAGGATGGTCTGTGTTCTGCGTGACATGTGCAGGAACTGAAGACACGGCTGACACCACACAACCCCATGACCTAAATAAAGCCCTGGCAGTGTGAGCTACTGCTGCACGGAAGTCTAGGCAGTCTTCTCTTTCTTTACAGGTGAGGGGGAATCAGGATAAGATAAAAGCAGCATCTACAGGGCCAAAAACAAAACCCAGGCTGCCATTAAACACATTAGAAAAATAAAACAAAGAAGTTTCCCACTTATCCTGCTTTTTTTTTTTTAATTCTAAACCAAGGTTTCCATTCAGAACTTTCAAAGTGCTACAGAGACAAAACAAAAGACAGGAAATGCGATACAAGTATTATAGCCTAATAGAAGAAAATACAAATCACCGAAAATCTTTAAGATTTCCCCCAACATGTTTAGTGTTTCACACTACCCCAAGTTATCACAGGAATTAGATTCCTATGACTCCATGTAAACTTTGGATATGTTAGGTAAGGCTCAGCAAACTACCAGCCAGGAGCAAAATCTGTACCATCGTTTTTTGAGGGGCAGATAAAGCTACGCCCATTCATTCAAATTAATTCAAAGCTGTTTTCAGTCTGCAAGGGCAGAGAGCAGCTGTAGTAGAGAGTAGGTGGTATTTACTCTGGCCACAGTAAGAAGTTTGCTGACTTCTGGCTTAGACAAGTGGCTGCAGTTGCTGGGCAGGTAGGTGCGTACACATGAATATTTAGATTTCAGGAAGACTCTTACTCTAGTACTTTTTCCTAAAGGTTTCTCTCCAACTGCAGACTTGATGATGACAGCACAGGGCTGAGGTCAGTACAGGGATGCTGAGGCGAGAGGGAAGAATAACACTCACTACTGTTGACAGAGAATAAATAGGCCCATTCTACTCGTCTCAGGTCAGTCTTAGCTCTTTCTGTGTTTTCATCTGCACTTGCATTTTTCTGTAATAACATTCACAAATTGCCAAGTTATAGGGTCATGGTGTCTACCCATGAATTGTTAAAGAAAATGCTCATACAATCAACAGAATAAATAGTACTGAACCATCAAAACATGGGAATCCCATTATTTTTTAACCATGTGGATGGAAATGAGATCAGTATGGTAACTGAATCAAGCCAGATAGACAGTGGCAAGTACCATTTCTCACCCATGACATTTCCATACGGAATGGAGACGAGCAGATGGACCCAGAGGGGAAGACAGGGGAAGAAGATGATCAGATAGAAGAGAAAGTTCCACTGTGCTACTGAACAGCATTAACCTTAGCCTTACTCTTATTTTCTTTGTTCACTGTATTTACTTTCACTGTTAAAGGATGTCAGATCCAGGTCTTAGCTATGCCCTGTTGTAGGAAGAGCTCAGTCATGGGCTGCAATGTTGAAAAGGTTTCTTGGTCTAGTCTAATCTTGATATACACTTGCAACTGGCGATGTATTTTCTCTTCTTAAACATTCTCATCTGAGGAGAGGGTCTATAGCCTTCAACAATTCATTTTGTTTGTTTTGTATGTGTGTGTCTGTGTGTGTCTGAGTGTGTTAGTAATAATGACTGAACTGGGGAGGGCCTGACTCTCCTAGGCAAATACTCGACCTCTCACAACCCTCATAATACACAACTTTTAATGTAGGTTGTATCACAAAGCTAGCACCAACTACACAGCCAGCCAGTATATCCTATGCCATTAACTACAACTTTATTCTTAGTGTCCTTAACATTGTCATCTTACAACAGTAAGCCTTTACTCTAAGGAACCCATAAATCATAGCCATAAGCTTTAGTTTACTTTGAAGAGACTTACTATTGAATGGGCAAGACCTTTCCTTCGCATCAGCTAAGGTTTTATTCGAGCCCTCATTTGCCTACTCTTCAGGGTAATAATATTCTAAGGTTAACTAAGGACAAGTACCTGACATGTTTCATTAGATAAATAGGTTATGTATCTTTGGAGTAAAAAGCTCACAGGCCTCTTGAATATGCTCCCAATTTTTTTTAAAGTGAAGTTTCAAATTAAGGATGATCAAACTGACTACTGAAAGGCAAAATTACAATTCCTTTCATTTATATGGTCCTTGTCTCAACATTGAGCTTAGAGTAATCTGAGAATACTGAAGATATCCTCTCTGATATGGAGCATAGTAACTGTTCTTACATATTGGGCTGCAAGAGTCTTATGTGGCCTAGGCCTGATGCTCTTAGCTCTACCTCTCAGTCCTGGGGTTCCAAGTATTTACCACCATACCCTGCTAAAAGTAGCTCAAAAAAATTTTATTGCATTTCTGTGTGTGCCGGGAGGGGAGAATGACCGTAGCATAGCCCACATGCAGACTTTTTGAAATTGATCCTCCTTACACCAGGCATGTTACAAGGACTGACTTTAGGTCAGCAGGCATGCTGGGAAGGGGTAGGAGGCGCTTTACCAGCTGAGTGACCTCACTAGCACACACACAATATCACTTAAAAGGGAGAGCTAGAGCTGGTGGGGAAGTTCAGTGTCAAAATGTGTGCTCCATGGGGGCTGGAGAGGTGGCTCAGAGGTTAAGAGCACTGGCTGTTCTTCCCAAGGTCCTGAGTTCAATTCCCAGTGTCAAAATGTGTGCTCCGCATGCACAAAACCAGGGTTCAGTCTCTAGCGTCAAGCCAGACCACGCTGGCCATGGAAAGGCTCACTAGTACCAAGTCCTACCATCCAGACACTTAAAGGTGTGACTTCATGTCACATACTCTTCCAACAATAAGGCATCAGGGGATATCAGAAACCTAAAACGTATAATCTCCTTCTTTTCCTCCCTCTCTTCCCCTTCTCCTTTTTCTTCTTCTTTTGGAATTTTGAGGCAGGGTCTTGCTATACAGGCAAGGCCAGCCTCAGGCTTGAAATCATCCCAACCTCAGCATCTACCCTAAGGGCCAGGATTATAAACTTGTGCCCCCATGTCCAAGCTAAAGAACAACCAACGCTTGCATTAGAAATTAAGGTAAAAAGTTGACTTGGAAAAAAATAGCATATATCTTCTGATTTACTATACCTTCATTAGCTTAAAACAAACAACCTGTATCAATAGGCCAGACGTTTTTGGTTTTAGGCAACATTTTGAAGTAAGAATAAGTCCCAAAAAGGTCTGCTGAAGATTTCTGGGTTCTCTGTAGAATATGCCACAAGATTCTTTAGCTCACCTCCAGATGCCTTTGACCTTTCTTTCAACTTTTCTGCAGCCATTTCACCATAGCTGGGAAGTTCTGACATCTTCACTCCGCATCGAGCTTCTGCTATTAGCTGACGAGCCCTCTCTCTCAGCTGCCGACGTCTCTCTTCATCTTGCTGCTAAGATATATTGAACAGTTGCCAACTCAGTAATTGACAGAAATGCAATTTCATTTTCAATCTGATCATCGTGATAGTAACTGGTTACAGCATGGTGCTTGGCCCACATCATAAACAGGGTGCTCTGCATCAGCTGGATGTCATACCATTTTTTAAAAAGACATCTTAGAATCAGCTCTTTAAAACATCTACCAATCACTGAATTAAAATGTCCATCACAAATTTAAATTAAAGAATGTTTGGCAATGCATACTGTTAGAGGAAAGGCAGAAATTATTAATAACAGAACAGATTTAGAGAAGAAAGTCCCAATAATCAGTATAGAATTTTAATTAATAATTTATTTTTTGGGAATAAAGTTTAACTTGCTATTTTCTAATAAAGGTACTGAGCACTGTCTAAAAGACACCTTGAAATATAAAATACAGCTATACAATATAGATAAAATATAGGAATGGTATTTTCCCAAAGAGTAAGAGTGAAGATAGTAGATCATTAAACAGTCCTAACTTCAAAAATGCCAACAATAACATAATGGTGATAAGAAATTCTTTTGTGCTATATTTCCTCCTAGATGCATAATAAGGGAAAAAACAATGATAAAGGCTAATAAGGTTATGAATTTAAAATTACTAACCCTGCAATAAATAGGTAGGATAGCTGGTGACTACTTAAAAGGGATTATTAAGAATTGTAAGTGGGGGTTCTGGATCTAAGAAGATATTTTTAAAATTGTGAGGCAAGTTAGTATGAAAGCTGAGTTAGATATAGAACTTTAAACTCATGGAGATGGTTAGATAGTAAAATGTTAATGTCAGGTGACAAATACATATGGACTGGGCATTAGGAATGTATGCTAAGCCATATAACTCTTATAATTGTGGCCTATGTATTTCTGTTGTTTTGTACTGTATTTATAGTTATAAGAAAAAGAACCATTTTTTGGACTGAAAGGGAGAGCTGTTGGGGGGAAAAAGAAATACCTTAAACTAAAAAAAAAAAAAAAAAAAAAA
>CAJQZJ010032395.1:10408548-10474639 GCA_907164525.1 Lophiomys imhausi
GGGGGGAGTAGGGAGGGGATTGTGTTGAGATGTAACTTGAAGAAATAAAAAATAAATTATTAAAAAAATAATAAAGTAATACTACTCTTGTACAAAAAAAAAAAAAAAAGAATTGTAAGTGGGGATCAAGAGATGGGTCAGTAGTTAAGGAAAAATCCTATGCCACTATGATGGCCTGAGATCTGATTCCAGCACCCATGTAACAAACCAGGTGTGATCTCCCCACACAACTGCAACGCCAGCACCGTGTGGGCACACAGGAAGGATGGTTGCTAGGTTCCAAGACGGAGAATGATACAGGAAGACACCTGATGCTTTCTCTGGCCTCTGTGTGCATATGCAAGACACATATATTCAGGGTTTGTGTAAACACACACACACACACACACACACACACACACACACATCATGAGAGAGAGGAGGGAGAAAGAGAGAGAGAGAGAGAGAGAGAGAGAGAGAGAGGGAGAGAGGAGAGAAGTGCCAATACAATGGGAAATTGTTTGGTAAGCTTGAAAGTTTATAAAATAAAGCAAAACCTACAATAATCTGGCTCCAGTATCTTTGTAGGACTTTCTTCCCTAAAATTTCCTACTCTCCATAAAACATCTGTCCATATTAATACTGAACATCTGTTCAATTGAACATAACACACACACACACACACACACACACACACACACACACACACACACCATATATACCTGTGGCTTTGAATATTTCATTTCCTCTTCCTGGATTATGGTTCTCTCATATCATTTAACTTCTACTCATTCTCAAGATCCAGTTTAATCCACTAAGCCTTTCTGACATCCCATTCCATATAAAGTGCTCCTTAGTCTGTCACTGTAGGTTCCTGTATGTGTGGATGATTGCTGGTACTGTCAACTTAATAGAATCTAGAACCACCTGGGAGCTGAGCCTCCCGGCATTCCCATGAGACTGTTTTGACTGCATTCATCGAGGTTAGAAAAGCGACCCACTGTGGATGGTGCCATTCATTCCCTGAGCGGTCCTGGACTATGGGAGGGAAGAAAAGGAGCACTCACACACTCACGGTTCTCTCCTGCTTTAGGCTGTGATCTGACCACTACTATGGGTTCCTGCTGTGTGCAGTTTCTCACCGCAGTGTACCTGTCTGAGAAGGGAAGTAATCCTTTCTTCTTTGAGTTGGTTCTGTCAGAGTATTTTACACCACAAATGGGAAACAACACCAGCAGCAAAAACGAAAACACTGCACAAAAACTAAGATGTACATAGAGATATTGTTTAAAGCAATACTTAATTGTAACTTTGAAACAGTATTTTTGGCTGGGGGGGCAGAACAGGCAAAAGGTGTCATGGCTTTTGTGTTGTAGGACAAGTTGGATCTGGGACTGACAGATTGTGTTGTTTGGTTATGCTGATGGCTGCACCTAAGAACAGGAGGTGAAAACAGAAATAAAGACAAGAAAGGAAGAAGACAGCAAGGCAGCAGGAACACCAACAGTGGGTTGGTGTGTTGGCAATTGTATGATGTTTGTCTTTATATACTTTTTCTAAGTTTAGGGGAATGAAAGATTAATCTAGCAATAGTAAAATACAGATTAACACAGAGGAACTAGAAAGACATGAATTAGCAGGTTTATGAACAGCCCAGGTTACCAGCTATGGTAACATTCAGGAAGAAATAGAAAAGATAGATACAAGAGACGTATCTGAGACAGACCTCAATTTCTGTACCAAAGTTTGGTTAGAGATGTAGACAGAAGGAGGAAAATAAGACTCAGAAGTTTAAAACTGAAACTATAACTATGGACTTACAATACAAATAGAAAACTAAAGAAACCCTGAGGAGCGAATGCTTGAGTTTAGAGAGAGTGTGTCTGGAGGGGTGAGAGAGCACCTGAGTAAATGTCTCAGTAGTGAGCTGGGAAGCCAGTCTGATGTTTTGGTGAAGTCAGGCAAAGCCAGAGCTACAGTGTTGAAGGATGAATATACGGAAGCCTCAAGAGAGATAAGGAAGCCACTGACTAAAATTTGGAGAAAGCCAGACTGGTCTACATAGAGTTCCAGGACAGCCAGGGCTATGCAGAGAAACCCTGTCACAAAACAACCTATTGTGTGAACATTGGAAGCTACTCAGAAAATTTAAGAGGAGCAGTCAGGATTGGTAGACAGGGTGGGAACCAGATAGGTGGAACTCAAATCTAGTTGCTTTAAAAGTAATATTTTTGGGGGGTAGCTAAAAAAAAAATCAAGAGATTTTGGCATTATCAAAATCAATAAGAGTAGATTAATAGGTGTGAAAGGTAGGCCTTGGGACACAATCTGAAGTTCTCCATAGGCAAACTGGCACACTTCCAACTATCAAAAAGAACAATGATTACCATGAACTTAATCAATGAAATTTGCAGTTCAACATGATGGTAGAACTTAAAGTATAACTCACAAAATTTGTGAGCACAGTAAAAAGACACAGAAAGAGATCATATGTAAATCAAAGATTAGAGATTTTTAACCCAGAGGTTGGCCTTATCGTCATTTACCCTGGGTCAACCACACATCATCTGTGTTTTGATATGAAGCATATTGTGTATACACTGTTCAGAACATTCTACCCCAAGTGTTAAAGTGAATCCACTAAGTGTGGATATAATTTCCATTTTATCCATAAACACAGGGGACAGAGCAGAATAAACAACATAGCCAGAAAGCAGCCCTCAAACCAACTTCCACAACCAGGGAATTGCATATTATCTTAGACACATCAAGGGGAGAGACTGTTCAGTGACTTAGGGAAATGAAGATCTGATCACAATGTTCACAGAGAACCAGAAAGACTGACAATGGATGTGGGAACATTTTACAAGCACACAGAAAAGGGGCGGAGAACAAGTTGCTGGGAATGTACAAAATTGTTACAGTGGAGTCTCCTGAACTCAGTAGTGCAATTGTAGCTACTCAAGCTATACTTGAAGCACTTAGGAGGCAGAGGCAGGAGGATTTTGAAATTGAGGTGAGCCTGAGTTACACGGCAAGATCCCGACTCAAAGCAAGAACACCACGAAAGCCATCTTTTTATTTTAATTTTCTATAAGGCAAACTAATGACTCTTGTAATATTTTAACAGAACTATAGGAGAAGGGAAGGAGGAGATGAGACAGTAACTTCTTGGGGTAAGACAGTGAAAAAGCAAAAGAGAGGTCTGACATTCCAGAGAAATTTTCTTAGTTTTTAGAAACAAGCTCATTTGTAATTTGCAGGGTAAGAATGAAGACATATGATTTTATATATATATATAAAACCTTTCACTTGTTATCGGTCTTTATTTTAACTCTGAATATACACTATGAATAAATGAAGATGAGACTTGATGATATTTTAATGATAGTTACTGTATATCCTGGGCTTTTCTTTCATTTCTTTTCTTTCTTTCTTTTTTTTCATGTGTAATTTTGTATTCATTATTTCATTTAATTCTTACACCCTACCCTTTTAAACTAATGACAACAAGCTTCAGGTCCCAATGCCACACAGAAAAACACATCCAATAAATCAACCCACGTCTGTCTGATTCCACAGTCCTTGCTCTTAACTATTAAATTATTTGACCTCCAAAATGTCAAGTTTAAAACAGATGTAATGGCTCACATCTATAATCCCAGAATTTGGGAGATGGAGGCAAGAGAATCATGAATTATTAAATAAGGCAGCCTTAGTTAATGTAAATTCTAGCCTAGCCTGGGCTACAATGATACAAAAACAGAATCAAGAGGCAGGTGATAGCTCAGTGAATAAAGACACTTGAGTTGGATCCTTGGAACCCACAAGGTGGAAAGAATTTTGCTTTTTCTGACTAGTTGCCCTCTGACCTCCACCAGCATGCTGTGGCATGTGCACAGACTCCCCATCCAATAAACAAATACAACATTAAAAAAAGAAAAGAAAAAAAACCAAAACAAAGCCAAACAGATCAAGTTACAGGACCAGCTGAGAAAGACCCAGCCTTTACTAACCCTGCATCCTTCAAACTTAAGAAGAGTGAGAAAATTAACAAAAACCATGATTTAATAATATGCCATAGGCAACAAGATTCAAGCCAATTTCATTACATGAATAATAACTTCTGACGGAGCTAGGATATGATGATTCAAACTAAGATAAAGTAGTCTTTGGTCATTTTAATTGAGTTAAAATAAAACAAGTGATCCTACCTTTCCAAGTACAAAGTGGAAACCTATATTTTTCTTACAAGCTACGGCCTCCCAAACCCTCCCTAATGTTGCCGAGAGCTCAATGAGAGTGTGATGTAGAGCAGACTACCACTAACAGAAACGACTCTAAACACTAATCAACACTTTGCCAATTTCTATGTAAATCGTTTATTTGTACTTATTTACCCATCATTGTTCTCTACACAATAGAAAAATGCAAATGAACAAATCAGAATGCAGCTCTAATGGGACTTTCTGTTTATAACCATTAGCCCAGAGGTGTGCTGTAATTCAATTCTCAAGTAGCAAGATTTAGCCTCATTAACAGACTGCAAGGGCAGGTTACAACTCATAAAACCCCTACAGTAAACAAAGTTTATAGACTCAGCACAAATTCTTGAGCCTGACTGACAGAATTTTAGTTCCCTATCAGATTGCCTTAATTTACTTTTCTACTAATGTCCTTACACCACAGAGACAATTTTGCTTGGGCCCACAGCTCTCCAGTGGGATGGCATATCTGTGTTGTTTGTTTTCTCACCCGTGGTAAGAACCAACTGAGAAAATAAAAGATAATTGTTGAAAGTCATGGGAATGCCGCTCAGTGGTGGAGCATCTGCCTGTTTGGGAAAAGCTCTAGGTTCAATCCCTAGCACCATGGCTCCCCCGTCCCAGCAAAAAGCTGGGGAAAATTTGCAATTGTATCAACTGATTGCATAAAAAATTCCAGCTTTATTGGTAGTCTGAAATTTAGAGTTTCTTTATGAGGAGATGCATTTTGAGTAAACCTGTTTTGTCTATGTGTAGGGTGCATTAAATGTCAGATCGTGGGCATTGGGGATACACCTCAGTTACTCAATGTTTACTTCCCATGCATGAGACCCTGAGTTCAGTTCTTAGCACCACATACAGTCAGTTTGTTTGGCAATATTTAAACAGTAGATGGTGGCAAAAATCTGTGCATTTTACCATATTAACCAGAAATGGCTATACTGTTGATGTCCAGAGATGACATATCCAGAGAGTAGGGCTAATAACCACTTTGCTAGTTTAGTAAAGCACTCACTGCAAACTGCTCAGGCATTATGCTGGCTAATATTTCAGATGATGTGGCCTAAATCTAAATACAGAAAATATGTTTTTGTTATCTTTTTTGGGCCACTCTACACACAAGATAAGACAAGGTTTGACCTCCTGCCATATGTAGATCATCAGTTTCCTTGTGAAAGGTTTTGTTTGTTTGTTTTTAATTTTGTTTTCCTGAGGTGCGAGTGTACAACAACTTAGAGGGCCATTATCATTAAAGGGAAGCCTTTAGTGGTAAACTTATTTTCAATTCACTTCTTACTACAGAAACCTAAATAAGCTGATAGTTACTGTTTCTAAGACATTTGCCTTTTTCTACAGAGTAAGAATGACTTAGGAGGCTACCTTTGTCTTTCTTAAAATGGATGGACTACAGGTAGAGTCTAGTGGGAGCTTATTTTGGGAGGCCTCTCTACCCATGAGTATCTTCTTATAAGTTACAACAACCCTTTGAGGAGATACCAGCGTGTTTTCGTATACTGTATGTTTGTCTCTGCTCTCCATCATTCTGTATGACAGCTTACTAGCATCTTGACTGATAGAAACTGAATCTCACTTAAATACGCTGCTTAACATCATACACATTGCAAATGCCACAGTAAGAAATAAATTAAGTATTGCCTTGAAATTTCAAATCAGTGGTCTTACACAATCTATGCTCCTAGCATTATTCTGAGATCCCATTATCATTGTGATATTAAAGTTCTTGTTCTTTACAAATCAGTTCAAGTTCACCTTTGTGGTGTTCAGGAAGATGGGCGATATGAACTTATTTGTTTACTCATTTAAAACCTGGGTCCCGAACTAGAATTAGAAACCCAGGTTTATAATGGGGAGGGGAATATAGGGCCATCTTCAAGGCAAGCAAGGCTAATGGGCCTGCACGTCAATGCATTAGACAGAAAATATCCTGCAGAAGCTGGGTCGGAGCTAATAACTTTGGACACAAACTGAAAAACATTCAGCCTTTTACTTACTACATGTCTTGAGGCCACCATTTGCCGCTTTCCTCATCCTGCTGAAATGGTCTATGATCTGCTACAGAGAGAGGCGCTGGTAAAACCTGATGAGTTACGGACAAACTCTTCTAGAATAAGTAATGTAATTCCTTGTTTCCTTTCCATAAAAATGTATTGGTATGCAATTTTTATATTTCACAGTTCACCGACATCTAGGCAAGCTTTCTTCCGCTGCTTCAATGGTGCTACTTTTAATTTTATCCTCCTTAGCTGGAGTAATTAAAGTGATCAGCAGTGGCACCCAGCAGCTCTGATGCAGCTACAGCCCCCAGCACAGTTTGCTTTTAAAGGGAAGGAGAAAAAAACTAGTTTCATTTTACAGAGAACAAGAAAATCAAGCTCCCCCAACCCTCAACTTTATTCAATTGCTCTTCCAGCTGCCTTTGGATCTTAAGAATCAAATAAAAATGGCTGCTTTTGGGGGGGGGTCCTTTTTATTCTTGCCACAAATGTCACAGAATGACATTACTCTATGCCAAAAATGTCCCATGGATTTGCGAAGGTGAATTAGAACATGAGAAACTGTCAGTGTAGTTTTTAAGTCATTACCCACCCAAAGGTGTCTTTTACAATAGGAAATAGTTTATTCAGTCACTTGAAAATATACATTGACAAGTCCTTCTGCTTAAGAAACATGTGTCTATTATATTTTCATGAGATAAGCTTTAAAGAACATATCAAGCAATATACTTTGTATTCTTAACACATAAAACATTTTAGAACAATTCTCCCTACCCTAACAAAACCCAAAGTCTGGATCTTTATCTCCCTCAACAACATGAAACTGGGCTTCCTGTGTTGGTTCCATTGTTTCATACAGTTTTAGTAATTGGACTTATTTTAAACTAAACACATTTTAATACAAAAGTTTTTATTTAGTGCTTCTAAAAATGGTCATTTGAATTCCCTAATTTTATATTAAACTCAGAAAAGGAACTTGACTATTATCTTTTCATCAACAGACAGGAAGCTAAGCTCTCTTATTAGCACCAAGCATGAAGAGAAAAAAATTAATTCCATGCTTGTCTAGATTACCAAAGCTCACCTATTCACCCTCTACAGAAAACAAAATAAAAAAATTACAAGGGCTTTAGAGGTTTCGGTAGACTGCTATATTTCACTGCCAACATGGTCAGCTCTTGACTGAATAAATGGGATTTAGGATGAAACATTAAAACTGTTTAGCAGATCTTTTCAGTCTATTTCAAACTTTTCTTAGGCTGCCTTATAATATAAGCAGGCATGCTTTAAATGACCACACCTGCTCATTTCTCTGGGGACTGCCTGATCTCTGCTTCTCTAACAAAGAGAGAAAGAAAGGAAAAAAAATTGGCCTTTCTTGTTGCAAAACAGAGTGGAAAGTCAAAATCTTCCTCAAGTTTGTTCCATCTGGTCAGATTAAATCTTTGATCAACTTTGTGGATTACATTTATTTTTCTGGTAACCATTAAATTTTGGATTTGTTTAATAAACATGAGCAAAATAGTAAAAGAACATAAATTTAACATACAAAAGGCCAAATTCAGGAAAAAAAAATATGGATTGCAAGAATGTAGATTCCATTAACAGTCAAGTCATGAATTGAAAATATAGTCTATAGTTTTTCATCATTTTTAACTGTAGCACCTGTTCTGCTAAGCTCTGTAACAAGCTACACACAAATGGAGAATTCTAAACATAAAAGAGAATCATTAAATTACCACTACTAAATGAGCCTTTCCTTTAAGTATCTTCAGGAAGCAAGCTGGGACAGAATGATTTTATATGCTAAATCAGTAATTATTTTGTTTCACTCATTTAAGTAATATTTAAGAATTCCTAGTAGCTACTATCTTTCTCTAAAAAATAATTATTTTAGGATTATAAAAGCAATTATGCTGTGTTTTTGAAAACTTCAAACTGCATTAGCAGAACTAATGGAAATAGTTCGGGCCTCCAAAAAGAGGACCCTTTGATAATTTAATTCCTCTTTTCTTTGTGAAACTGATAACTTCTTAGTTTAAAAAAATTATAAGAAAAAAAAGAATGGCTGACTAAGTATCACCTTGTGTTATATCCAAGGCCTCTTGCTGGTTGTCTGGCTGCTCTTTTGTAGGCAAAAAGGAGCTGAACGCTCTCTGGCTCCTTAGATCTGGCCCAACAAATGCGCTGCCAGTCATGCACATGGATCTAGCTTAAAACCCAGTGTGAGCCTAAAAGAAGCCCGTCAGACTGGCACCTACTCATGCAGAAGGAGATAGATTTGTCATGACAGGCTGATTATTCAATGTAAAGAAACAGTTTAGCTTTTTCTAATCTGGTACAAATACATCTTTCTCAGCAAAAAAGTAAAAGGTCTAACAGTTCAAGTATTTTAAAGTAGAGAAACCAACATAAAAATGTAACGTCAAAGTGAACCACAGGTATTTGTGCTAAAGTATTCTGCAAAACTGTCCTGTGGCTCCATGCAGGCAAGTAAGACTCAACCCTTCAGAAGTGTGACATGTGTGTGTGTGTGTCATAATAATGGGCAATATTGCTCTTTTATGCTCTTTAACCAGAAAAACCTAAGAATGCAAGCGTATCTAGTGTACGTGCATGTGTTGCAGATGTTGATGATGTCTCTCGTTTCCTTCCAGATACAACATGCTGCGGTTGCAATGGTATAAAGTCCTTGAGGATGAATGACACCTCACAACACTCACCTTCGTCTTAAACCGTGAGTGACCTCCCTTCTTTGTGACTTCTGTTGCTAGCACTATTACTTATAAACTATCCATTTGTGACCAGCTTGTATTATCCCAAAACAAGGCTCCAAAAAGTTGAAATTTAATAGTGACATCAGTAATGAATGCAGAACGAGCAGAACCTAGAGATACTTTAGTGTTTAAAGAAAGCATGGTGTGCCCCTTATGATCAATACTTCTGCCCAAAGAACAATACATTCTATGCCTTTTAAAAGCAGTGCTGTAAAGACTGCCTCAAAACTGCTTATTCATTATTCATTTTTTTTTCTTTTGGCACTTCTATAGTGCTTCACGTAAGGGCTTTTCTCCTGTGTAAACTTGACATTTGAGATTTTTTTCTTTAATATGATATTATAAAACAAGGTTTCAGCAGGCCCAAAACACACACACACACACACACACACACACACACACACAAACACACCATAGGAATATTTTTTTACCTTCCAAGACTGGATTCAAGAAAGTTCTTTTTTTAGTTAACTATGTTTTGGAACTGAGCTTCTCCTATACCACAAGTAAGCATACATTATCTTTGTATTGTTTTATATCTCTGAAACAATACAGGGAATCATATTCCTGATGCAAGTTTTTCCTCTTCTCAAAATCTACTGGAAAAATCCCATAACATACAAGCGATCAAAATGTAAAGGACACAGGAAAACCATATGCTTTTCCCAGTCTTTTTCTTTTAAATGTCCTGCAAACTGTTGGCAGCTTGTTTTTAATGGAAAATACCAATCGTCTAGAATCTATACCTAGCCTTTTGCCAATAATGAGAAAACTTCACCTTCTGTCCCTTGCAATTCTTCGGAAATCTTTTGCTGTTATTCCTACAAATCCAATTACAGATTGTTGAGTAGCTAGTGGAGTAAGCTTATTGAGAAGTGTCACATCACTAAGTCGTGCGTATGTGTTTCAGTTTGTAATGTGGTCTGAGCCGCTGTAGAGGTGTCAACTTAAAATGCAAGTAAGTAGCAGAACAGGGCTAATCCCAGCCACTACTCCCCTGCAGCCAAATTGTGGCGCAATGAATGACAGTGGAAATGCAAAGATGCCACTGGGCTTATCACACACAGCCAGATGGCGGACCTGGATCAATGCGCACACGCCACGATCAATGCATTTGATAAAGAATTAAGAAGAAAACTGTACATGTTATCAAAGGACTTGTACATGGCATAATTATGATTCTGCATGTGCTTACTGATGATATTGGAGACTCAGAGGCAGGTGATAATGAAACTGATAGGAAGGAATAGCTTAAAGGCTGCAGCATATGGCCTCAGCACTAAGAAATCTTGTCAAATAGTTCAGAAAGCCTTTAAACTGCCATTACAGGCTGCTCCTAGTACAGGATAGTGGCGAGGTTTAAAATTTCTTTTAAAAACTTGAAATGTCAGAAAGTTAGGGGACATACTATACTTTTTAAAAACAGTCATTTTTATTACATCTAATAACACTGTTTCTATTAAAACAGAAAATAATCAAATATAGTTTTCAAAAGAATAGTTTTCTTTACTTATTTTTAATAAAAATAAGTATGAATCCAATTTTCATGTTAAAGGTGGTAATTTAAAGTTTATTGATTTTCAAATAAAAATTCTAACGCTGGGAGTATTACAATTGTCTGTCAGCTATGCTTCTGTCACACATTTTGATAGCAGAGACCAATTAAAGTATTCGGGAAAAGGTACAAAGAAAGCAAGGACGATGCATATACATTTAAAATGTATAAAAGGCACCTAGACACCAATTCTCATGCTTCAGTTGATAGATGAGCTGTCTAATCAACAGCCTTGACGAAACCTAAGTGCTCTCATTAGTGCTCAGACCTTCAGGCTAAATAAGCCTAAATCCCCTAAAAATAGCTTCTGAAAAGGGGGGAAGAAAACCTATTTTCTTTTCTCAAATTCTACCAACTTGGTGGGGTGGGAAGAACCTCACCTAACAGAAGTATTTTTGGATAACTTACTTTTCATCTAAGTGTGGAAAATATACACTTTGGTGTGACTGGAAAAGTTCAAGACAACTTCTCGTAATTATAAAAACAATGAAATGACTCTCACCCCATTCACCAGACTCTGGTAATCCTCATTGGTAGGAAAGTTTAGTTTGCTTCAGTATTGTGGTCTATGAACATCATTGCTTTAGAAAATTCTAACCTGTTCTTGGCTTGTTTGTATTTCAAGCTTTAACTACTTAGTTTTTAAATTATAAAGTTTTTGTTTTTGTTTTTAATCAAGAATGCTAGTTGTAAAAACAAATTACATTTTCTCTTAGCTTGGAGAAAAAAGGGTACAGAGGAAGAGAGCCAGGGAGGAGAGAAAACCTAAAATCAAAATATCAGTTTGTACCGACATGCCATGTGGTACTAAATCTAAGGACATGCAGAACTGATGACACGCTCAGCTCTTGTCGAGCAACTCAAGGGGCTGCCTCACCGATTTGCATCTGGAGAAACACTTTGATCTTTGTTCAAATCAATTCATGAATAACAATTGACAAGACTGCATGATACACCCTGACGGTGAGGTCCAAACTCCAAACAAACTATTTGGTTTCATTAAAGGTGTTCAGAAGAGGTGACCCACACAATCCTTCCAAAAGCCAACAGTCTGGTGATTCTTTAAATTCTAATCCACACAGCAAGCATTACTTCAGGCTAGTATACACATAAGCAACCAGTTATGTAAGGGAATACTTTTATCTACTTTGTGATGGAAAGGAAGGCCACATTTCAACTGAATTCTCATTAAGGCACTACAAGGTTCTCATACAATACCGAAACTCTTCATCAGGAGCATCTCAAAACTAACAGTTAAAATATAGAGGCACATAAACAGAGTCACAGAAATAGACTTAGTAAGCATTTATAAAATAAGAGTATCAAGAAACTAATCAGACAATTTTCCTTTCTGCAGTTAATTTTTAAATGTTGTTTAAATCTCTTTTGGGAAGGGGGCTGCTTCAAAGGGCTCATTTTTGCACCGACCATGTCAAAGGAGGTCAGACATCGTCAAACATAAAGTCCCCTCTGCTGTGGCACAGAGAGACTGTGCGGTTAAAATCAAACAAGGACCAATTAAAGTAATCATAACGTCCCAGCGCACACAAGGAAGCTCACCTGGTATTTCTGGACTTCTTTCATGAATTTTCACATTTACTCAGTTTTGGGCACTATAATTGCCTTGACCAGAATACTGTGAAATTGCCGCTCTGATCTACTAATGGCTGCAAAAATCAAGTCATTGTGGTTTCATGCCAAGGGGCCATAGCAAGGTGGTGCAATGATTTCTGACATAGAAGACAACTTCTAAAAACTCAAAAGAGAAAATTAACAGGATGTGGTCCACATTGCCAAAGCCTGTTCATTAATTACCAATTTAATCACGGCTGGAGGCATGACATTACAAAAATCTGGCTGAAAGTTCTAATAGATTATGAAGACCACCTAAGAAGAGTGACCAAGAAATGTACAAAACAATTAATACTGTTTCACTGCTATCAAAGACACTCAGATGATTTTACACCAAGTGAAGGAAAGGCATTAGTAGCTTCACAGTGCCACCACTAGGAACTGTAAATACAATAGCAGACAATTAGTAATGCATATGCGACTTCATACAAAGCATATATCCTTGGGAAAGCCAGAACATGATAAGGAGAACAAAAGAAACATTAAAAAAAATGAAATGAAGAGTTAAACTCTACACTTGTGCATGCTGAGTAGGAACAGAATAGGTAATAGGAAATACGTCTTAGCAATGGTGTTATCATCCTGGGATGTTCAACATGACACTGAATAGCCACATGGAAAATGTTCATGGTCATTAACAGTGCCAATCGAAAGAGTGTTACTGAAGCTAAGACATCTAGCTGTTCTAGCTTTATATGCTCAAGACATTCTTGAGTAAATAGGAGTTTTGAAGCTAGGGGTTTATGGTGACATAACAGAAAGGATGCTTGGGGGATTTCCCTAACAATGCTGGATTTTGTGTGCCTCTAGAGATATGCTATAGCAAGCTAGCAATGCGCTTTCTGAGAAGTCTAGTAACTACTGTTCGAATAGCAGACTTCAAACCAACTTAGATTTGGACAGAATAGATAAGGTATTATTTAAATCACAGAGAATAAAAAAAAAATCACTGCGTGGTACAGATACTTATGCTAAACAGAGGAGCACATCAGCACTCTTCCCTAAAAATACAACTCTAGGAAGATCAGACACCACTTAATGTGTCTTACTGGTCTGAAATGGATTATGTAACAGTTGATCTTGATGGTTGTGTTGAAGCAAAATACAAAAGGTATTTTCATCTTGGTGCCCTAGGCATATTCTAGTTCAAATGGAGAATAAAAATCTCTAAATAAGGTAAAATACCCTATGTATTTTAAAGGTTTTAGATTTCTTTTCATAGTAACTGAAAACTCATGCCCTTAACCACTGAAATTATAAATTACGGTTAGTCTACTTCTCACCAAAAATAGAAATAATAACACGTATACTTAATAAGTTTTAAATTTAATTTTAGAACTTTGATCAACAAAGGCTATTGGGTGTATTAGTTATATATTTTTATTTATATTTATATACCCACACAGTTACTCAGGTTTTTATCAAAATGATTAGAAATTTTAGATTATTTCATTTTATTTTTATGTCTATGGCTGCTCTGCCTTCATGTACACACCACACACGTGCCTGGTGCCCATGGAGTTCAGAAAAGGCGTCAGGACTTTTGATGGTTGTTGAGCTCCCATGTGGGTGCTGAAATCAAACCTGGTTCCTCTGCAAGAGCAAAAGGTTCTCTTAACCACTGAGCCACTGTTCCAGTCAGTTTTGCCAAAATGATACTTTATGATTTTTTTAAACAAGTGGATGATAACCCCCTCTTTTATTATCTGGAGAATATTTAGTAAGCTAATTTAAATCTACTATATACAATTATCAGCATGATAGAGAAGTTCCATTTAAATGAATTATTTCCAACAAACATCAAAGATACAAGATTGATAACCCACCCTTCATGACAACAGAATGCATTCTAAAGGTCTAGGTTGGGAGCAGGAGATGCTTGTGCGGTCAGAAGGCCTATTGCTCCCGCAGAAGTGAGGAGTTTGGAGTTTAGCTTTCTCATGGTGGCCCACAACTGTCTGTAACTCCAGGGGATCAGATGCCCTCTTCTGGCATCCACAGACAATTGTACACACATGTGATTACACACGCAGACACATAATTGAAAATAAAATGGATCATTAAGGTTTAACATGAAAAATAGCTTGCATTCTTCTTCATAAATAAGCCATTTGGGTTTATTTCTAAGTCTAGTAAAACAAAGTAACTATTATCTGTATTTTTAAAATTAGCATTCTTTTCAGGAAATCTTAAGGGCCTCATCAAACTAAAACTTTTTCCCACATACGGTTTTCTTTAGAAGATTCAAACATTGCTACAAACATTTGAAGATAAATACTGCAAACCTGCTAGTACTTACTGTTAAGCTGTGGTTGGTTCTCCCACCTGCTAAGGAAAGAACCAGCTCTGATATGAGCTGTGCATAATGGGTGCGTGTGTCATTATGCTGAGATAATAAATGTAACGGAAACAACTTCAAGCCTGCTTTATAATAGTGTTAGAAATTCCTTTCTGTTGTTTGTTTTATTTTATGGAGGATAAAATAAATCTTTTTATAAGAGTTTAAAAAAAATAAGTATGAATGTTCTCCCTGAATGCATGCATAAGCAACAAGTGTGTGCCTAGTGCCTGTGGAGATGATAAGACTTATTTGGATCCCCTGAAGCTAGAGTTACAGGTCTTTGTGGGCCACCGTGGGGGTGCTGGGAACTGAACCAGGGTCCTCTGCAAAAACGCTCAAGTCCTGAGCTGCCTCCCCAGGCCTGTTTTTACCTTTAAAGAAGCTTCCACTTTAATTGCTTCCTTCCTAAGTCAAAAGACTTACAAGAGGATATGTACCAAGCTCTTGTTTGAGCAATAATAGTCTTGGAAAAACTTGAGTAAACTTAAAATGTTAATGGTCTCTATTGTTCCGAGTTGTCTTTCAGGGAAAGTTATATTTCTAGTTTTTCCTGACACTAACTTAAACAGTTTGTACACATGGAGTCAACCAGGTAAGACCACCAGGCTGTTTTCAACGACTCAGGAAATGTTCCCTAGACTTGAAGCATGCTGGAGTAGTCATGGGGTGTTTAGTAGAATGTTGGGATTTGGGCAACCTTTGGAAAAATCTGGATGTGTGGGGAACAGATGAATTCCTGAGTGAATGTCACTCACATAAGCACAGCCATGTCAAGGACCCAGCACCTCAAACCCAAGGCCTTCCTTTGCTCTAAGTACTAACACTAGAAAGGAAGGATGTCCCTTAGCTAAAACCAGTGTACGGAGAAACTATCAACTATAGCTTCCTCCTCCAAGATGAATGCAACCTGGAACTGCTCCTGACAGGGACCGCACACCCCTGCCGGGTTAGCTAGCCCTGCACCTCCTCTCCACTCAGCAGTGACCAGGCTGCTGGTCTTGCTTCCCTTAGAGTGTTGGAGGGCACAGACCGCTGAATCTCAGCTTTTCTGTACATGTGTCTGTTCCTTTCTTTGTTCCCTCTTAACCCAGTCACATCAAGCCACAGCAGGGCAGGTGACAGCACACATGTGAGCATCTTGTAACAAGACAGGTACTACAGCACAGGGCTCAACAACAGCCAGAGACAGAGGACATGGGGACCTGAACTCCCAAAGTGACAAAAGTCATTTCAGTCATAACTCACTTGCATGGTAATAATCCATTCCTCTTTAAAGACCTCCGCAGAAAAAAAAAAATTATTCTCCCTCTTTATAAGCACCTTATTTCGTAGAAATCTTTACTGTTAGCTATTTTTTCACAGCCAATTTGTTATCAGTCACCAAACTACCTGAAAAGCAGGCTCTCCCTAAACCCCTTCATTCATTTATTGACCATTTACCAAATGCATGCATGGTACTAGGTACCCTGAGTCTTTCTGCTTCAAATGGCAGAGTTGACCCTTACACTAGTGTGCTCTAGTAAATACACAAGAAAATGGTAGAAAGAGATGCAGAAAAGATAGTCAGCTTTAGGAAGACAATAGCAAATGCTCAACAGAAGAACACAAGAGTGGGTGGTAACTCTAGATACGCAAATAACATATCCTCACTGAAAACTGGAGAGACTGAAGAGGAGGCTGGGAAGGGAAGAGACAGGACTTGTAAGGGCCTGTGTGTGTGAAGAGCTGGGAGTTTATCCTCTGAAGCTAAGTGGTACTGCCAAAGAGTTCTAAGGCTTCTTTGTCTTCAAATTGACATTTAAAACATTTTCTCTTTATATTTTACAATCCAGACTCTCCTAAAAAGTAGAACTTTGCTTCCTTTAACCCTTAACTTCAGGTCTTTTCTGACTTGGCAGTAAGTTTTTACTCTCAATCTAGAACTACAGATAAAGTCTTAAAAAAGTAGTTCATCTGGGCTGAGTACCTGGACATTATCCCATGGACTTATGTACTCTAAATGAATTATGGTTCTATTCATTCTTCTTGGTAGGCACCAAAAGCTCTCAGCTATACCAGAACAAAGTACAGAGGGAAATAAAATGTTGAAGGTTCCTCAATAAATGGCCTCCTAAGTAGCAAGTTCTATAAACCTCCTCTGTAATGCCCCTCCCTCCATGCCCACTGGGTCTTCCCATGTAGGTCTGGCTGTCTAGAACTCACTCTGCCGACCAGGCTGGTCTTGAAGTCAAAGAAATCTGCCTGCCTCCGACCCCAGAGTGCTGGGATTGTACTATGTCAGGCCTTCAGTAAACTCTTGAAGACCCTACATTCAGTATCCATTTTCTCCAAGGCTCAAAAATTATTTTTCCTCAAAGTTTTATAAATGGAGAGACAGAATCAAAGACAGAAGTTATTTCCTGTCTTAATATCACTTAACTTATATTCAATTGCTCAGAGATGAAATTGAACAACATTTTCATTTCTTATTTCATCATCCAAGTGTTTACCAAATTATGGACAGTACTACTTAACAACACTCCTCCTTTTGTATAAGGGCTACTCAGAAGCAACAGAAAATGACCAAGTTAAAAACCACTTCGTCCTTGAAAATTTATCAACTTCATATCAAGTTTCATATAAAGGGAATGGCCAGGTCTAACTACTCATATTTGTGAAACTGGGCATATCCAGGTTTTTTACATTCTTTGTCTTATACTACTATTAAGTGTCAGAACACTAGCAATAATCCTGGAATATAGTCTCCAGTTTAGCAAACTGCTACAATCCATTGATTGACCCAGCATTGGGCAGGTGAAGACATGAACCAGTGAGATCCACAGGAAAAGAGAGTTTTCAACAGAGCTTGAACTTTTAACTGAGAAATATAAATATTTCAACAATAACTTCTATGCCACATGCTCTGAGAAAGTGACCTTATTCTTCCTACTGAATGGTGGTATCTATGTCTTCTATCCTCAGGCCTGAGCAGGGCTGTGTGGTTACTCAAGCTAATGCAATATGGTAAAAGTGATTTTTGAGGCTGAATCGTAAGACTCAGTAAAGAAAATAAGCAATAAACTTATTTCTATAATAAGACACATATAGAACAGGACAAAATATCTGTAAACCACATATTTAGTAAGGAGTTAATGTTCAGATTATATAGTCAATAGCTACAAACAAAGAAACAAAAACAAAAGAAAAAACCCAAACTCTTAATTTGAGTAAGAATCTGGGAGAACTTTAATAGGTACTTTACTTGTCCAAAGAAAACATACAAATGAAAAGATCAGTTATCAATTAACCATCAGGGAAATTCAAATAAACATACAGAGCTATCACCTCACACCTGTTAGCAGAGCTGTTGTTTAAAACAAAAAAGCTTGGGCCCAGAGTGGTAACAAGCCTGCCATCTCAGCACTCAGACTGAGGCATGAGGATGAAGAGTTCAAGGCCAGTCTGGAGAACATACAAGACCATATTTGAATAAAACCCCAAACCAGAACAACAGATAATGAAAACTGGTAAGAAAATGGAGAAACTAGCAGCTTTGCAAACTGCAAAATAAAATGCTACAGCTGTTATGAGACGCAGTGTGAATGTCCCTTACAGCCTAAGCACACAACTACTCCCATACAATCCAGAAAACCCACTTCTGGCTATTTAGCCAAAAGAATTAAAATTGGGCTGGGCGTGGTGGTGCACGACTTTAATCACAGCGCTCACAACAGGGGCAGGAGGATGTCTGTGAGTTCAAGGCCAGCCTTGTCTATATGGTGAGTTCATTGCCAATGAGGGACCTAGCAGGATCCTTAAGGAAGTAAGCAAGCAGCAGTCCCAAACACGATCTGATTCCACTTACGGGAGGTACTTAGGAGTTAAATTTACCATAGCAAAGAGTCGAATAATGGTTGCCAGGAGCTTTTTAGCTCTGATATAGAAGTACAGGGAAGGAAATGACTACGTTTTAAAGATCTGCGTTGAACTTCTAGTCTACACTTAAGCATTAAGAGGGCAGGTCTCACGGTAAGTGTTCCGATTACAGTAAAATAAATTAAAACTAGATATTCCTTCTAACTTTCAGAATGTCTTACTTTTCTGATCTACTTACATTTATTATATATCTCTTTGGACTTTGTGCACATTATTTTTTGAGACACTATAATAGTCTTTCTAAACATTTTTGTGTTTTCCACACAGGAACACCACTGAATGTTAAAACAATAAATTTCACCAAGGTATGATTTCTGCTTGGTGATGTGCACCCATTTTCAGTGTAACAAACTTTAACACTTAGGTATTGACAAAGCCAAGCTCACTATCACTTCTGATCCCCTACAGAGTCTGCTCACTCCCCATCACTAGGCTACCCCTACCCAGGCAAAAATCACCGACAGCTTCTAGTCACCCTGTTCTGGAAGTTGAAGCACTTTGGGATTTTGGATTTTCAGAGAGGGCTGCTCAAACCACTTTCTATCGTATGAACATAACTTGTGTTTATTCTTTGTTGATGCATTTTGTCCAGTTTCTGTGTATTCCAATGTAAGAACTATGAAGCCAGTCACTATGGTACATGCCTTTAGTCCCAGCACTTGGAGGGCAGAGGCAGGTGGACAGATGATTTAAAAACCAAGTATTCTGAATTTAAAATCAATTCACAGTCTATTTTTAATTTACTTATTTTCTAAAGTTATATTTAGATAATTCAAAACATATCATTGAGTTTTTAGTATCTGAGAGAATATGAAACACTTTTCTTCAAATATAACATCAATAAAAAACCTTTTCTTGCTGAAGCAAATACTCTTTTTGTGATTCTTCCCTGGAATGGCTCCTTCAGCAACCAAATCTTAGCTCATGCCTCAGCTTTCAGGCCACTGACCATCCTCTTCACCTCGGCTGCTGCAACAAGCCGTGTTCACGCCCCGTGATCACTTTATCATCTCTCCTCCCACCAGAATAGAAATTGTATGTGAGAAACAAACTTGCTTCAAATATGCAACAAATCTGTCCAGCAAATAACACAATCTATAAACTGATGATATGCTAGATGGTTAAGCATTGAAAAATCTAATATAAAGTCTACATGTTTTTCCTTAGGATGGTCCTCAAAGTTAGTGTTTTTCTTTCTTGCTTATTTTTTGCTGTTTTATTCAGACAGAGTATCGCTCTGTAGACAAAGCTGGCCTGGAACTTACTATGTAGCCCAGGCTGGCGGACTCATCACAAGCCTCTTATCTCTGCCTCCTAAGTACTGGGATCAAAGGCATGAGCCGTTACATCATCTCACAGTAGTATTTTTCAACTTTTTGTGATTGTGATGTATAGTTTAAAATATATTTTACAAAACTCCAGTAGGCATCCAGATCAATGGAACTGAAAAAAAGTTTCACATATACACATAAACCCATCAAGGGTAATGATTTTTGAAATATTCTATTCTATTTCTTTTTGTTAAAAATAACGGCTTATTAAACTTATTTCATATTCCCTATTTCATAAAGACCTAAAATTTTAGAACTAATACCCTAGGTTGGAGATCAACAAATGGGCATCTACAAAGACTTAAAATAGAATGTGATTTTATGTGAGTTTGGTGGTAAGTAGGGTTACTGTAGTTTTCAGTGATGAGAACTTTCATATTTTACTATATGGAAGGATTATATGTTCATTATTGTTTGTGAAGCACTACACAAAACTGAAACATCGAAAAAATGTAGCTTAACATAAGATGGAGGTTTATTACAAGGGAATATGTAGTCTCTGGACACTAATAAGGCTCAGCTTCAAATCCCTGATTATCATTTACTGACCAGAAGACCTTGTAAAGACCCAAATGCCTATCAGCTTCAGTCTTGCTATCTGGGAAGTAGTGAGACTATCTTCATGAAGTTAAAAAAATACATACTGCAGATACCCAATAAAAATGGGTATTATTATATACTTATATTTTAAACAAAATACTATGGAAAAATATCTTAAATAGAATATAGTTAGTCATGAAATGCAAATGAACAAAATCAGATATTTTTAGCACATAATTTCTATTCCAGAACTGTACTTTTCCTCATAGCTAACAGCATTACTTAGCAATAATGACAGTGTAGTTGGTCCCATTTAATGGATTCATCAGTTGAATACGTGACCGCGTACCCACAATTTACAGCAAATTACTCGCCTCCACCCCATGGCAATTATGACTACTACGAATACTTTGTGGTCACTGCTCACATGAGTTAGCTGCCTGCCGCAGAGGGGGGGTGCTGTGCTGACACTGGGCTTGCTCCCCGCCTTGAGAGCAGCATCTCTTCTTGCTTGCTCAAGCAGAACTCTCGCTCTTTCTTTCAGCTCCTCTTGTCTGGACAACATTCGGTGCTTAAAAGAGAAGGTACAGAATTAGAAGCCAAATCATAAAAACATAGTAAAGGTTAGAGGGACTATTAAAACAAAGTCAGGTGTATGGGCTCCTTAACAGGAGGCCTATAGAAAATATTAATGCTGAAAAGAAATTGTACAATGAATATATAAACCTCAGCAAAAATAAAACAATGTTATTTCCTAATACTGGATGAAATTTCAATATGCATTTAAAATTTTTAACTTTATTATTATTGTTGTTGTGGTGTGTGTGTGTGTGTGTGTGTGTGTGTGTGTGTGTGTGTGTGTGTGAAATGTGTGCATGAGTGTGGGTGTACACATGCCATAGTATACTCATGGATATGTGAGGCACTTTTGGGAAGCTGTTTCCTCCTATTTTGAGTTCTAGGGATGAAGGTCAGGTCGTCAGGTTTGCATGGCAAGTGCTTTACCAGCCAGGTGACTCTCAGTAGACTTTTTTTGAACATATTCTCATAAGGTGTGTGTCTATATTAGAATATATACTGTCTTCTCATAAGCACAGTATAATCTACAAAACAAAGATATAATCAAAGGCTCAGTTCTAATTTTGTAGTCTAACACAAATGACAACTATGTATCTTCACTCATAGACTGTTCAATGTTAAAACATTTGTGCAATCAATATTCTTTTAAATTTTTGGAAATATTTACAAGCAATCCCAAGCTATTATATATTTACTCATTTAGTCAAAGGTCTCACTGTGTGGCCCATGCTTGTCCTGAACTCTATGTGGCTAATGCAGCTTAGCCTTCAGCTCTCAATCAACTTGCCTCTGGTACCAGAGTTCTGGGATTCCTGGCATGTGCCACCACGCTTGACCAATGCTAAAATATTCTGTAAAAAGAACCTGGAAAACTGTTCTCTGCTGTTATTCTCTTTATAATGAAATCATCTTATCAGAATTGAAAAATATTATGGACTAATGAGTAATTTTACAATGCATTTTTGGAGAACAACAATACTGGCAACAAATGGAAACCCATTCTTAAATAGTGGTATTAGTCAAAAGGCCACATTGGTTTAAGAATTGTAGACTCAGACAGATCTTAGTTCCAGCTCTTATGTGCAGGCAGGCCACTCAGTCTCCCTGAGTCTGCTTACTTGTGGGTGAAGTGGACATGAGAGTAGACCAGCTCACACATGCACAATGTAGAGTAACGTGATAGCTGGCACATGGGAAGCACAAGATAAAGATGAAATATTACCATATTTTAATCCTTTCAACTTCCCTACCATATGACATAAAGGGGTTAACCTACTTGAAGACCCCACTGGGTCCAAATTCTGCAGTCTACAACTTCAGGGTGCCATACAAACACTGCGAAACTGTGTTTTGATCTTAAAAGCACATAAACACTGTTTCTAAATTAAAGTGTACTTCATGTTTATTATAGGGGTTTTAGAAAACAAATGCAAGTACAATGACAATAGTTTAGTATGCATGGCACCGAGGGACCATTACTATATAATCGCACCCAGCTTTCTATACTGTGCTTGCAAAACATACCCAGCTCACTGAATATTTGAGTGCAAGAAAATATTTTCTGATGACCATATGTATTTCTCTTGAAAAGATGATTCTTAACAGGGTGCCATACATTCTACTATATAGATGCATAATAAATATTTTACTGCATATATAGAGTGTTGGCCAATTTTTCACTATCATAGATGCTCTTATAAACACTTTTATACACAAACTGTTGTTGAATTATTAGGCAAAATTTCTCAGAGTATTATGTTCAGTTTTGGTGGTATACGGGATTGAATTTGGGACAACTGAGCTACATCCCAGCCACATTTAATTTTATTATGAGATAGAGTCTTGATAAATTACTCCATCTGGCTCAAACTTGTGATCTTCCTGACAAAGCTTCCAGAGAACCCATGATTGACAGATACATGACGAGCTTCTTCTCTCCCAAAAGAGTTCAACTAATTCTCTTGCCTCAGCTTCTGAGCCTGGTCAGCATAAACATTTGTGCACACGGCTGTGTGTGTGTGTATGTGTGTGCACATGGCTAGAGGTCAAGTTGAGTGTCCCCTGATTATTCTCGACCTTAGTTTTTACAGACATGGCCACTCCCGAAGCTTGGCCAGGCTGGGAGCCCGAGAGTCTCAGGATTAGCTTACTTTCCCCTTTCTGGCACTGGGATGACAGATGCACACTTTCACTTTTTATGTGGGTGTTGGGGATCCAGACTCAAGAGTTCATGCTTCCTCCTCAGCCCCAACATAAATATCTTTAAGGAAACTTAATACACATTGCTAAAAATGCCCCTCAGCTAAATGATTACTGTCCATTTGACACAGAGAGCACGTATCGTGATGCTGTGAGTGAGGGGTGGTTTTAACCATCCTGTGCAGCATACTAATTCTGTGGATGGAATCATAGCATAAATGAATTGTCAAATGGGTTCTTAGCTATTAGTTCATTTACTCTTTGTGGAAAATAAAACTGATAGTTTAAAATGCCAGTTAATGCATCACACTGCTAATTGTTGGGGAAATTAAAAATGAATTCAAAATTCAAGTTCTTAGATTATTTCTAACTTCAGTGATTAATCAATTTCTATCTTTAAATATATTTGCCTCAAAATGTGGTTTATAAGAAAAATGTGTGTTGGATAGAACCAAGGCTCATTAAATTCTGCAGCTGTCACCCAGTAGGTGTTTTTTGGGTATCTATTGTGCATAAACCCTGTTGCTATCACATAAACTTTTAGAGAGAATTACTTAGAACCTTTAAGATTTCTCTTTGGGAGAACAGAAGCTCGTTTTGAATGCTACAGTATTTTTTTTTATTGTACAAATTACCTCATACAATTGTGCGAATCACTGGCTTTCATTGTGACCTCTCCATGCACGCACAACTGTGCTTTGGTCAAGTCTGCCTTCTCGACAATTGTACTTCCTTGATTCTGACGTGTCCATTCCTTTAGTTCACCTCTGCAAACCATCAATGATGGCAGCTACAATCCGTGCGGCCCAATCACAGTGCAGACACGGCCGTCCGCCTGCCCGGCGTGGCACTATAGATGGTATAACCACAATGTTTTGCTGTTTCAGTCAGCAGCACGGTACCCCCTCACGATTAGTTCCCAGGTCCCTTGTGGACCCCTCACAGATGCTTGGGCCAGTTACACAGAACAGCACGGTAGATGACCTATGCACACCCTCCTGTATACTAAAACACAGGATGTTGCATTTTACAGATGGATGGAGGAAAAGGGCTCTGTACAGTAGAATTCACAGCATTCGCCCAGTCCTTTAGATCTGTGGTTAGGCAGAACAGATGTGGGCCTTGTGGACATGAAGCTAAGAGCACTAACTGGGTAAAGCACAGAACTCCAGAATGCTTTCCCGATTTTCACACTGACGTCTTCTAGGGAAGTCAAGAAAATCCTGTCACTTAGCATTAGTTACCTAGAAGACAATCTGAGGTATAATTCTTAAGTTCTCAACATTCTGGACTCAGGGTCTCTTTACATGCTTAACAACTACTAAGAATACCAAAGAGTTTTGCTTGTGTGAAATATACCAATGAATCTTGGCCATTTTGGGAAAATTAAAATTTTGAAATTTTAAAAATTATGTTTTCATTTAGAAATATCCAAACACATTAAATAGTAACATTTGAATTAAAACCTTCTGCTTTTCAAAAACAAACACAAACTTCTAAGGACTGAGCATTTTCCATTTCATTAAGAAAAAAGCAGCTAAGAACCACTGAGATGGCTCAGTAAATAAAGTCACTTGCTTTTAAGCCTGACAACCTGAATTTGATGCCTGAAGCCCTCAGTGGACATAACCAACTCCTGAAAGGGGTGTGTGTGTGTGTGTGTGTGTGTGTGTGTGTGTGTGAGCGGGTGTGGCCTACAATAATAAAAACTTAAAAAGAAGAGAGCAGAGGGATTTCCCGATGCTTGGATTAAATCTGCTGGAATATCAGAATCATACAGCTTTCAGAAAATACCATTATTTATTTGTGAGAGGATAAAAGTGATAAAGATAAATAATACCCTAGAATGTATGTTTTAACTTTGGGTGTTGTTTGAAAGGGTTTTGGAGAACTTCAGTGGTTCCCAGTTGTTATTTTTGTTTGTTTTGTTTTTCTAATATAAGGGACTGATCTCAGAGCCTCAAACATACTGGGAGGACCTCCTGCTCTGAGCTACATCCCCAGGCTCTCAAAAAATATGCTGAGAACCACTTCGGAATTACCATGCTTTAGCAGATAGAGCCAATCAATTCTGGAGGTTGGGGGCACTACCAACAGTTTTAAATAAAAAAGTGATTCAGAAGAGTTAGCTTGTAAATATGAAAAAAAATGCCTTATTCAGTTCAGTTTGCTTAAAAATTCTGTTTTAAATGACTGTAAATGTGTTGAAAGTGAAGTTGATGGAATGCTTGCTGTGCATACTTGAAGCCTGTCTTTCACCTCCACCATCTCACACACAATTGGGTCCAGTGGCTCAGGCCTCTAATCTTAGCACTCAGGAAGTGAAGGCAGGAAGACACATAAAGCTAGCTGGAGGACAGCCTGAGACCTGTAAGTCTGTCTGAAAGAGAAGGAAAGAAGCAGGCAGGATGGGAGATGAAGGTCTGGGCCCAAGTCTCAAAGAGTGCCCGTAATAAATATAAGAAAAAAAAATCTCAATATGAAAAGTGTATTTTGGCTGGTGATATGGCTGAATACTTTACTGCATAGGCACCAGGGTTAGAATCTAGCATTAGAAGAGCCAGCTAGGCATGTGTGTGTGAGATCCTAGGGTGACAGACATGGGCTAATTCTTGGAGCTCACTGGACAGTCAGTAGGGAGGAACTGGTGAGCCCTAGGTTCAGTGAAGGACCCTCAGGTGGAGACAGATTGAAAAAGACACTTGACATTGACCCCTGGCTTCCACATACTCACCAACACATTGTAAAGACACCCACAACTACACATACACACTATGCATAAAATGAAAATAAATTTAAAAGAAAAAAATAGGTGTCATCATTTTATTGGCAATGTTTTTATTGCTCTGTTTAAAACAATCACACACACATACACACACACACACACACACACACTCCTACAACAGACAGTACTACAGAATAAATACATGTTTCATGGGTAAGAGTTCAACACCATGTTATACTCCCTTGTGGGAAGAAATATGGATGCCACTAGAATTCCTATTTTAATCTTTTCAAAGCAGGGTCTCAAGTTGGTGATTCTCCTGCCTCAGACTGCTGGCATTGTGTACTGCCATGCCTTGAAGGCAGTGAATGTAAGACATAACTGACAATGGCACTTCCACTGCAGCTAAAATATTTAAGAACATTGCTTTGAATAGAACTATATAATCTGGCATATACAATTTAGAATTATGTTGATACTAGATCACATATCCTTGATATCCAAAATACTGAAATATCCTTGATCTTCTGTTTGAGGCAGGGCTTTATACAGCCAGAGCTGGACACTTGGTACCAAGTGTTGGGACTACAGGAGAATGTACTATGCCAACTTCCTTGACAGTCTAATGAGCATGATGAGCAAGCCATTTTAAACAGCTTTGTTGACTTTATGTGCATTGCTGTGAGCCTGTATGAATTTATGCACACAGCAGAAATACAAGGTATCTGCAGAAGCCACAAGAAGGTGTTAGATTCCCTGGGACCAGAGTTACAGGTAGCTCTGAGCCACCAGGTAGGTGCTCTGGAACTGAGCTCAGGTCCTTTAGAAGAGAGTTAAGTGTGCTTTTTTTGTTTTGTTTTGTTTTCGTAGACAGGGTTTCTCTGTGTAGTCCTGGCTGTCCTGAACTCACTCTGTAGACCAGGCTGGCCTTGAACTCACAGAGATCCTCCTGCCTCTGCCTCCTGAGTGCTGGGATTAAATTAGGCCTGTGTTACCAACTGAGGAAAGTGCTCTTAGCTGATGAACCATTTTTCCACCCCTAGTAATATTATTTTGATTCAAAAGCTGACATTCCTCGTCCTTCAGCCTTAAAGCTGGGCTTACAATGGCATATTACAAACTTTAAATATATAGCAGGTATAGTTTTTATATTTTTCTATGATAAACGAGACTTTGGTCTTATTCATGTATAACATCTTAAAGTGTTCTACAATACAAGAGCATAAAAAGACAGAATAGCTGTTTACTAAGTATATACCACCGTTCTGACCCACTTACCTGAACTGTTTTGCTGGAGTGATCTGCATGATTTAAAGTGTTTCTGTCTGCATCTGGTTCAGACTCCGCCTGCCTCAGAGAAGCACATGCCTTTTTTGTAATGTCTGTGTCTCTATTGTATGAATATCCACGTTTAGGAGGAGGGGATGAACTTGGTTTTTGGAGAGCCGATTCACTATCCACTCTGCATTCTAATGATCTGGAATTCTCTACTTGCTCCTGTTCCAAGTCACCACTGGTGTTTACAGTCTGAAACTTTTGCTCATAAACTAAGGGGGGAGACACACCCTTCTTTTTACTGCTGACAAGTAAACCACTGAGCTCTAAATTCTCGGCTTTCAGTTGTCTCTTCTTGCCTAATGAAACCAACACTTGGGCTGAACCGGTACTAGAACTTAACCCAGGGTCATCAGACCCTGAAGTCCTTCCCGAGCTCTGCTGGGACTTTTGGGGCTCCGGGTCACTTTTAGTCCTGCGGCAGGAAGGGGAGGCTGTACTTGGGCTGAGATGATAGTCTGGAGTCTGGTGTTCACTTTCCGACTCCCCCACTCCACTATCTGTTACGAACACGGTGTTGTCCTGAGAAAGAAGTTCCACGGCACCACTGGCAGGCTGCTGCAGTTCAGGCTCCCGCTTCAGATCGCTGAGCTCGGCGTAGAATTTTTCTTGATCCACAGAACTGTTTGTATCTGTTTCATAATTTCCAACTTTATATGTGCTTTTACTGCTGTTTTCTTCTATCTGAACCACATTCAGTTCTTGACCGCTAAAATGCGCCCTTATTTGATAGAGATAAGTCATAACAGTCAGTTTGTCAGGGATTGCTAGTAGGACCATGTCAGAAGGTTCCAGTAAACGGGAGATTCCGATGCTGGCAAACCCATCGTAAGCCTTCAGAGAGAAGAGGGAAAAACAAGTGAGACACCCAACAGCTCAGACATCTATTTTACAGAGAGCAACATTTTAAAGCTTTTTGTTATTGTTGGGTGCATAAAATTACTGACTATACTACAGGAAAAGAATAAAATTTTAAGAAAAAATGACTATGAAAAATAGAAAAATCTTACTAAATAACATAATTCACCTATAAGTACAACATAAGCAAAAATGTGAGTTTAGCAAAAAAAAAAAAAATCTGAAGAGTAAATTTTAAGGTAAGGACTAAGGTATAAAGAAATGTTACAGTAATCCACCTCCAGCTTTTGTCATCCCTGTCCACCCCCTCCCATGGTCATGTGATTACAGTGCAGGAGCACTGCCCAAAGAACTAACCCCTATACTATCTGCTGTAAAATACAAGTAAGTATTACTTAATCCTAGAGGCAGAGACACATCTTTAGATACACACTTAGGGTTGATTTCCTAATGAGGACAGTGGCTATTCACATCGTCTGTTCTGGAAACGATGAAATGCTCTGACTGACTGAGGCATGGCTGAGGCTGAGAGGCTGCATTGTAGTTTGTTAGCCTTTAAAAGGCTGTGGCACATCAGGTTTTTCTAGTTTTGAAGAACCAAAGCTGTTTCTCAATTTACAATTAATTATTACTATCCTGAGCTAACCCTTGAAGCAGCACTGTGTCCCTAGGAAGCATTCAAAGTCTGGCTAAAGTTTTAGGCTGAAGGTCAGAAAGGAAGGGTTCTGCAGATACACTGCTGCATTTAGACGTTAAGAAGCCCTATTCTTGCCAAAAACCTGCATTTAGGATCACAATTTAATGTATTTCTTAGAGGAAATGTTAGGAAATTATCAAAATAATTTTTATGCTTTTATAGTAAATTTCTGCCTTTAGATTTAATCTGCATTCTTCCTGTAGCTTTAAGAAATGTGAAGAAAGAAAATGAAAAATAAATTGTGCTATCAAAGCCTATTCAATTTCCACGGAATAAAGCTTTGTAACACAGGTCCTTCAAAATGTCTGCTAGAGAGGTGGTTCAGTTGGTGTGCATGCATACAGTTGTTTGTTCTTCTACATGTTTTAGGAAATTACAGTCATTTTCTTCCTTGTGTGTCCTGACTGACAGACATCAACAGCAGACCATCAGGAAAGGCACCGCAGGTGGTATTCTAAACATTTCCTAATTATCTAAAAAGCTGACATATTGGTGAAGATCAGATGCCACAGGTAAATACCTTTTGTATTGGGTTCTTTCTCAGACTTAAAAAAATGATTAGCAGTCGGGCGGTGGTGGCGCATGCCTTTAGTCCCAGCACTCGGGAGGCAGAGGCAGGCGGATCTTTGTGAGTTTGAGGCCAGCCTGGTCTACAAAGTGAGTCCAGGACAGCCAGGGCTGTTACACAGAGAAACCCTGTCTCGAAAAACCAAAAAAAAAACCATTCACAATTGAAAAAAAAAAAATGATTAGCTTCCTTGTGAGGAAACTCCTGCTGGTGCTTTGTTTCTTGCAGCAATTCATTTTATACACAGTAACTGTACTTTAAAACAAGCCAGGTTTCTCATATGTGAGGTAAAAATTTTGTCAGACTTTCCCATAGGTTAACTTCTGCCACGGTCAATCCCATGCTATGACTGTGTGTGAGGGAAGCATCGAGTGTTTGTTTGTTTAAAGATGTATATCCACTCTATTTATTTTATTTACTTATTTGGCGTATAGGCGTGCATGCATATGTGTGTGTGTGTGTGTGTGTGTGTGTGTGTGTGTGTGTGCATGCGTGTTAATGGCTGCTGCGGCGGCAGTGGGTGTGTACAATCTGAGGATAGTTTGTGGGAGCTCGTTCCCTTTCCACCACGTGAGTCTCTGGGACAGAACTCAAGTTGTCAAGGGTTTGGCAGCAGACACCTTTACCACGGAATGAGTCACCTCATCAGCAAAGGATTTTTTCAAAGAAAATTTTCTTATTTATTCTGAGATGTTAAATTAGAGTCAATGACAATTATATTACAAATAAAAGTGGAACTTTTGTTTCTCATATAGTCTAAGTCCAATTCACAGCACAAAGGGGTATCAGGGAGAACCCTGCAAAACAGGAAATAATTTATAAGTAGCAACTAAGATCCTCAATGTAGACATCATATAATGAGACACTACAGCTATCTATGTTGACATGTGCTACACGAAAAGAATCAGAGTTAAAAACCTTATTAAAAATCAAGATTATCTGGGATGGAAGATCTATTTAATATTTGGGGATTGCCATGCTAAACACTCACTTAGTTAGCTACATCACCAGTCTCAAGAAAACATGTAAATGGAATATTCTTCCCTATGCAGTAATATGTGAACCCAAATATAAGTCCATGTTACTTAAACCTTAATGAGATTCCCTCTCTATATTAAAAAATACAGAGCTAGGCAAAATCAATGATGTTCCAATTTCAAAAATTAGCACAGCAAAGGAAAGCTCTACTTACGAAGCAACCATCCTTTAATTGATAGGGTTTGCTATGTTGTTCTTGAACTCATGAGCTCAAGAGTTCTCCTGCCTTATAGGTGCGTGACACCACTGAATGGCAATTAGCAGTTCATTGTATAATGCTGACATCTGCATTTAAATTAGCTTGGCACTTTATTCAAATGCAGGGAAATGAAGATAAAGCAATGCCATCTCTATGGATATAGCTTAATTAATGAGGAAAAGAGGCATTTCACTTTAATAAACATAGGCTTCCTCAAATTATGTAAGAAGTAATTCATGAGAATGACTTACTTTGTAGAATCCCTACCAGAAACTGCTGGGAATTGAACCCAGAGCCTTCAAGTTCTCTTCCACTTAGCTAAACTCCTAACCCACAAATGTAATCTCTATGAAGAATACGCACTAATTTTCAAAGACTACTCCTTTGTGGTACCATACGAGAGAGAGAGAGAGAGAGAGAGAGAGAGAGAGAGAGAGAGAGACTTTTAAATGTGTTATAACTTCACAACCCACACCAAGCAAAAAAATTGCTTTGACTTAAATTCTTGTTAATTAAACTTCTACCAAGATTCTACGATTTAAAAAAGCGATAGTTCCATCTAATTTAATAATTTAAAGTATATTAAAATTTTTGTTTCAATAAGAGATTATTTACTGCCTGTTCTCTGAGCTCCCTTGTCATTGGATTCCCTTCTGAGAATAATATTTTATGGCTATAAAGCACACACAAGTAAAAGGAGCCAATTATAGTAAAAGTACAAGTATTAAAATATAAAACTAAATTTGGGAAACAGTAAAATATGTTTTAATGAACATATTAATTAACATATGTGTGAATATAGATAGACACATATGCACACACACACACAATCTCATGTAGCCTAGGCTGACCAAGGACCTTGAAGTAATCCTCCTGCCTCCAGCTCCCAAGTGCTGGGATAACAGGCATGTGATACCATATCCAGTCAGTAAGTTAATAATTTTTTTTTTTTTTTGGTTTTTCGAGACAGGGTTTCTCTGTGTATCCTTGGCTGTCCTGGACTCACTTTGTAGACCAGGCTGGCCTCGAACTCACAAAGATCCGCCTGCCTCTGCCTCCCAAGTGCTGAGATTAAAGGCGTGCGCCACCACCGCCCGGCTAAGAGTAAGTTAATAATTTGAAGGAGTTCTAAACTGTCATTTGTAGAGAGACCAGCAACAATTGTAGTAAAAAGGTTTGCAACTGAAGGGAATATGAAAGTTTAGTTATAGAATTATGACACAATATATTATACAAAGTTTGTTTTTCTTCAACTATGTTCAAAGACTTGCTGAATTCTATCTACAGATACACCCACTTACAGACAATATCTACAGGTTAAAAATGCCTATTCTAAGACAACAATAACATTGGTTTTTCAGTTGAGAAATTCAATTCAATACAAACACTGTGAGCTGAGCTTGATATTGCTTTCTTTACACACTGAAAATTCCATATACTACACGGCACACAAGATAAATAAACTTATCAGCCTCAGCCCACAGGCTCTTCAAAATCCTCCCTATACAGCTACCCTGGAGGCAGATGGGATCAATACCTCCCCATGCTGGTTAGGAAATTCTGATCAAGTATATAATCATATATGGGAATATATACATACATATATTTAACTAGAAATAAAAATAAAAAAATAAAAAAACATTTATCACTGCCTTGCATTTACAATCACTCTGTATTTTTTTGCTTACCCCTTAAATTCCTGCTTTTATCTCCTAAAATAGTTTTCTAAAATTACATAATAGTTATGAAAGCTTTGGGTATATTCTTCAAAAGCTAAATGTTGCACAAAAAGCAACATTGTTTAAGAAATACTTAACAGCTGGTGACGAACGTGCACATACTTTGGTGTGTGCCTTGCATTTCTGTTCTTTAAAGTCCATGGCAGCCCGGAGTGAAGTGTGCACCCCATTTAAACTGCACAAGCCCACCTCTGCAAGCTGCACTTACAGCCTCATTCAAACCATCTCCTTTCTCAAATTAATAAAAACGTGCAGAGAAGCCAAGATTGAAACCCTGCCCTCTCCTGGAATTTCTTACCTTTTTGTTGTTTTCTTTAATATCTTGAGGATTCAAAGACTTGTAGTCACTGAGGAAAAAAAATGGCACATTTTTTTTCACAAAAATACACAAATGAATTTTTGTAAGATAAACTGAATATAAAAATTTGATATTCAATAATACCAAAGAGTAACTAGATAGCAATCTCACAGAATTTCAATCAACAAAACTACCAGTGTGAAAAATTAAGGAAATAATAAACAAACAAACACAAACAAATAGTGATTACATGTTTCATTGCCTGAAGTTTTTTCATCTAAAAGAGAAATTAAGGCAAAGGAACAGAGACTAGTTTTGGCAACAAAACTTACCATGAGATAATTCCTTATTATTAATATACAAAGTGCTACAAGCAAGCTTATTTTTCTCTTATTTGAATACTAATAAACATTTCATAATAAACTCAAGTTTTAATAAGATTAAAGAGAAAAATCACTTTAAAAAAGGAGAAAAACTACTTTTAGGTACTGAGAAGTAGGTTGGTTTCCTGGCATATATTTCTCTCATAAAAGGCAAGTTCTATAGTTTAAGTACAGAGACAGTCAAGTATTTTAGGATACATGCTAAGAAATTATTCCGTGCTCTTTTAAGAATGTCTGTTATTTACAAATATTTATGACACTTCTACTTACATTAAGTCTGGTCTAAAGTGGTGTAAGATTGCACAAAAAGATAAACCATTTCTCCACGATGTAGTAAAGTTAGTGATTTTCACACCCCGGTAGTTTTTCGTAACTTCTTTGCACCATGCAAGTAACGACTGACTAGCATTTGGCTTTTGCCCCAGAACAGGACTTGGTATTGGGCTTGGCTACAATATAAGAAAAAGAAGGGTGGGAAAGGGACATTAAAAGAACCTAATGGAAGATAAAAATGAACATTAATTGACCTAGCTAGAGCATTTGAAACCTTTGATGGCATTTTAGGCCCTTCAAAACTGTCAACTCCCGACAACCGTGGCCCCTGAGAGCGAGACATAAATCTGAAGTTATTATCTTCAGTTCTCGCCCATGGCATCTGCCTGACAACGAGGCACATTTAAGCAACATTTAAAACTTTCAGTAAGAACAAGTCATGAATGTTCTTGATGGAAACATCATGTTCAAATATTTGAGTACTTAAGACTGAATATCTGCATAACCCTTTCATACACACAATGCAGTCATAAACAAATGCGACTGAATAAAACAACGTATCGAATCTCACTGCAGCATGAACTGTGGTGCTGCAATTCCTTTTGGGTATTGAGAAATATCTAGCGGAGTAATCAGTCACAGTCATTGTAAGACATAGTGCAGCACAATGATGGCCGTAGTCAAACAGCCTTCCTACATAGATTTAACAACAACATAAATAGTTTCAATTATTAGCAGTAGGCACATTTTGGTGCCAGTAGCACACACAGTATCTATTCTGGATATACTCAAAACATCTCCTCATTATTACCAAGAGGGACCTTTGAATAGTAGAGTTTATTCTATGTATTTAAATCTTAAGCAGATTCTTCCCTTTATCCATATACTTAACAGCATAATGATGGTAATAGAACTAAGACTATATGGTGAGGCTTTAATTTTAAAGTTTTATTATTCTTAAAATCATGCCATTTCCTTTTACTGGATAACTACAAAGTTTTATGATAATTGTGAAGGTTGAATAACTGAAAACTATAAGAATCCTACTTAATATTTTTGGTTTTTAATCCATTTAATCAAAATTGTTAGCTATGAAAACAATAGAGCCTTATAAAGATGAGAGAACATCCATTTATTCCCACATCACGTAAGTTTCACTAATGATCCATTCTTACAGTAATGCTTACTTAAGACAGATCAGTGATGCTCCACTTGGCAACAGCAGGTCAATGCCAACTGTTAAAGTAATCAACAAGGATTCTCCAAATATATAGTTTCTCATGTCTATTACCAGATTAACAATACAGTATATAAATATTACAACCAGGCAAAGCTCTGCTCTTTAAATGACCACCTCCACAAAGCAAATTCTAAACACTAATCACAAAACCTGACATATTCAGGGCTGGTACAATGCTGGATGGATAAAGGCGCATGCTGCCCAGCCTTCTGACAGAGTTCAATTCCTGGAACTCACATGGCAGGAGGGGAAAGCAGACTTGTATAAGTTAAATCACTCATTTAAATTTCAACCTCATGTGTAAAAGTAAAGTAAAGTGCCCAGTATGACTTTCAAATCCCTCTGGGCACTTAGACTGATTTAGATCGACTTAGTGAGCTATGAACTTGGAGACCCATGAATTAGGCACATAAATATTTTTCTAAATTTTTATTAGTTATTTTCCTATCACTTAAAAAAATTACCTTTGCTACAATATTTTCCATATAAAATTGTTAAAGTATGGAAGCATCAGTTATATCAGGCAGATAATCTGCAATTATTATTACAAGGATTCATTTGAAACATATGCCATTATAATTATGAATATATCCCTATCTCTAAAAAGGTATGATATAAGAAAGCTAGACGAGCTAAGCTAAAATTTGGATTTGTTATGAATAGAAGCCTATGTTAAAAAGAACAATTCACTTTCTACAAAAAGAAGTCATATGCAATTGAGAGAACATGAAATTACAAGCCCCATAAATGGTCATGTTAGTTTGCAGGAAAAGATAATCAGCAGATCTACTAAATGAACCATCAAGCTGGTGCCCTTTCATCTAATATTTCCAAAGGGTCGTAAAAGAATTAACAAATCATGTTGAAAATGTCAACATGTATAGTTATTTCTTGTTCTTTGTGTTTTAGTCCCCTCATCTGCAAATGAAAACTCCAATGGTAACTATAACCAGGCGAAGAGACATACATACACAGTGCTGTGGTAACAAGACCTCCCTCCTCACTACCCCTTGCCTACTCCCTCCTCACTACCCCTTACCTACTGCGCTTTCCCTCGATCGCTCTCAATAACACACATCTTTTACTGCTCCTTATTTCGGGTATGTCCCCACCTTTGCAGACGTTACTCCATTTCCCTGGTGCTCTCAGACATTTGAGCAATAACCTTCAATACAATCTTCTCAGCTCACATACTCTGGCACTGTCATAGTAAAACAACCAGTTCCACCATCCAATCCCAACACAGCACTCCTGACTCCTCCTACCTTGTTCTATTTTTACACAATATGTATCTTCTTGTGGCTGTATATTTATGTTATACTTACTAGTTGTTTGTCTGTCTGTTCTAAATAAGAACTCTTTTAGGTCAAGACTTTCAATTTGCCTTATTTAGTAACCTATCTTAGTTTTCCAGATTAATTCTTGATTCACAGTAAATAATCAGTAAATACTGTTTAGAGAAACAAAACACTGAACAAAAAATATGGTAGACTATTCAGCAAGTGGGAACTACAATTATCATACTGCTACCAGGCACCATTAGGACCAAATGTCACCATACATTATCATCCACACTACAGGTCACCAAGCATCACCAGCATCATCCTGTCATCATGTGCCACCAGCCCCATTCTGTTGCCATGCACCATCAGTACCATACCATAAACCAAGCATCATCAGCACAGAGATTCTACTGTTTTTTGATTTTGATTTTTGAGGCTCCTTTCTAGTTTCAAAGACCATGAATTTAAGAAAATGAAGCGACGCTTTAAAATTTTTTTGTAAACAAAGCTTTAACTAGTGAATAATATTTATATCTTTTTTCAAATACTTTATTTTTTTTCTTCAAGTTACATCTCAGTCACAAACCCCTCCCTATTCCCCCTTCCTATCCCGCCCTTCCACCCTCTTCCCCCCAGAAGTTTCCCAATATTTATATCTTGATAGTCTGTATATGAAACAGGGTTCATGCAGTTCATTTGATAAAAACAAGCTATAAATGACTAATTTATTGTTTTCCAAAGAAAGGAAGACACCAAAATCTATTCATCAAAGGCAGACATGAAGGGCCAGCCAAGGTGGTGCACACCTGTAATCCCAGCACTTAGGAGGCAGAGACAGGTGGATGTCTGTGAGTTCAAGAATCAAATCTACATAATGAGCTCCATGACAGCCAAGACTACATAGGGAGACCCAGTCTCAAAAAAAGAAAAGGCAGAAATGAATTTTAAACATATTTTTCATATGTTAACCTAGTAGATTACTGTTAAAGATAAGGTCATCAAATTTTTCCTATCAATAGCAATGACATCTCTTTCAGAAAACCTAAATAACTCATTGTGAAAATTTCCTAAATTTTAGTAGCTATGAGAAATTGTAGTTCCATTTTTTTCTGATCTATCCTTGTCTATAGTTTCTCCCTCTTCTGCAATCTCCTTTTCCTCCATGAATACAGCCACACATTCCTTTAGGTATTTCTCGGATGGTTTTCTTTCTATCCACACTTTGAACTGATTCACTCTCAGGATTTCAGCTACCACTTCCACACAGATTCCCAAATACACATCTATGGTTCCAACTGTCTCAAGATGACATTTCCAGCTGGCTGTCCTTCCTGCCATATAAAATTTGAACTCACTGTGTTTAAAATCATAATTTTCCTGCTATTGTCCCAACTGTAAGGATTTCAAACCTCAGAATCACTTAATTTTTTTTCTTTTATATATCATTTCTAGTTAATTCATAGGAAATTATATATTCATGTTATGGTTGTGTGATTTTTTTTTGTAATTTTGTAGTCTATCTTATTTTGTGTAGGCAAAATTTGCTTGGTCTTCCTTGTTGCAAATTCTCTTTTTCCTGCCCCATTATTAAAGTACAGGGTTTTTAAAACACATCTAACATCTCTGGTGGTTCTCAACACATACAAAATGATATCACAACATTCCTGTACACTAAAACCCAAATCATGCTAGATGTGTTATACTGGTATGATTCACCATTCTCTGAATCCCTAGGCTTTCCTAGCTTCCCCATCTCTGGAGTGTGGTACAGATCATCACTTCTGCCTAGAGCAACTACTGTCACACATGCAACTGTGACAATGGCACATTCTTCTTTCACGATTCAACTTAATTATCATTTGCACAAAGTCAAATTCCTAATTCCCAATCAGTAGGCAGGAGCAATGTTCTTTTGATCTTCCGTGTCTCCTACATGATTTTTCTTTGATTACACTATGATTTTCCAAGGCTCTTACATGGTGTTTGTGACTGCACTATGCCTAATTCTCTATAGAGCATCTTCTTACAGTGCTCAAAGAATACATGCCTCACAAGCCCTTTGAGATAGCAATGGCTGTTTCCAAAATACAGTCAAGGAAACCCAGGCACACAGGATCTGCAAAATAGTATCTCCATACCAAACTCTATGCTCTCAATCTACACTTCACATTGCAAGATAAGGCAGTTTTAAGACCTCAGTAGACATTGTACATTTCTTCACATTAGCAAGGATCTTGGTTAAGTTCTTCAGAATTTAAGATTACTGCCCTATAAATTAATCGGTTCAAGAAACCATCATGCGCCTGCCTCACAATTTTGCTACCCCAGAGGCTGAAACAAGAGGCTCATGAGTCAGGACCATCCTGGGCAATCCAACAAGACCTGATCTTAGCACTAGTAAAACAAACCAACAAACAACCCAAAGGCAACTGTTCAAAACAAGTTAAAGCTCAGGAACTCCTAGTAAAACTACTTTGTCCATTCTGTTGGGCTTTTAGATTTTAGACTAGAATTGGAATAAGAACTAATTAAGCCCAGCTCAGTAAGATATGAATTATCATTGCTAACGCTGATGGGTATTTTGGTCTTCATGTGAGGATCCTTGGAGACTTTCCTCAGTCATTGCAAACCATGGTTAAAGAACATTGGCAGATCTCATCTCAGCATTTGGCAAGCCAAGAATAACAGCAATGGTGAGAACAGGAACATCTGCATCTGCATTATGTGTCTCTCTGTCCCCAACCCCTCCTCCCTCTCTGCCTTCCCCAAAGTGACATCACTCTATCTCCTCCCTCCCCTCCCTCTATCTAGACAAGGGTACTCTAGTCCAGCCTCTGGCCTCACTAAGGAGGGGAGTATGGCCTTGAGCTCCTTATCCCCACCACCAAACACAGGCATTACAAGACACCAAATACAACTGCTTCCTTCTTTTAGGCCAGACAGTAGACTCTGGAAAAATGGTAAACAAAAATGTCACTCTTCTCACTAAATATTTGGTTTGGAAGATAGAGTTATGCTGCAAAAATAAAGTATTTATGTTAGTGTATACTAATTTACTACTGAAATTTTGGATGAATGTAATTTTAAATTATGCAATTTTTATTTTCAAATATTAATTAATATATTCATATAAACAAGTGTTCTTTGGAAGTCCCAATGACTCTATTATTATTATTATTGTAAAATACATATATCATAATATTTATCATCTTAGCCTTTTAATAAGAATGTAACTTCAGGGTGATATATTCATCAATGGAATATTCACCATTCATTCCCATTAGTCTTTTCATTTTGTGAAACTGAAAAAAATGTATGCCTGTTAAGCAACAACTCCCTATTTACTGCTTTCCACACATCCTGGCAGCGTGTGTTCCTGTGTGTGTTGCTGCACATCAGACCTATGGCACTGCACGCATGGGCTCTACATGGACCACACCCTTGCACTCTGCTTTGTCTCCATGGTTCTGATGATCAGTGAGGCGCCTTACAAATGGATTCATGCGATTTGTCTTTTTGTGGTTTTTTTCCCACTAATGTCCTCAAAGTTAACTCATGCTAAAGCATTTATGAAAATTCCCTCTCTTTTAAATGGCAGCAGCACTGCATTTTATGTACCTACCATGGTTTATGTATTCATTCGCCTGCTGACAGACATCAAGTTACTTTAATCTTATAGCTGTTCTGAGCGCTTACTGCTTCTCAACCCTGTTTCCAGTCTATTGGGTACATAACCAGATTTGGGTTTTCTCTACCAATTCTTAACTTTCTGAGGAGCTACCACACTGCTTTTTGAAGCACTGTATAATTTTATATTCACTCCAACAGGGCACATGGCTTTCATTCCCTATGCCTTTGCTTGCTAATGCTGAACACTTTTCAAAACAGTGTAGCAATTTAAATGTGTGTAGGCTATTTTTCTCTTTATGGCTTTGATTTGCATTGCCTAATGATTAGTGAGGAAGAGCATCTTTTTTTTGTATGTCATTTTTATTTTTATTTTTGGTATGTCATTGGTGAGGGCGTATTCAAATCCTCTGCCCACTTTTAACTGAGTTCTTTTATTTTTGTTGTTTAGGAGTCCTTATACATTTGGGGGTTAGTTCTTTAGTAGATATATTAATTGCAAATACTTCCTCCTGTTCTGTAGCTATCAGGTATCCTTTTCACCCTGTCTGTCTAGATCCATAAAAGTTTTAAATTTTCTTGAGTAAAATTTTGTCCATTTTGGTTGTTGCTATCTATGACTTCTGAGTGATATTCAAGAAAACTTGAGATCCAAAGCTGTGAACCTTCTGCCGCCCTGTGTTTCCTTCTAAGAGTTTCATGACCAGTAGTTCTTCAATTTAGGCTCTGACCTACTAGGTACGGAAGGTCAGGTAACAATCCATAACAATCCACCTTCACTCTTTCATGCATGATGTCCAGAAAGTGTTTGTTGCAAAGATGGCTCTCTCTCTAAGACCACAGAACAGTCTTGACTCCCTTGTGTAAAGCACTAACATCGTCTTATGTAAGGTGTTCATTTCTGGTTTACACAGGTTTACTACAGTTTTGATTACTGAGACTCTTGCAGTAAGTTTGGAACGTGGAAAGTATGTGTTTGCTATTATTTATATCAAAGTGTTTTAAAAAATTATTATAGGTCCTCCGAAATTCCATTTGACTATTAAGATGGTGTGTTTTCTATTACTGCAAAAAAAAATGTAATTGGGATTTTGATGATTACATTAAATCTGTATATTTCTTTGGGTTCTATTTACATCTTAGACATCATAACAATATAGTTTTATTCAACATTTATTTATTTAAGTTACATCCTGATCACAACCCCCACAATATAGTTTTCAAAAGCACGATCATGGGATCTCTTTCCGGTTTCTAACTTCTTAATTCCTCTCAAAAATGCTTTCTAGTTTTAAGATGGGCAGTCTTGTTTAATTTATTAATTCCTTTTTTTCTTTCTCTTGTTCTTTTTGGACATGGTGTCTTATGAAGCCCCAGGCTTGCCTTGAACTTGCAGCCAACAATAATTTTGCATTTCTGACTCTTCTGTCTTCACTTCCCGAGCGCTGGAATTACAGGAATATGTTGTCATACTCAGATCTGTGAGGTGCTGGGGTTGGGGTCAAACCCAGAGCTCCAGCATGCTAGGTGAGCATCCTACAGCTGAGCCACACCTCCAGTCCTAGTTCATTTCTAAGTATTTAGCTCTTTTTGATGCTACTGTTCAGATAATTATTCTATTAAGTTTTCTCTCTGATTGTTCAATGTTAGTATTCAGAAATGCAAATGACTGGCTACTGTTCTTGTTGAAAATTTTACTGAATTTATTGATTTTTAATGTGTGTGTGTGTGTGAGAGAGAGAGAGAAAGAGAGAGAGATCTTTAGGGTTTGGTACGTCTATGGTCCCATCAATTCAAACAGATAATTTTACAACATCTTTTTTGATTTTGGTGATTTCTTTTTCTTGTGTAATTGTACTGGCCAGGATTTCATGTTCCATGTGAAAGACAAGTTCCAAGACTGGACATCCTTGCCTTTTTGTCACTATAGAAGAAAAGCATTCTTTATCTATGTAGTATGACACTATCTCTGAGCTTTTCATAACATGGGTGCTATCTTTGGGAAGTTTCTTTTGAACCCTAGTCTCTTGAATGCTACTATGAGCCAGCATGGCTCTGCCAAAAGCCACTTATGCATTATTTCAGATGGCCATTAATTCCTACAATGCATCAACACAGCATGCGACAGTGATTGACATCTTGTGCTGCATTCTAGCAAACTCCTACTTGGTCACTGTGCACAGTCCTTTAAAGTGTTGCACAATTCAGTATGGCATTATTTTTGTTGAAGATTTTTACATCATTAAAAAAACCATAAGCAACACTGATCTATAGTTTTGTTTTTGTGGTTAGTAGGGTACTACTGATCTCATAGGATGAGTTAGGGAGTGTGTTCAAGTTTTTAGAAAATTTTGAGAAAAAAATGTGTTACTTCTTGGGGTGCTTGGTAGAATGGCCACTAATCTATTTTTGTTGATAAAGTGTTCTTTTTCCTCCTCTCCTCACCAGAGCCCACCCACAGTCTCATTGTGTGGCATGGACTGGCCTCTGAATCTATGTTCTTTGCCTTGGTTTCAGAGTGTTGGGGTTATAGACAAAAGCATGAGTCACCACAGCCAGCTTATTGGGACACGTTGATTACTGAGTCAATTTCTTTTAAAAATCTGTTACAGATCTGTTCACATTTTCTACCTTCTCATGGTTTAGTTTTGGTAGCTAATATTCCTAGGAATAATGTTGTCTATTCCATCTAAGTTATCCGATTTGTTGACATATCCTGCTCATAGCACTCTCATATAAGTCTTTCATTGTCTGCTAAGTGGGTAGCAAAACCCACTTTTACTTATGATTTTAGTACTTGGAGACTTCTCTGCCCCCATTCTCCAGCCAGAGTTAAGGGTTTGGCAACAGAAACAACTTTAAGTTGGGTTAAGTTTCTCTAAGGATTTTTGTTTTGTTTTGTTTTTTTGTTTTTGTTTTCTCTCATTTAGTTTATCTTTGCTCTAAGTTTGCTCTAAATTATCTTCCCTCTGGCTTGGATTGTTCTTTGTTTTCTACTTCTTTCAGGTAGAAAGTGAGAGTTTGGCTTAAAATCTTTGTTTTTTTTTTAATATTTTGCATGTGTATGTGTGTTATGCTAGTTCACAGATATGTGGGTTTACAAGCACTATGCACATGTGTACATGTATATAGAGGCCAGAGGCTGACGTTGAATATTGCTCTCAACCTTATACACTGAAGCAGGCTCTCTCACTTGAGTCCAGAGTTCAAAGATTCAGCTGGTCTAGCTAGTTGGTTTGTTCCTCTTAACCCCACTACCACTATTCCCTCTGATTTTATGGACTCTCTTTAGAGACCACTAAGTGCATGGTTTGTGCACAAACACCAGTTTGTGCATGGGTGGAGGGTCATCAAGGAAACATGAGTAGTCCTCTAAATTTAACTATATTTCAGTACTTTTGCTTAAGAAATATAGATTTTAGCCAGAAATAAACACAACTTACGTAATGAATTTCTCAACCTTGATCCTTTGGGGAAATAATACTAACTTGATGCAGTAAAAATTCATTCCGGTATCACTTGGTAACATTTTTATATGTCGCACTCCCGTGGTTTTGAAGAGAAATACTACACAAGTTGAAGACTTAGTAGTTTCACTAAACTGCTTTCTCTAAGAATCCTTATATCAAATGACAGACCCATAATAAAAACTCAAACAAAGCAGAAAGGATAAAATGACTGAAGGTTTCTATGAAGGCAACAACAATCTTTAATAACAGGTTTTCAAGTAACCAAGTGTCAAGTTATGCTCTCAGATACGTGGATGAGAATACAGACCTTTCCCACTATAATCTGGTTCTATAACTTCATAAATAATTATTTACTTAATCTAATAACTTTGTGCTTAACAGAGAGGCTTAACACTGCTTTACTGCAGTCTTCTGTCTACACAAGCAACTCTTGAATTGCTTGCAATTCTCTCTCTTCTACTGTCTGTCTCACTGTCCAAATTAGCTTATTATCCTTATTGTTATTAATAAAAGGATAAAAATCTTTCACAAAACTCGACCCAAATAATCTTTTCCAGTTGTATAATTATCATAAGCAATTCTCTCTCTCTCTCTCTCTCTCTCTCTCTCTCTCTCTCTCTCTGCCATTGGATATACTTACCTAGGAAAGCCAAACACTGTGGTCAAGCTACCAGTGAAGAGTCAACAAGTAAAAGCTTACAAAGAAAAATAGAAGCATGGCAAGTTTCTCTGACTTATGCAGGGTTTTTAAAGGCAAAGTCTTTCTCTTAAAAATATAACTATAAAAGTAGCTCATAGTAACAAAACTTTTTATTAATGCTTACTGCAAAATACTATGTAATTCAATGTCTTCATTAAATATGCCCCAACCAAAGGAAAAAAAAAACCAAACCCTCACCAAATTGCATTTGCCACCAAATGACTAACATGTACACAACAGTTGGAAACTGTCAAAATATTTTACAGCTCAATTGTAATTACCAACCAAGTCTAAGCATGCCCTTGGGTGGGCGCTTACCACATTTGAGGGCTGCAGAGCATCAAGCACAGTCACTTCACTATGATTTCTAATTTAGACATTTGCAACTCCCAAATAACTCCAAAAGTTTTACTGTCATCAGTAAAAACATCCAGTAAAATATCAATATGATATAATAACTTATCATTTTCATCAATTCACTAGCAAGAATAGCCTTAGAAGATTATTTGGCTAATCTTCTATTATCCTTGAATATAACTAATGATTATGCTCAGTGATGAGTTTTAAATGCCTACATTGATTACTTGGTTATTTGTCTTTGAAAAATGTATCAAGTGATCAAGAGACATAAATGTTTTATGTTGTCCTTATCACAATAGATGTAGCCAAGAATAAAGGGGAAGGTGTGACTGGGGTGAAGCATCAATATGGAACTGCAGCTGGTGAGCCTCCAAAGGAGTGAATGCAGACACCGCTTGCCATTTGAAGTAGGACAGCATCCAGCCACTCTTCCCTCCTCACCACCAAGTGTACAGATTGAGACTTTGCAATTAGCCACTTGGTATCTCTTACCCACAGAAAACAAGTGGTTTAATTACGGAACACCCATGCAGAATACTCTTGCTGAGGATCATGCACATCCACCGTCTTTTATCAGGTGAGGAGAAAATACAAGTAGAATATACTATGGAATGCACAAACCCTTCCACGGTTTGCCTGTGAATTAATGAAGAAAAACTTAAAAGAACTAAATAAAATTTTATAGGATCTTTAGAAACACCATAATCATGAAACTAATACTGTTTAAAAGGGAACCAAAAACATTGATGTAGCACACAGTCAAGTAGCTACAGGTCAGTTCTTCACACTAGAAACTTTTTCTCCTGAGTAGTTTTCCACATTCGATATTCAGACACAAAGTTTATGAAAAATTAAGTGTTTATTCTAGTAACAATGTGTAGGCTGGAAATATTCTACTATTTTATATGCTAATCACAAAAGTAGTAAAAACACTTTCCAGAGATATATGCTTCCCTGTATGCAGAGTGTATATAAATGTATTGATATATATTGAATCATATCACATATGGAAAATTTAAGAGAGAATGTAAAGATGAAATTAACAGTTTCAATAGTTTAAACAATATTAATGGCATAGGACTCTTTTTCTCGTTATACAAAAAAGATAAGGAAGTATAACATAACAGAATAGCCATAGCTGGTCTTTAAAATCTGGCTTCATAATCTAAAGGTCTACTTCTAAAGTGTGTGTTCTGTGTTGCTTGAATTCTGAGCTGATAGAGCTACATCATAAAAATACAGAAGTCAAAATTCAGAAAACACATTACTGGCTGACTCAGAAAATCAGGATACTACTCTTTCGTGACACCTTTGCTGCCCTTCAGCTAGTAAATCTCTATTTACTGATGTCAACTAGAGTCATAAATTACTAATAATTGTAACTTGCATTTTAAATTGAAGCAGAAAACTCTCTTGTTTGAGAACTTGTTTTCAAGTTCTCAAAGTATAAAGACTTAAGAATATATATAAATGACAAGGACCACTTTAACAACAAAATAAAATGATGGAAGTATTTTTGCAGCTAACCCAATGTCCATTTTTATTGGGAAGCAGGCAGAGTCTGGTGCTGTGCTCACTTTCCAACTTATCTTACAGGCATAGACTGAAGGAAAGCCACACAACACAGTCTGGCCAATGAAAAATTTTATGGAAATATGAAAGTCAATATGAATGCAAAGCAAGTTTAAGATTTTGTTTACAGTTAAAAAAATGTATGATGTCAGATTCCATACTAACAAATATTTTAAAATATCACCACTTGTGACCTGCCTAGCATGAAAGGAGAATACTGACAATTAATTGTCTGAAGTGGTTAGAGGTGAAGTCTTATCTGTACTTCTTCTATCAGAGATGCTTTGACATCCAGGTGAGGCAAATAGAAAAGGAAAATAGATTCACAAGTTTGAAACCCCTCTCCTTCAGTGGGCATGGCCTATCTTCTCCGCTGTGAGAGCCTTGTGCAGGGTTCGCAAAAGTGCCCTTGCTAAACTGCATACTAAGCATTAATCATCTTCCGTTAAAATTAATTTTAGACTAAAATATGCAGATGAAAGTTTGAAGAGCATATTCTTCTAGTCCCACTCTGCCTGGCACAGTATTTAAGCATGACATATACGCTTCGAGAGTCACTTTTAAATAATACAGCAGCCGACAGCTATCTGTCTAATAAGGATATGACAATCCTATGATTTACCATTATCATTTTCCCTGGGAAAAACAAACAGTACATAAACAAATTATTGAAAATGATTTCTTATGCTGGATCTGGTAGCACCTGAGGTTGAGGCAGGCAGGAGGATCAACCTTAAGTAAGTCAAAGTCCAGACTGAGACTAAGAGACCCAATCTGGAAAGAGGAGGCGGGGGAGATGGGACAAACTGGCCATCTCAGAGACAGAGAGCCCTTGCTTAGCGCCCATGAGACTCCATCTGCAGTACATACCATAAAATAAACTATGGACCAGCTGGCCAAATGAATGAATTTATTACCACTGTAAAGTTTCAAGAATGGAACTGATTTTACAAAATCAGGGTGCTTTTCTTCTATTTGTCAAGTTGTATTAAACATGTATACAAAATAAGCAGACATACAGGGGCTAGCCCAGCTGCAAGTTTTACATGCTGTGTGTCACTGTAATTGAAACAAAGTTAGAAAGTCTTAATTCCTCTGTTTTCCATCTACAAAGTTATCCTTTGACACAAGTCTAAACTGGTCAGTCAGTAAAGTGCCCCATACAGATCTTTATCAAGTCACAAGACTCCTCTCAGGAAGTGCCAAAGCTGTCCATGCAAATGAGGAACTGAAGAACGCATAAATACTAGTGGATATGCTATGAAGGTGATAAGGCAGATTCCCACACAAGATTACAAGTAGAGCTTGCTGCTTACAAGTACCTCCTAGTGTCATTTAAAGGATGAGGTGATCACTACCATACCCTGAATATGTACACAAGTAACGCCCCCAACTCCATGTTTATGATGGGTGCATGGTCAGCCTGTACTACCCAGTGCAGCAAACAGTGCTGAGTCTGGCACCAAAGTCAGATATCTAGGCTGGAAGGAGTGCTCTAGACTTCTTTAGTGTCAGGATGGTATTTAAAAACCTATTGAGGAATAGATTTTTATGGCCTTTAAAACTTATTGAGGAATCCAAAGAGGTTTTGATTACATGGTTTTGATATTTACTGTAATTAAAAAGGAAACACTGGGGCCAAATATGTATAAACTGGACATTGGGAAGGTATACTGGGCCATTTAACTCTCATAAATGTGGCATATTTATATCTATTGTTTTGTATAATACTTACTGTTATAAGAGAAGGAACCATCTGTTGGACTGAAAGGGGAAACTTCTGGGGGGAAGAGGGTGGAAGGGCGGGATAGGAAGGGGGAATAGGGAGGGGTTTGTTACTGAGATGTAACTTGAAGAAAAAAAAATAAAGTATTTAAAAAAAAAGGAAACACTGACACGTTTTCAAGTAATAATACATCTTACATGTTACATAAGTAATAGTTTTTTGAAAACTATTTTCAAAAAAATAAACTCTTCAACTTCTGGCTTGAAGAAAATGGATTTTCCCTGTGACTTCAGAAGTTAGAGTGGAGACTGTAGCTCACTGCTAGCCCAAGGAAAGAGTAACTTTAAAATTAGAAGTATATTTTTTACTGAATGCATATCACTTTTGTACCATATACAGCCAAAAATTACAACTTGAACCCTCATAAGTTGAAAGTCCTCTGTTCTGACTTAAAGAAAAAAAAAAGTTTTCAAAGTTTTAAGAAAATGTTACCTCTTCATTATATACACATGCTATAACCGAGGATACCTGAGGACCACCAGATCTATCAGTGGCAAGAGCCATGGACTTTTCTTCGTTTGAATCCTTATTAACCATCCATACAGCACTTTAAGAATCTGAAAACTTCTAAGGAGGGAGGGAAAAAATGAAAAATAAAATCAAATAAAAACAACAAAACAAAACAAAACCACTTCCATGGTCAAGAAATGTCTTTTGGTCAGAATCTGGAAGAAACTATTAGAACAACAGGAAAGATACATTTAGAGCAGTAGGGTGGTGTTTTCACCACATTCTCCATACTGCCTTAGGAATAGGCACTATCACCCTATTTTATAAAGCAGTGCTCTGAGGACAGAGCTGAAGTAACACACTCTAGTTATTAAGAGGAGTAGCTTACGGTGCTGGCACTGTGACTCCAGGCAGAACATGAAGCTTACCCTATGATTTCAGGGTACCAAGTACTCCAGATGTGGCCCAGCAGGCTGAAGAACGGACGCTCTGGGCAGCAGACAAGAGCTAAAGAACTACTATACTAGATCAGAGACCCTAATTCAAGCTGTGCTCCCAAGGCTTAAAAGTTATGTGACCCTAACTTAATACCATACTCTTGTGGGGTTTCTGGAGACTGAATCCAGTGCCTCATTCATGCAAAGAAGGGATGCTACCACTGAGCCAAGGGTAGGCAGGCTTTATCATCTGTGAAACAACCAACCACAGGAAGAATTGGATTGAGATTTGTTTATTCCTTTGAAATATACTGTGCATATATTAAACACAAGGAATACCCATTATCAAAACTCAATCTTAACTTACACTCCTAGACAGTATCTGACAGAAGGCCTCTGCAGCCATTTACTCCACACTCCAAAATCTGGGAAGAGTTAAATGCAGCCAAAGAACAAAGACGTTTAAAGACTCTTCTCTTAAAACAAAACAAAATACCAACCAACCAAACAAACAAACAAAAACCCTGGTCTAGAGAGAGATGGGTCAACAGTTAGGAGCAATTGCTGCTCTTCCAAAGGACCTGGGTTCAATTCCCATCACCTACATAGCAGCTCACACCTGCCTGTAGCTCCAGTTCTAAGGTATCCAGCAGCCTCTTCTAACTACTATGGGTAGAAGACATACAGCTGGTGTATACACGTGGCAAAACATTTACACATAAAATTTTAAAGAATTTATAGTAAATCTAGACAGAAATACTCAGCTGTTTCATCTAATTTTAACAAAGCTGCCACAAATTGTAATGTAATGTGGTGGGGTTTTTTTCTTTCTCTTGGCAAGAAAAACCCCTTGCTTCAACTGTAGACAGACTTCTGTCCAAAAAGGACAAAACTTGGAAGCAGATAAGTCGACAGCCTAGCTCTGCCAAGACAGGGTAGGTAAGTCCTTCATAATTCCTGCTCTACAATCAATGTCTGTCAGAGAAACGGGGCCAAATGGCTGAAGATTGATGCTGGAATGTATGGAGAGAAAATGGGAACTGTCCAGGCAGCCACTGGTATGTCATTTCTTAGTTTTGGAAGCTGCAGGCCCTGCACTTCCTATATAATCAGATATATTTATCCCTCTCAGGTCTCTGAGGTAGTTGAAGAATAGATAGCTAGAGTCTCATAGTTAAATTTTGAGTTGTTTAGGAATCAAGAGGGTGTTCCGGATCTAAGAAGATATTTTTAAAATTATGAGGCAAGTTAGTATGAAAGCTGAATTAGATATAGAACTTTAAACTCATGGAGATGGTTAGATAGTAGAATGTTAAAGTCAGGTGCCAAATACATATGGACTGGACATTGGGAATGTATGCTAAGCCATATAACTCTTATAATTGTGGCCTATTTATTTCTGTTGTTTTGTATTGTATTTATAGTTATAAGAAAAAGAACCATTTTTTGGACTGAAAGGGAGAGCTGTTGGGGGGAAAAAGAAATACATTAAACTAAAAAAAAGGAAGGGAAGAGGATGGGAGGTTGAGGGGGAGAAGGGTGGAAGGGTGGGACTGGAGGGGGGAGTAGGGAGGGGATTGTGATTGAAATGTAACTTGAAGAAATAAAAAATAAATTATTAAAAAAAAAGAAAAAAAATTTATTTTAATTTATGTGTATGGGTGTTTTGCCTATATGTGTACCTGTACAGCACTTGTGTACCTGGGGCTACTAAGGCCAGAAGGAGACAAAAGATCCCCTGAAACTGCATCTACAGACGGTTGTAAGTAGCTCTGTAGGTGATGGGAATTGAATGTGTGTCCTCTGGATGAGCACCCAGGGCTCTTAACCACTTCACCATCTTTCCAGGACTAGCCACACCTCATCATGCCTTTTCTTTTAAACTAGTGTCTTGTGTATCCCAGGCAAGCCTCAGGGCCCTATATAGCCCAAGAGGGTCTTAAACTCCTGATCCACCTGCCTTTACCTCCTGAGCACTTGGATTACAGCTGTGTGATATCACACCTGTTTTATGCAGTGCTCGGGATGGAACCCACAGCTTTGCACGCTAGCTAAGCAGTTTGCAAAGTGAGCTACATCTCCAGCTCCTATTATTTCGTTTAGCAAATATTAACTGATCAGCAGTTCAAGGTCAGCCTAGGACGTATGATGTTCAAAAAACTAAAACTAAAAAACGACAAGGGCAGCTCACAGGATTTACAAATGCTGGTCATACAAGCCTGACAACCTGAGCTCAATCTCTAAACATGTTTTTATTAAGGAAAAAAAAAGGCTGACACTGCACTTCTGTAATTTCAGCACTGCTGGGACAAATGGAGGAGGGAGGCAAGACAGTTTCCAGGAAGTTCAGGGGCCAGTTTTAGTCTAGAACATGTAGCACAGTGGAAAAAGCAAGAGAAACCCTGACTCAGACTCAGAAACAAGGTAGAACATGAGAAGCAGCTCGTAAAATTTGTCCTTTCACCTCCACAAAACAGCATGGTACTCAGATATCTGTAACCTATAAACATACACATACACACATACACATAAACACACATGCACATACACTCAAGTTTAAAAATATTTTCAAGCCGGGCAGTGGTGGCGCACGCCTTTAATCCCAGCACTTGGGAGGCAGAGGCAGGCGGATCTTTGCGAGTTCGAGGCCAGCCTGGTCTACAAAGTGAGTCCAGGACAGCCAGGGCTACACAGAGAAACCCTGTCTCGAAAAACAAAAAAAAAAAAAAAAAAAAAAAAAATATTTTCAAGATAGCAAAGTCTAACCTAGCTTGTCTAATAAAGACTGATCTTAAGAATTTGAGATATCCTTTGATCTATGTGCACAGAACTCAGCTCAACTCTTTTGAGTTAAATATTTAAAGCACACACACATATACACATGTGCACACACACAAATTCCTCAGAAATTCACTAAGGCACCACTATGTGCCAGGCATTGTTCTAAACAACTGAGATGTGTCACTGACATAAAAAGAAAACAATACAGGAGAAATGTGGTGTTAACCCATGCCTTTAACATCAGCAGAGACGGGAGGAGCACCATAGAGTTAGTGGACTTATAAATTCTAGAGTTACACGGAAAAGGGTGGTGAGGGTACACACCCTTAATCCCATCATTCAAGAAGAGTACACCCTTAACCCCAACACGCCAGAGACAGAAACAGGCAGATCTCAGAGCTCAAGGTCAGCCTGATACAAAACAAACTCTAAATACAGAAAAACTTCGATCCAGGAGTGGTGGAACACATCTTTAATCCCCTCAGATGGGAACCACAGGTCTTGGATCCCAATAAGTAGAATACAGAGACACACACATAGGATTTGGAAGGACCTAAGTTTAAAAGCTACTTACAAAAGGCCCACACAACACAAACAAATTGTCCTTCGAGACCTCAAAATATATACACTAAAGCTGGTTTAGCTCCAAAATAACAAAATAATTTCTTCTTTAAACCAGATTGAAAGATAACACTTTATATATTGTCAAAAACCAAATTTGCTTCAGGAGAAATATTACCTACCCCCCCCCAAAAAAAGAGGGCGACTGTCCCTGAGTGAGGAATAGGGCAGGGCTCTGTTCTTATCTTTCCAGGAGAATCAAAGCATCCATTCAAGGAACCCGGGGACAACTGGACAACGGAAACCTCAGCAGAAATCAGAATCAGACACCAAAAGAAGACGAGTGACCCAGATGATTCAGCCTGACAGACTCCCTCAATAGATGTCTCCATCAAAAGCCTACAACCACAACAACTCAATATCGCTAAGACCGTTCAGCTCTACACAATGCCCCAGCCAGAACCTCGGTAAAGCCTGGAAGTTCAGCTTCTGCCTACAAACTCCTTAGGACATCTAAACAGCTGAGAACAGAAGGACTGAACATAAAAGGATTGTATTAACATTTTTAACCATTTTTCCATTTTGGTTTGGGCCCCAAACAGGTTTACTACGACCCAAATCAGCAGGAAGTCATTTTAAGAGAGCGATGTCCCATACCCAGAGGGTGGGGAGGGTGTTTCTCTGCCCCCCCCCTTTTCGGTTATTTGAAGGACAACTGAAAACTCTGTTATTTAGGGGAAGAGATTACAAGTTGTTAAATGGTCCTGTTTAATGGGTTTTGGAGGTTAGACCCAGGGTATTCCTTCTTTCCCTTTTCTGTATCCTTCTTTATCTCCTATGTAGGAATGCACGGACTTGAGAAAAATTGAGACATAGACAGCACAGGAAGGATCAAGAAGAAAGGTCACATTATTGAATATGCCCTTATACCCTTGTATATTGATACAAAATTAATAGTATATTTGGCTAAAGTGGTATTGACCATTGTTTATTGTGCAAAAATAAGATTGTATTGGTCTACGTCAGTATTGATATTTGTATATTGATACAAAATTAAGATTATAGTTGGCCACAATGGTATTGACCCTTGTATATGGACGTAATATTAAGATTGTATTGGGCCGCATAGGCATTGATCTTTGTATATTGATACAAAATTAAGAGTATATTTAGCCCCATTTGAATAGATCTTTGTATATTGATACAAAATTCAAGGTAACGCTTCCTAATGGTATCGTACCTAGAGATACTTAAAAATGAAATGTGAAGTTCTGGCCTCTTGATACCAACCGTCTTAAACTGTTTAGGATAGTTAAGAAAAACAAACTCCTAGTCATGCATGCATGTCACCTTGTTAGCTACTAAGACAGTCTATCACAGATATTCTCTAAGCTACTCAGTAATCAAGTTGTTAAGAGACAAGCAACATTTGCTTATCTAAATACAAGAGATAGATAGGGCATCTTCAAAAACCCCAAGAGATCTGCAGAATATGGCATTCAAAGATGTGGTCTTAAATTAAGATTTTTTTTTTGATATCGTGACATATCAGCTCCTGACAGCACCCCCTATTCTACTCCAAGTAGAAGAAAAGCATCGAAGAATCTCCAGTGTGAGATGGTTGAATTAGTGGCAAGCCTATCTCTTGGCATGTAAAAACTCCTTGCTTCAACTGCAGACAGACTGCTGTCCAAAAAGGACAAAACTTGGTAGCAGGGAAGTTGACAGCCTAGCTCTGCCAAGACAGGGTAGGTTAGTCCTTCACAATCCCTGCTCTACAATAAATGTCTGTCAGAGAAACAGGACCAAAAGGCTGAAGACTGATGCTGGAATGTATGGAGAGAAAATGGGAACTGTCCAGGTAGTCACTGGTTTGTCATTTCTTAGTATTGGAAGCTGCAGGCCCTGCACTTCCTATACAATCAGATATATTTATCCTTCTCAGGTGGTTGAAGAATAGACAGCTTGAGTCTCATAGCTAAATTTTGAGTTGTTTAGGAATCAAGAGGGCGTTCTAGATCTAAGAAGATGGTTATAATAGTGATGCAAGTTAGTATGAAAACTAAGTCAGTTATAGAACTTTAAACTCATGGAGATGGTTAGAAGGTAGAAGGTTCAAGTCAGGGGCCAAATATGTATGAACTGGATATTGGGAAGGTATACTGGGCCATTTAACTCTCATAAATGTGGCATATTTAATTTTGCTGTTTTGTATAGAATTTACTGTTATAAGAGAAAGAACCATTTGTTGGAATGAAAAGAGAAGCTGTTGGGGAGGGAAGAGGGTGGACGGGTGGGACAGGAAGGGGGAATAGGGAAGGGTTTGCGACTAAGATGTAACTTGAAAAAAATAAAGTACATATAAAAAAATAATAAATAAAAAAAAAAGAAAACAAAACTTAATGCTTTGGGAAGTATAGGAATGCATTTTTCAATTACACATGGAATCACATTCCAGATAAAGAAAGGCAGTCTGAAACCAATCTATTTAGTGATATTAACAGATTTAGAAAGAATAAATGAAAAGTCCAGGGCTGGGTATAGGACACCTTCCCATGAGTTGTTTGGTCAGGGAGGCCACCAAATACACATGTTGCCACTGCTCTTGGTTATCCACCAAAGTAGACAGAAGTGTAGTATTGCTGAGGATACTTTGTCTCTTGGTTGTGGTACAAGGAGAAATCAAACTAGAACTTAGCTGGAAGCTTCCTCCCTGCTAGCTAGTTTGACAGTACCAGAAGCACTATGAAGACTGTTGGAGTAGAAAAGCCATCACCAGTTTTGCTCAGCAGTGGACAACCTGCCATGCAAGGTATTCCCACTGGTCCAATAATGGCGTGACTGGATTTGAAGCCCACACCACCACCGGTCAGAATTCATGCTTGATACTGAAAACTTGGCCAAAGGCTAATGACTGGGGAGGGTGCTGCTGCTATTTGCCAAATGGACACACTGTACGCACAGGTCACTGCTGGTCTCAGTCAGCAACTGCAGAGGCTGGTCAAAGTGCTGAGAATGAGGGATGAATGGGCGCTCAGTCTTAAATGACAGTCTACCCACCCTCTTAATCTTAGTGATTGTATTTGGAAGAGAAGGCAGAAAGAAGGCAAGAGAAGCGAAGAGTGTTGTGGAGCACTGTCTTCTGGAGAGGACATGGTTGTTGTACTCATACACTCAAAGCACCTGTGATTACCTGTACAAAGCCTACACAACATTAGGTCTGTCAGTATTCCATCATGGAGTGGCAAATGGCCCCAGGAGGCCTCACACTTCCTTGAGTATTTACAGAACCTTAAAGTCTGCTAGGAAGAAGGGACTCAAGAGACCTCAACTCCTCCCCAAGGAGCAACTGGCGATTGCTGGAGTAGGAAGTGATGTTTTCTTCAGTGGTGTAGCCACTAGAAAGTTGTCCATACTCTAGTGAGTAACCCCTCACCCATGCTAATGTGAGCAACCCTAACTATACTCAATAGGCAAGAAATAAATAAGAAAGGAAGAGAGAGAGAGAGAGAGAGAGAGAGAGAAAGAAAGAGAGAGAGAGAAACAGGAAGGAGGGAGAATGGGAGGGAGCAAAAGGAAGTAGATTAGTTGGGAAGAGAAAGGGGATCAGTAGGAGTAAGGTAGAAACAAGAAAGGGTAGTGGGAAGTAAATATAATGAAAATACTTTATATACATGTACAAACTTTCCACAGGGGGGAATTAATAAACAAAAATTTCACAGGATCATCTTAGTAGTTCAAAAAAAAAGCATGACAAATCCAACATTCATTTTCCTTAAAACTAATTAGCAAATTATAATAGAATAAGAGTTTTTCAACCTGCTAAATTACATTATGAAAAATTTAACATTATACTTACCATTAACATTTCATGCTTTTCACTAAAACAGGAAGTTACCACTTACATGGTATATTATACAGGAGGCTCTGACCAGTACTATAAGGCAAAGAAATGAAATAAAACTTGTTCATACTGAAAGACGTAAAATGTTATTTATTTGTAGCCTTGATGATTTACCTGTAAAATTTTATAGAATTCAGAAAAATATTACTAGAATATTAAGTGTTCTAAAGTTGTAGAACAAAATATCAATATAAAAATGTCAATATGCGGATTGGGGTAGAGACTTCAGTTAGAGGCCTTGCCTAGTATCCACAAGACCTTGGGTTTGATTCAGAGCACTAAAACCAAAACAAACCAACAACAACAAAATCAATGTATACCCATATATTGCCAACACTGAAAATTTAATTTTCTAACAACTTCTTACTTAGGAGAATGGAATATGTGTAATGTTGCCCATTCCTTTTTCTCACTGCAAACTGAAAACTCTAGAATACACAGCAGATATGAGCAGCATGTGGAAGTGGAGATAAGGAAAACTACTAGACACTCCAGGGCTTGAATATAAGACAAGCTCCCTGGATTTTCTTTTGCTTTCTATGCTGGCAAATAAAGAATGTTAGTGTATAGAGATTTTAAGATCCCAACTAACAATGTGTTCTCTAGCTATAGGCCATGAAAAAGGTGGCCTAGGTAAATCAAAGAGCTGGGGCAGGCCAGGAAAACCCTTTATCATTGTGCTGGGCCTCTATCCTTGTACTTAAGGTTTTCTTTTAATAATTTATCCTATGATGTTGATATGTATTAGTTCTAGAAGCAATTTCTCACTAGACAAACCAACATACCACAAAATTGCTAGAAACAAGTAGTGTATTACTTATGTTATGGAGGGAAATAAACAAAGAATGGTCTCAGAATGGTAGCCTACACTTGTAATCCCACCATGTGGGAGATGATGGAGTAATAATGAGTTACATGGCAAACCCTTATATCTGAAGACAACAAATAAAATTCCCATCATATACTGTGCTGGCCAGAATGAGTGGTATATTTTCTACAGGCTGACAGATTCCTTAGCTTGAGATTATATACCCAGCAAGAGTATCCTTCAGGAGAGAAAGGTGAATCAAGGAAACCTCAGAAGAAGGAAAACTAAGAGTTTGTTGTTAGCAGATTTACTTAAAAGACAAACAAACTTGCTAGGCAAGTGAGGATGACGAACTTCTGATTCTCTTGTTTCTACCTCCTAGGTACTATGATTACAGATTACCAACATTCACTGTCATGCTGATCTGCCAACTTTAGCAAACTGAATAGGTGTAACCATTTTATTCTTTAGTTTCCTCATAATTTTTCTCCAATGAAGTCTCTAAAGAAATTTCAGTTATTAATAACTGAAGTATAAAATTATTGCTTTGTTTTAAATACTTCTTCATGCATTCTGCTCTTTTTTTTTAACAGCTCAGAGATTACTCATTACCACAAAGTACAATAGCTCATTTGGGGGATTCACATGATCAGGAACCAGAGCACATTGGTGCCATGCCAGCCAGAAATGCCTATATGCAGAAAACACACGCCATGGAGTAGATTTGGTTTTAAATGAAATCATCTGAAAATTGAATCTATGGCAAATTAATATTCGTTTGAAAAGAACTAATTTCATTTTTACATGCAATTAAGGAAAATATAATGAGAAAGGTGATTTTTCCATAAATGTGCTTTACAGAATTTTACACATAATACCCAGGAATTAACCATGACCTCACTACACATATTGTTATTCTGGAGATAGCACTTGCTGTTATTATTATTTTTTATTCAGAACCAAAGAAAAAGTTTTTGGAACAGAGTCAGATTTTTCAGTCTCAAGTACAACAAATAAGATGACTTAAAAACAAAACAAAAAAAATTAGTTACTGCAAATATCATCTAATGATGATTCTTTCTTAATAGTATGCATTCAGCATCCATATTTTTATAGTGTATATGCATATTTTAAAACTATGCCTTTGTGTAGTAAAATTTAAAAAGTTCAATAAACAGTTTACTTAAAGAACAATGCCTTAAAACCTGAAAATGATGTGAATAGAATTACAAATGACCTGCAGGCTGCACTAGCTTTACGTTTCCCTCAACATTTGTTTATATTTTACAAACTAGCTTTTTCTTCTTCTTTTCTCCTTCTACCCTAACTTGGATGCTTCCTGAATCAACAATGTGTCAACAATAGTAGAGCTCTGGGAGTCCAATATAAGAGAGGGAGGAAGAATAGAGAGAGAATAGAGAGATCTGGAGGGATCAAGATCAACAAAACCAACTAATCTAGACCCCTAGAGGCTTACAGAGACTGAAACGCTAACCAAAAAAAAAAAAAGAAAAGAAAAGAAAAAAGCTTAAACTTGGTCTAGAATCACCCTAAACAAATATAGAGGATAAGCAACTTGGTCCTCATACAGATCCCTTAGGATCTTAGGGGTGTGGTGGTCTCAGTCATAGACTGTGTTATCTGTTAGTGGGACACTTTACTGTAGTGGAGCTGGCATGTTAGGCCCCGGAGCAAGGGGAAGCTCTTAGCCCTCAAGTGACTGATGAACTGAGTGGGGTTGATAGGTGGGGGCCCCCACATCAGAGGAGTAGGGTAGGTGGGAGAGTGGGACTAGGAGGGGAGGAGGGTGGGGGCTGTGATGGAGATGTAACTTGAATTAATAAACATGAAAGGAAGGAAGGAAGGAAGGAAGGAAGGAAGGAAGGAAGGAAGGAAGGAAGGAAGGAAGGAAGGAAGGAAGAAAATAGTTCAAATTGATTAGGTGTGCTGCTTTTTTCAATTGTGGAAAATCTGTGACTTTCTCCTCTTTAGCATTATTCAGGCAGGAATCATCTGAATTCAACAAATGGGAGAACCAATGGAGAAACACACTTTCAAAACAAGAGTTTGAAATGTTGCTATAAATCATGTGACTAACATGCTACCACTGAGAAATTGTACCACCAGACTTCTCTTGACGTCATGCACTGAACATCCTATCAGTACAGTTGGTAAACACTGTACATCTACAATGATCCTGCTTCTTTCTTGCTGAATTAACTGATTGTTATATACTGATCACTGTCAAACTATGATCAACTCAGACCATCTATTGCTGATATTCCTCCACAGGACAGCATTTCTAAGTCTTTTAAATCCATGAATATGCCAAAAGAAAATAAGTCATTAAATTCAACTAAAAAAGAAAGTTTCCAATTCCAATAAAGAGCAAAACAGATGGTTTTGGGTTTTGAATGGATCTTATTATGAAGTGCTTACGCCACTGGCCTTTTTCTCTACACTAAATGTAGCTTAAATCTGTAATTTATTGCCACCCATATATTTATGACACAAACTAGAAGACATTAACAGGAAGATTAATGTAAGAACTAAAGTAAACTTAACTGTAAAGATTTATGAGGTGAAGATAATTATTATTTTTTTAAACCCATAACTCACTACAACTTAAATAAGGAAACATTTACTTATACATACTTATGCCCAGATTAAAAATGACGCCTGCTAACTTAAGACAGGTATACTCAATTAGCTTCACACAACCAAGGCAAGTCTTTTATTTCTATGGCTTAATGGGAAAAGAAATCTTTGTCTAAGACACTGTGCTGTTGGCCTTACACATGCTTCCAGGTACAAGGCAAAGACAAAGGCGAGGGCGGGATCTTAGGAAAACGACTCCACCATATAAGGCCGGCCTGCGTCTAACATCACCTTGCTGCAGTCTGATCATGGAAATGATCTAGTACAAAAGATCTATTTCTCAAAGGCATTTTAAAGCAAAGCTTGTGTTGGGAGGAATACATGAAGATGAATATAAATAAAGTGATACTCTTTCATCAATATATTTTATTATCACTTGTCAAATACAGATAGACAAAATTCTAGGTACTATAGAGAACTTCAAAAGACAAAAATGTGGACTGAGTTATGCCGTGTATGTCCAATATACAATTGGTGAGCAAATATTTCGCTTCACTCTTTCATATTTCTTGTTTTGGTAGTAGCTTAACAGACGGAGTTATCTGGTCCTTAAGTTTTACTCTATTACACAATGAATTTTAGAGTCCCTAAATACATGAATAAATAATAAATTACTTTAAAGCTTCCCAAATCTATTTTTGTAAACAGAACGGTCTGTTGTTTTGTTGTTAGTTTGTTTTGGGAAGTGTGTTGGTTAGTGCTGACTGCCAACTTACCAGTATCTGGTGATACCCAGGAGGTAGGCTTTTAGGCACATCTGTGAGGGACTAGTTTGATTAGGTTAGTTCTAGCCACACCTATGGTACCACCTATGTGAAAGGCCATTGATGATAACTACTGAAATTATATAATTTTAAATGCTGATTGACTTTAGGGAAACATCCAATATATATAAAGTGTGTAGCCAGGCGTAGTGGTGCATGCCTTTAATCCCAGGACTCAGGAGGCAGAGGCAGGTGGATCTCTGTGAGTTTGAGGCCAGCCTGGTCTACAGAGTGAGTCCAGGACAGCCAGGGCTGTTACACAGAGAAACCCTGTCCCAAAACAAAAATAGCATGTTTGTCTCCACACTGCTCCTAAACACAAGCCTGGCACCGTCACCTGTTCCTATGAGGCTCTGTCAATTAAAACACATCTACTTACTAACAATGCACATGGAATAAGGAAGATGTGCACATACTAAATGACAAGTTTTCTAATGTGACTTTTAAGTAAAATCATGGGCAAAGTAGTGCTCACAGGCTGTTACAACCTTTGGGACAAAAGGAATGATAAAAATATGCATCTGGACTTGTTCTATGTGTATAAATTCCACTAGGACAAGAAGTTAATATGTTATTGTGAAACTAGACAGAAAGAGTGGGGAAGAACAGGAGTGTTCAGGAGACTCCTCCAGTGTGCACCTTCCCATAAGTACTGAGAACTTTTGACCCATGCTAACATATCATCTGAAACAATTCTACTAAAATTGCATACACAGCAAAAACCAAACCAAAACAAACAAAAAAGTCAGACATTAAATGCTGCTGCAGAAAGGATGAATAGGACTCAAATCACCCAGTGGATTTATCGAGTTTCAATGACACAGGCAAAGACAAATCTAATCTAGAATTTACTCAAAGAACTAGAAATAATGAAGACACCCAACTTCCTCAGCAAAATGCAAAGCAATGAGGTGATGGATGAAGGCTAGAAAGGCTGGTTTGTTTCTGAAATGTGCTGCCTTATGGTAAATCTGTAAGCTAAGTAGTCAGGTATAGTGCCAAAACAATAACACCTGATGCAAAAAGCAGAGAAGAGCCTGGGACCAGAGCAGAGATGCAGAAGATGGATAAAAGCAAGAGCCCTTCCTTCATTGTAGCACAGGGCAAAATGTAGAATTACAGACCATGTTAGCCATCTCCAACATTCACACGGAAACACATGCACGCAACACATGCACGCATGCATGCATACATACCCACACTAACTCCAGTAACTTTTCACTACCTATGGGTTCAGTGCCAGCAGTGTCACCACGGCTCCCAAGAGCTTTTGTTGCTAGGCAGTAGCTATCTCCTTCTTCACAAGGCTCTGCTCTTGCTCACTGCACTTTACTGGCTTCTCAGTTCTTCTAGCATGGCCAAGGCTGGAAACACTGCTCCTCCTGCTACCTCCTTACCTTACTATCTTCTAATGGCCCTATGGCACTCTTTCATTCATTGCCTGGTACTTTCCTTCTATGTAATTGATGGGTTGTCTTGTCTGTGTAGTTGTGGATTCACTTTATGATATGCCTAAGAAGCTTTAAATGCTTTTATACCCAGTGTTTAATGCAACACTTGGTGTACTGTGGGTACTCCATATTTTTCAGTTACAGTAAAATCCTCATAGTATTAAATTTACTATCTTTTAAAAAAAGATTTATTTATTTTATTTTATGTATAGGTGCTTTATCTGCATGAACATCTGCAACCAGAGGGCATCAGATCAAGTTGTGGATGGGTGTGAGCCACCATGTGATTGCTGTGAATTGAACTCAGGACCTCTGGAAGAACAGCCAGTGCTCTTAACCACTGAGCCATCTCTCCAGCCCCTAAGTTTACCATCTTAAACATCTTTAAGTATATGGTTCAATATTTAAAACATTTTTGAACAAGTAAACTCAAGAATCCAATTAACTTCAAACTTAAAATTTCTGAATCATACTCTCTCCTTTTGTCCTTCCAAACTATTCCTTAGTTGTATCTATTAACAATATTTATTCTTTCCTTTCATACAGATGTTTTATTTGGCCACAAGGCTCCATGCATTTGAGGTAGACTTTGAACCTGCTAGATAATTTTAAACTTTGACCTTTCTGTCTGTGTCTCGTATGTGTTGGAGTCACAAGCGCAAACCCACACTCGCAGCTCATTCAAACACACGAGACAGACACGCTACCAAATAAGCAAACCATGCCCCCCCATCTTCACTGCACTGTTCCAGGGTTTCTTGCCATTTTTAGCCCAGAATATTATAAAAGTCTCCTATCTATAGCCCCATCTTCAACTTCTTCAGTCTTATTTTTATAGTCTCTCTTTAAAGTTCTCAGTCTATTGGAAAATCAATCACATTTTTTTTTTTAATCTACTAAGAAGAAACCAGAGATGGGCAAGGCTGAACCTGAAAATGAAATGAGGGAACCATGTTCTGGAGGCATGGGTCTCATAAATTTACTGTGGCCTCAGGTGACAACGTGAAACACCACAATGAAAAACTGAAGCTGATGACAGACAAAGAAAGGAGAAGGGAGAAGGCTGGGGAGCTGGAGGGGTTCACTGTATGGGGGTGTTGCTCAGGGCCCACTCTGCTTCCCTAGTGGCAATGGCAAAATGTGCATTCAGTAAAACTCAACTTCCTGTGCAGCTCTCTTTACACATTTATGAAAGTATACAGTTGTACAGTCTCTGCTAAAGTCAAGCTGAATAAGGTCTTCTTCTCAACAATCCAGTTGCGAACGCATTGAATAACACACTGCTTTCCAACTTAAATGAAAGTGAAAATCATGTATTAACCACATTGCTACATGAGGTGAGTCTGTTTGTTTGTTGCTTCCCTGGAAAGTTTTACTATAAATTAATATAAGCCAAACATTAAAAATACATGTAATCCCAGACTCAGGAGGCCAAGCTGGAAAGACCAAAAGTTCTAAGACCTTCTTTCTCTAATAAATAAATAAATGAATAAAGCAAAAAACAACAAAAACTTAAAAGCAAATGATCTGTGATAAAAAGAAAAGGCCAGTTATGTTTCTGAAAGGAATCAAGAACAGCTAAAGACAAACTTGTAATAGCATCTGGTGGAGGTGCTACAAAAACAGCCTCAGTACTTTTATTAAAATTATTCCACTAGCCTCTAAGAATTTGGAAATTATATGTGGTATATATAAGCAATCATCTCCTGAGTTTGAAAAATAGTTTAACTATAAAAATGATCTCTAGCTATGAAATTTTACACTTAATGCCACAAATTTAAATAAAATATTTGTAAGATTTATATTCTCAAAGAATTATTAATTTATTCACATATATTTTCAGTTTGATCTTATTTTCAGTCAGATCATTACTAGAGAGCTTTATGTAGCTTTAATTTTTAAAATAAAAATTTTAAAAGACAGAAAGATTCCTGGTTAAGATCTAATGAAATGATCTGGCTACAAGCAGGTTTGCAAAGAAAATGCCCACACATCATTAACGATAATAGCATTAATAGAGCCAACATGCAGTGCATGTACTATTAATCCTCAGATTACAACTCATAATCCAGGTATTAGAGTTCATATGTTCCACAGCAGCTTGGCCGTCTCTACATAAGATGGATAAGATGCCCATTACTAGTGAAACTGCCCTAAACTTTTGTTTAAAGCTGTGACTGTAGATGGTAACAGGAATCTGTAGTAATTTTATGATATCCAGTTGCTCCATTAGCTCAAATTGTTCTGTGGTTCTTTTTCCAAGTTTAAGCATGTCAGGCTGTGCTTCAAAAGCCTTGCAAGTTAGGACTTATTAAAAAGAAAACAAAAAACAGGACTAAACAAGAACTGAACTTAAGTGTTAAACATAAGTCCTTTGCAGAAATGACTAGTCAGAGCTCCCACTGATTGTAAACATTTTCCTCATCAATATATCAAATAGTAAAGCTTAAAATTTTCATTGAATTTACAATTCATATTGTTATAATTTATTCTTGACCATGTGTTACTTAGAATGTACATATTTCAAGTAGATAGGCTTGTCTTAATTATTGTTTTGATACTAATTTCAATATTAATTGCACTAGAAGTGGATTTCAGGACTAATTTTGATTTCTTGCTTAACAGCCCAAGGTGGAGACACCATAAACTCTAAAACTATAAAATTAGTACTTTAGGAGGTCAAAATTACTAACTGAATCTTTCAGTCTTACTACTTGTTTTATCAAAAGATGAAGATTTGTTATCATTGGAAATTGAGGGGTTGGAGAACTGGGGTACCTCCAGCCCCAGGAAATCTGCCCTTTCTGGCGTTCTCAGACACACATATTCATAGGCATACACTCACCCACAGACACACAATTGAAAACAAAATAATTTAAAAAGTTATCTTCCTGATGAACTGAACTGTTTATCAGGTAAAATGGCGATCTTTATACCTAATAATGCATTTAACTTTAAAACCTATTATATTTTATTACATTAACCTGGCTCCCCAACCTAGTTTTCTTGGTGTCTTCAAAGAAACAAAACAAACAAAAAAAAAAACAACTTTTTACAGTCTTTTGACTTCTCATAGACTTGTTTTAGATGTATACATTAGAATTTTTAAAAATCCCTATCAGTAATTTCTAGTACAGTGTTCAGTCCATTTATATGTAATGAATTAATCATTAAGTTTAAAAGTGCTATATCGTCTCATTTCCCCAAATATTTCATCCATTTTATGTCATTTCTTCTTTTTGAGGAGCTCTTTATTATACTTTAAAAAACATCTATGATTCTCTTTTCTATGTAGAAGTAATATATTATATTCCTATCCTCTTAATTCTACCCTAATTTCACAACACATTTAACTAACCAATACCCAACTAGCAATGGCTGTCTTTATCTTACTTCTCAGTAATACACGGCCCTTAAGAGTATTAATATTGGTTAATATTTTTAAAGTTCATTTGTCTTATCCATGTTTGCACATGTATGATCTTCCTCCCTTGAACTTCTAATCTATTATTCTGAATATTTTCCTTCTGTTTAAACTGCATTTTAAAATTTCCTTTAGCAGGGGTCTATCCAAGGTGACAAAGTACCTTGAAAAACCCCTCTTCCCTCCCATCATTCTTCAGAGATTCTTTCACTGGCCATCCGTGTCTATACCGGCATGAGGAAGATAACCCTTGAGCTGCCTCTTCTGGTTCCCCTGATGCTGATGAGAGGCAGCAATGCTCCTTTCGAGCCATTCTGCTGTTCCTACCTTTGCGCTGAAAGGTGCTATTGATCAATCTGCTTCCGATTTTGTTTTTCTGATTGAAATTTGTTAAGGTTCTTGAATCAAGAGCCTATCATCTCTCATCAGTTTAGGTGAGTTGTTAATCCCTTCGGTATCATTTTTGCTCTACTCTCTGTATCTTAGATCGTTTGCAATTGGAGGCAGCAAGATGCTCAGTGCCATGCAAGCCTCATGACCTGAGTTCAATCTACAGAACCCATGTAAAGATGAAGAGACCTGACTACACAAAGTTCTTCTCTGATACACACACACACAGACACAAACACACAGACACACACTCACACACACACTCACACACAGACACACACATTCACACACAGACACACACACAACACACACAGACACAGACACACACACTCACACACTCACACACACGACACATACAGACACACACAGACAGAGACACACACACAGAGACACACACTCATACACAGACACACACAGTCAGACACACTCACACAGATTCACAAACACAGACATATACACACACTCACACACACGACACATACACACACACACTCACACCAACACACATACAAGATACACACACAGACACACACTACACAGACACACAAACACACCAACACACACAAGATACACACAGACACACACACAGACACACACACACACACACACACACACACACACACACACACACACACACTGGATTTCCCTCATGAAATACCACCCTGCTTCAAGAATTCTCAACATTTTTCCAATCTTGTTTTGTCATTCTTTCCAATTTTATTCTAGCACATTATAGAGCAAATTCCAGAATCCTATCATTGTAACAGTAAGTTATGTATTTCTAAAAGAGAAGTAGTCTTTCATTTTTATCAAGCCATCCATTTGTTGAATGAGCCTACTCAACTGTCCCGGAGGATTTCTCACATTCTAATTATGCATTTTTCTACTCACCGTTATTTCTTGTAAATTGGTAGCTGGTTACTACAACCAGTGGCTTGTCTAAACCCTAAATTCTCTGGCAAGAGTATTTCTAGGTGATATTATGTACTTACTATTATTACAACAGGTCAGAAGAAGGAAAATGACTGGTTGTCCAGTTCTCAGTGATATTAAGACTGAGTATGATGGTTGCCTATTGGCAGCCTGATTCATTGGTGTGTTTTAAATTTTTCAGCCTGACAGGTTTAACAGCCTGTTAATTAGTATTAGATCCATTACTTCACCAGGAATTATAACGCGGTATG
>CAJQZJ010032395.1:10475039-10530141 GCA_907164525.1 Lophiomys imhausi
CCCCCCCCATCAGCTCCCCCTTTCAGTCCAACAAATGGTTCTTTCTCTCATAACAATAAATACAATACAAAACAACAGAAATAAATAGGCCACAATTATGAGAGTTATATGGCTTACCATACATTCCCAATGTCCAGTCCATATGTATTTGGCACCTGACTTTAGCATTCTACTATCTAACCATCTCCATGAGTTTAATTTCTATATCTAACTCAGCTTTCATACTAACTTGCCTCACAATTTTAAAAACATCTTCTTAGATCCAGAACACCCTCTTGACTCTAAACAACTCAAAATTTAACTATGAGACCCTAGTTATCTATTCTTCAACCACCTCAGAGACCTGAGAGGGATAAATATATATGATTATATAGGAAGTGCAGGGCCAAAGTGGTATGTTTTCTAACAAAATATTTTTTTCTGTATTTCATAGAATTCTTGTATTGAAAAAACAAACTTTTCTTTGTAAACACTTAATTATCTTGAAATATAGTTAACAAAAGAAAGTTAGGATGAATAGTTTATTCTTTTCCTTTATTTATTAATATGGTGAGTGAGTTTAGGTCCTATTAGCTACCAAAGACAAATTTTTATTCTACCATTAATTCATGAATTTTAATATATATGATGTTTTAAACCCTTTCAGAAATTTTCAGATACTCACTTTTAGTTCTGTAAATATACTTCCCTGTCTTCAAAAGTTACTGTTACAAAAGTTACTAGAACCTTTTTTCTTTATAGTAATATGCATGCATTTGAAACTCAAACACATTATTCAGAAGGTCCAGATTCAGGTCTTTCTCCAGAGAGACCATATCAATCCTATTTCTCTGATAAGTTATTTTCCTAACCTCCTCATATGTATAATGCCCACAAAGAGAATGAACACCCTGACTCTACCTATAGCTTTTAATTTTTCCTTCTAAAATTTCAGTATCATTTTTTTCACTTTGATTTCTAAAGAAAAAATTTCAGGTTTGGCTTCCACCTTACTGATGTTCTGTGACATAAGGGGAGGTGTCTGTCATTATGTGGGTGAATACAGAGCCTCAAGTTGCTCAGCAGCTGTCTACCACAAGCTACAGACATCTTGCCTCTTCTACACGTTCAGCTGTCTATGATTTTAAGGCTGCTTCTTTACCTCTACCAACTCCTTTCCATTCTTTTTAAAAAATTATCTATTTTTACCTTATGTGCATTGGTGTTTTACCTGTATGCATGTATGTCTGGGTGAGTGTGTCCAATCTTGGAGTTGTGAGCTGCCACGTGGGTGCTGGGACTTGAACCCGGGTTCTCTGAAAGAGTAGTCGGTGCTCTTAACCACAGAACCATCTCTTTCTATTCTTAGATTTCTTTATTTTTCACAAATTTAAAACCAAACCTACAGAAAAGTTATTATATAATAAAAACCTTTCTTTTTAAAAAAAATTTATTTATTAAGTATACAGTGTTCTGCATGTATGGCTGCAGGCCAGAAGAGGGCACCAGATCACATTATAGATGGTTATGAATCACCATGTGGTTGCTGGGAATTGAACTCAGGACCTCTGGAAGAGCAGCCAGTGCTCTTAACCTCTGAGCCATCTCTCCAGTCCAATAAAGACCTTTCTATCTTGATTCTCCATCTAAATTCAACCAAAATTAATGTTTTAGCTCAGATCATTACTTCTTGTGATGACTGCCTCTTTCATTTATTAATTTTCTAGTCAATCAAATCACCCTAATAATAATTAGATACTTGTTTTAGGTTTTCTTATGTTTCTATAATGTTTGTTTCGTATGTTCTCATTATGCAGCTAAAAAGAAATGGTCAGTGAGTACTACTTCTGAGTGTTGACATGAAAACTTTAGGGTGCATTATTTTGAAAAATAGGCAAGAATCTTGTTCTTTCATGGCAAAGATTGGTCCCTATTTTCATACTTATTTTTCTTTGTGAAATCAAAGTAATTGCTCATTTTTAGGTCCTGGCACGACAGTAAGGATGAATGGTTCTTTAAGAATGAAGTATGTACTACCAACTTTAATGAGCACTAACTCTTTAATTTGTCCCTCTGTCAAGTTTGTACTCTTACGACCTTCAAAGTTTTCTGTACCTTAAATTTTTTTTTTTTTTTTTTTTTTGGTTTTTCGAGACAGGGTTTCTCTGAATATCTCTGGCTGTCCTGGACTTGCTTTGTAGACCAGGCTGGCCTCGAACTCACAAAGATCCGCCTGCCTCTGCCTCCCAAGTGCTGGGATTAAAGGCGTGCGCCACCACCGCCCGGCCTGTACCTTAAATTTTTACCCTAGTTTCCTCTTGACTCACTGGAGGTTGGGACCTGCTGTGCAATCCATAATGGAGAGATCTTCTGTTTGACACATTGTTGTCTTAGAGGGTAATTTTGTTGTGTTATAGGGTAATTTATCCAGGTTGGAATGAGAAGGAGCTATGCCATCACTTGTGTAACTCCATGCAAATGCTCCACATACAACCCTCGTCCTCGTGTAATAAAGAAGAAGCTAATCAATGATCCTTTCATATTTATCACCAATAGTGTCCCCTAAAACTGTCCTGTCACCCAGAATTAGTGCTATTTCCCATTTCTTATTAGTAGTTTAATCTTTATAAGACACTTAGTAAATATGCCAAATTCGTCATTTTTCATTGAAACCTGTAAGTAATATATTTACCTTATTCATATACTTTTCATTTTCACAGGACATTTTGGTAAATAAAGGAAACATAATAATTCAATCTTCACTAGCCAGGAAACTGTAAGTATCTTAATTTGGTTCCTTCACTAGGAATCTTACACTCTAGGCACCTTTCACTAAATCTAAAAGAACAACTCTACACATCTGTTTTAAAAGACAAGATTTTTTTTCCTCATAGGGCTTCTTTAAAAAATTAGCATTATTATCTTTTTACTGAACTCAAAGAGAAAACTCAAGAGGAAAACTCTCAGAGATGTTCTTGATGCTCAGTTTCAGGCTCTTTGAGCTCGCAAGGATATGTTAGTGCTGAGGGACAATTGCCAGATGTTTTATTTGGAGCTGGACATGGTGGCGTCTGCCTGTAAACTTGCAATTAGAAGGCTGGAGCAGGAAGACCATGAATTCAAAGCGAGGCTGAGCTAGACTGTTGAGACCCTATGCCAAAAATTAAATGTAATCAAACAAACACTAGATATGCCCTACCCACACTCCAGGGACCAGGTAAGCAGGGTGCCTGGAGTGTAAGATTCCAAGAGGCAGTTATAAATTGAGACACCGAGGGCAAGTCCACACTTGCAGCACTCTAACAGGAAGTGTCTTCAAGTTCTGAGCCACACAGTATACATGTTCAAATATATGTTGAAATTGATATTCATATGTGCCAGTGAGGTTTGGGGATGATGTCTCTTGATTTCCTCTTTAACACATGTATGGTCTGAAAATTAACAGATCTTTCAATTTCAATGGTTTATCATCTTCTTTTTGCTGTTGAGAGGCTCTCGTGTAACCCAGGCTAGCCTCAAACTCACTACTAGCTAAGAATGATCTTCATTTCCTGACCCTCCTCCTAAATGACAAAATCACGACATGCACCTCTAAGGACTTTTCAGGCTTATGTGTGTGTGTTTTCATGTACTCTTCTATGTTCTAGTCTTTGTGTGTGTGTGGGGGGGTACATTATTTGACCTGTATATATACACAAGGCAAATCCAAGGCAAAGAACAGGTGGTACATATGTACACCCCATGAGAGTGGTGCTGAAAAAAAGGGATTCAAATAGGTTCCATAGCCAGACACCTTAAATGAGGCATGGTCCCAATACACCCAGTTAATGAAAACGCCAAGTTCTAATCTTATCTTTACTGGTGCCTTGCCTTTTACTTCTGTGATCATGTCTGTCTTGTTTTTAGCATAACAATCTACGATAATTAGTTAATATGTAACAACAATACCCATTGGTATAGACCCATGGCCAAAAGTTATCTGGAAAAGTTTGCCCAAACTAACTTTTTATCTTTACACATGAAAGATACCATATTATTTCTAAACAGCTTTCTATATTGTTCCAACAGTGGTTTACATTTCCATGTAGTTAATGTACATTAAGATTTCTTTGAGGGGCTGGAGAGTTGGCTCAGAGGTTAAGAGCACTGACTGCAGTTCCAGAGGTCCCGAGTTCAGTTCCCGGCAACCACATGGTGGCTCACAACCATCCACAATGGGATCTGGTGCCGTCTTCTAGCCTGCAGCAGGCATACTTGCAGACAGAACACTGTATACATAATAAATAAATCTTAAAAAAAAAAAAAAGATTTCTTTGAGACAGTAAAACCCAAATTCTAACATATGTAGAAGTAACAATATCGGAATTTTTCAACAAAGCATTTCTTTTTATACGAAGGTAAGAGAAAACCTTGGGGTAGTCTTCAGATAGTATACACTTTTGTATTGTTTTTGAGAGATGGGGCCTTACTATGCACCCCTGGCTGGCTGTGAACTCAGGGATATACTTGCCTCTGCATCCATAGCACTGGGATTAAAGATGTATGCTACCATGCTAGGCTAATCTTGTTTTTGTTTTTTTGTTTGTTTTCTTAAGGACAGAGCTTCACCCACTAGGCCAGGCTGACTGGCCAGCAAGCCCCAAAGATGCACACTGTACCCACGACCCCAAGGCTGAGATTACAAATGAGCCCCCACACCCAGCTTCTGCACTAAATCAACTTCTCAGCAGCGCTTACTAAACGAGCACTTTTCCAGCCCAAAACTTTACTTTTAAATCACCAAAATGACTTTTAAAAATCATATAACAACGGCTTTCATTTACTGGAATTAAATTGTATGAAAGAGTAAACATCAATACGTTTTATTTAGTACAAAATGTTACCATAGGAGAAGTAGAGAGATCTCTCCCTGCAGAAACGACCGTGTTTTCACTTACTCCAGGCTTTGGTGCGAGTGCTGGAGGAGCGGGGGCCTTTCTTTTCACTCTCCGTTCAGTTTCCCCTTCTTGAACTGTATTGACCAAATTATTTGGAGAACTTGGCTTAGGCTCATAAAAAGGATTTGATCTAAAGGAAAGAAAAATTATCATTAAATGTCTCTCAAAAGATAGTTTATTCACATAAAGTAATTAAAAAAAATTGTTCCGAAACTGCTTTCTCAAATAAACTGAAGCCAGTGAGACCTACAAGTTTGAAATAATGATGTTTCTCTTCCGGCCTATTTCAATACAGATTTATAAAATGTTTCTCTATCTTTTAAAAGTGCTGGAAAATTAGGTTATGCTCAGTTTCAACAGCTGTATGCAGAACCTTAGCAAAGTGATGCTCAGGGACGGACAGAGCATCTGTTTTTGACATCCCAAAACAACAGAGAGGAGAGCGGAGATGTGAAGCTTTTGTTAATGGTCTGTTTTTTTTCTTTTTTTTTTTAAATACTTTATTTTTTTTTCTTCAAGTTACATCTCAGTAACAAACCCCTCCCTAATCCCCCTTCCTATCCCGCCCTTCCACCCTCTTCCCCCCAGAAGTTTCCCCTTTCAGTCCAACAGATGGTTCCTTCTCTTATAACAGTAAGTATTATACAAAACAATAGATATAAATATGCCACATTTATGAGAGTAAATTGGCCCAGTATACCTTCCCAATGTCCAGTTTATACATATTTGGCCCCTGACTTTAACATTCTACTATCTAACCAACTCCATGAGTTTAAAGGTCTATATGTGACTCAACATTCATACTATCTTGCAACACACTTTTAAGAGTATCTTCTTAGATCTATAACACCCTCTTGATTCCTAAACAACTCAAAATTTAACTATGAGACTCTAGCTGTCTATTCTTCAACCACCTCAGAGACCTGAGAGGGATAAATATATTTGCTTATATAGGAAGTGCAGGGCCTGCAGCTTCCAAAACTAAGAAAGGACATACCAGTGACTGCCTGGACAGTTCCCACTTTCTCTCCATACATTCCAGCATCAATCTTCAGCCTTTGGGTCCTGTTTCTCTGACAGACATTTGTTGTAGAGCAGGGATTATGAAGGACTTACCTACCCTGTCTTGGCAGAGTTAGGCTGTCGACTTCCCTGCTACCAAGTTTTGTCCTTTTTGGACAGCAGTCTGTCTGCAGTTGGTGCAAGGGGTTTTTTCATGCCAAGAGAAAAGCTTGCCACTAATTCAACCATCTTACAGTGGAGGTTCTTCGATGCTTATCTTCTACTTGGAGTAGCATAGGGGGTGCTGTCAGGCGCTGATATGTCTTGATATCAAAAAAAAATCTTGATTTAAGATAACATCTTTGAATGCCATATTCTGCAGATCTCTAGGGGTTTTTGAAGATGCCCTATCCATCTCTTGTATTTAGATAAGCAAAGCCGGGTGGTGGTGGTTAATGGTCTGTTTTATGCTGTGCTCTCACACCGAGTTTGATAATGGCTGCACAAGCCTAGGATCCCACCAACAGTGAGTGCTGGCTCCCTTTCCTGACATCCCCACCAGCAAATGCTACCTGATTCTTTAATAACAGTCATCTGAAGGGGGCTAAAGGAAATCCTGAAACAATTTTAATTTTCATTTCCTGAATGGCTAGTTATGTTGAACATTTTAAAAAGTGTCTATTAGTCATTGATATTTCTCCTTTGAAAACAGTCTATTAAATTCTATGGCTCAGTGACTGGGTTGTTTTCTTAGCAACTTTAGTTCTATGTATATTGTAGGCATTAAGTCTCTACAGATGAAAGCTGGCAAAAATTCTTCCAACTGTAGGCTCTCTTCACTTTGCTGTATAGAAGACCTTTAAATTTCATCAAGTCCCATTTGCCAATAGCTAGGCCTATTTCCTAAGCCACTGGAGCTGGGTTTCGTGCAGAACTCATTCTTCTACATGTGGATATTCAGTTTTTCCAGCACCATTTAGTCATGATGTTCATTTCTCCAGTGTTTTATTTTGTGGCCCCTTTATTAAAAACTAAATAAATAGCCGGGCGGTGGTGGCGCACGCCTTTAATCCCAGCACTTGGGAGGCAGAGGCAGGCGGATCTTTGTGAGTTCGAGGCCAGCCTGGTCTACAAAGTGAGTCCAGGACAGCCAGGGCTGTTACACAGAGAAACCCTGTCTCGAAAAAACAAAAACAAAGAAAAAGAAAAAAAGAAATAGAAAATGCTTTCATTGGGCTGGAGAGATGGCTCAGCGGTTAAGAGCACTGGCTGCTCTTCCAGAGGTCATGAGTTCAATTCCCAGCAACCACATGGTGGCTCACAACCATCCATAATGAAATCTGGTGCCCTCTTCTGGCCTGCAGATATACCTGCAGACAGAACACTGTATACATAATAAATAAATCTTTAAAAAAAAAAAAAAAAAACTAAATAAATAAAAGGTTGCTGCAGCTGCGTGGCCTTGTATCTTCCGTTTTCTGTCCTCTGGGTATGCGTGTTTGTGCCAGCACAGTACTGTTTTATTACTATGGCATTCTACTCTGACTTCAGTAAGGAATGCTAACACCTCCAGTAGTGTTCTCTGCACTTAACATTGCTTTCACTATGTCTGTGATAGTCTTTTGGTCCCATGTAAATTTTGGTTTTTCTATTTCTGTGAAGAACAGTGTTGGCTGGGGTGGGGATTTTTGCCCACTTCCCCTTCTTCATGCTAGGATTTTGTCTCGCTTGTGAAGGTGTACCTTTAAACTATTTATTAATATCTCTAAACACCTTCCAACCCACCAACACGAGGCACGGGAGAAAGGATGCCAAGATGAAGACATCCTCAGGTGTAATTAGTCAGCAGTCCGTCCAAATCAGCACCCACAGGGAACACAGCAATCAGCAGCAGTGGTCACCCAGCTCTGGTATTGCCATGGCAGTTGCCGCACCCCTACTTGAAGCTGTAGTCTCTTCAGCCCATCCAAGCTAGCCGAAACCCCAAAGGGCAGGTGCTGCACTTGAGGTCTCTGAGCTGGCTGTTGCCACACCCTCACTTAGAGCCGTGGTCTCTTCTGTCCAGTCTGCCCCTCTGCCGGGCCTCAGTGCAGTGGCCTTTTCAGATCCAACTGAGGTCAGCAAGCCTCGGCAGCAGCAACCGTGGGTAAAATGTTGTCTAGTCTTTTGAAGTAAAGCAGTGATGGGCAGTCAGGCCAATCAAAAAGCCCCCACAAGTTTCTAGGCCTTTCTTTTAATACTCCCTCTAATTATGCACCCGGATGTTTTTTCATTGGCCAACCTTATGCCCTCTAACCAGATACTTCCTGTTGACCACTTAGGAGCTCTCCCAGGTGTCTGTCCATAACCGTATTCCCCACAGGTGACAGTCATCAGGCTGATTTGCATGCCCCTTTCATGAGTCTGTTTTTCGGCAGTAAACACAGCATTCCCATGACTGTTACTTGAGACCAAAACAAAAACCACATTCATTCAACACAACTGTGTTTCCAAAGAAATCCAAACCTCCACGAAAGGCTGGGGTGCGTACGGTCTTGGGCATGCTGACAGCCTCTGAGAGTTCATGCATGCATGCATCAGCTCTGTTGTGTCCAGCAAACATTTTCCTTGAAATCATCTACCACTTCTAGCCTTTAACAATCTTTCTGCCTCTTCATTCACATAGGGTCCTGAGCGTCGAGGTTGACAGAAAGTGACAGTTACTGAGAGAGGGAAGCTCAGTTTTCTTTAAAGGAGTGCTTGATGCGCTTGTGTAAGTCACAGGACAGCCAAGGGAAGTCAGTTCTCTCCTTCTAACATGTGAGTTCTAGGGTCAAACTCAGGCGCTCAGGCTTGGTGGCCAGTACCTTTACCTACTGAATTGTCCCACCAGACCAGTTCTTGTTTTTGATGGGAATTGCATTAAATCTTTAGATTGCTTTTGATAGAACATCCATTTTTATAGTATTAATTCTCCCAAACAAGGAACGTGGTTAAGTCCTCCCATCTTCTAGTGTCTTCCTCTTTTCCCAGTTCAGTGTTTTAACCTTTGCATTATAGAGGTGTTTACTTCCTTCACTAGATTATTCCAAGGTATATACATATTTTTGAAGGCTATTATAAATGGAGTTGTTTCCTTAATTTCTCAGTATCTCTGTCATTGGTACCCAGGAAGCCTGCTTATTTTTGTATGTTAACTGTATTCTGGCACTTCGCTGACTGTGTTTTCATTTTCATGTGATTCTAGAAACACTTCAAACTTTTTTCCCCCAATGATGATGACACTGTTCAAATGTGTATTTTCTGCTGTTTCTCCTACTGTTGAATTATAGCTTTATCCTTCCAGTGTCCTCTGTAGAGCTGGCTTAGCAGTCATAAGTTGCTTTAGCCTACTTTTCCTTCCATTTTGATGGTTTTTGTGGGATATAAGTATGGATTGACAAATGGGATTCTGAAAACTTGAGGTTGGACTTTAGAGTTTTACTTAAAAACCCGGCTGTTGACAACCCACAGTGGCCACTGAGCTTCTCACTCATGCCCCTCGTCCACTCCTTCCACAAGCAGATCTGACAACTTATGTGGTTGACGATGGGACACGTGAAGACAGAAATGCAAGAGAAAAATGCTTTGCCTTCAAAAGAAGCAAGCCGGTGAATCATAAGGCAAGCGCCACATCAACGTCCACTGAACATGTCACAAGCATTGCCTTCTTACTTTACTTGCTTTAAGTGTTTAACTTTTGTCTTGGTGGGGGGGGGGGTGGGAGAAAGAGAGAAAGAAAGAGAGACAGACAAACACACACACACACACACACACACACACACACACACAGTGGGCCAAGCCTGGGTTTTTCAAACCTCAAAGCCCACCACCAACGACATACCTCCTCCAACAAAGCCACAATTCCTAATCCTTCCCAAACAGTTCTGTCAACTGGAGACCAATCACTCAAACATAAGCTTATAGGGGCCATTATCACAAAACACCACAACTCTGTAGGCCACAAAGAGGCTGGACCAGCCAGGTCTAAATGACTGTGCTGCCCCTTTCATCTCAAAACACTAGAACAACTGACTGTGAAGGTCAGTCTTCATCTCCCACCTGCCAGTCTGGAGGTCAAGGAAGGGAAAGAAGATACATGTTGAAGGAAAATGCTGGTGGGATGTGCTGAAATCTAGAGTAAAACTCAAGACGACCCAAGGTGTCCTGCAGCTGCTAACGGCAGGTGAGTCAGAGTGCCACTGTTTAGTTCAGATTTAATTACTGGAATGCACAAGTTTTAAAAATGGAAAAAAAGGAAGAAAACCAGCTGTTATTCTGATGGGTCTGCCTTTATATGTCACTCCCCCACCCCTTTTTTTCTTTCAATTCACTCTCAGTGTTCTGAGTATTTTATGTTTTGAATGTCATAGGATGTAGAGAGCTCCATTTCTGGTGCTGTTTGTGTTCTACCTGCAGAGGCAGCTCTTTTCCTAGATTTAGGGAATTTCCTTCTGAGACTTTACTGAGACTTTTTATACCTTTGGTGTGAAATTCTTCTCCTGTGCCCATAATTCATAAATTTGTGGGGGAGGTTTGTAGTGTTCCAAAGATCTTGTATGTTCTATTGATATATTTTATTAAGTGTATCAATGAAAATGGGGGGTTTGTAGAAGACTTTGTCTATTTTGGTACTCTCTGTATCACTGAACAGAAAAGAATTTTTAACCTGGTACTATGCACTTGAATAATAGGTTAGTTATATTATTAACTTTTTGTTCATTGAAAACTAATAACTAAAAAAACAAAAACCAATGAATTTAAATGACATTATTTATTACTATTATTTATTGCTTGGAATTACAGGAAGGTGATCAATGTTGGTTAGTTCCAAGAAGGATTAACTAAAATATACTGAAAATACAAAGCAAGGTATAATAAAATCTGTAGCCTTTTTCTCTTGAAACTGTTTCACTGGAAAACAATTTAAATTTAAATTGACATGTAGCTGAATAAACTCAATGAGGGGCTTCTTTGAAAAAATGACACACATCATACCAGAAATGACTGCAGATGGATCCAGAAAAGGTACTTCATAAATGTCCTAAGCCTTATTAGCTTCCATCTTGCCACACAACTGGAACAGCTGTCAAGCACACAGACACCTGAGAAGCCTGGGCAGGTCCTTCATGTAAGGACACAGCTAAGGAGCGGTGAAGGCACACACCTTTTCCAGGTGCTGATGGACATGCTGGGCCCTGAGACTGCCCACACATCAAAGACCAGGCACTGTTTATCAGTACATATACAAGTTTGGGTCACAGGGAAGAACATGGTAGAGGAAGATGACTCACAGAAGCTTTGTCTGGGTAAAATGCCCTAGATTTATTACTGAGGTAAAGATATAATATGGAAGATTTTTGGCTACTGTTATTTTATCTACAAAATTTTGGAGAAAAAAGATGCGAAATACAAAGAACTAAATACCACCTATGTTCTTCTGAGAGTTACATACTAGTGGAAGTGCAATGTTTAGAATTTTTGTATATATTCTTCTGTAAAAAAGGCTTTTTTAATGGATTCTCACTGCTAACCCCAGGTGATTGAGCAATTTAGAACACCTTTAAAAATCTGACTTTGGTCAAAAGGAAACACCTAGTGTTCTGACTTTAGTTTTTACAAAGGCATTTAAATGTTTAAGTAAACACTGCTGTCTCCTTAAATTGTTAATAGGAGACAGCAGGGTGTGTGTACATATGTGTTGTGTAATATCCATGCATCAGGGAACAACTGAATACTTGCACTTGAAGCTTGCATTTACCTCCAGTACTCTAGGTGTGTGGCTATTACTCAGCACCCACACCACCCATGAGAAACTTCATTTTGATCACACATTAGCTGTTCAAAGAAAACAAGCATAATAATTTAAGCCAATCTTTTGACCTGGGTTTGTAATAAGATGATTTTTATGTTGTGATTCTAAGTACTTAAGGGGGATACAGATTTTCTCAAAATGTAGCCATCTTACATGAGGCACATGTAAGAATCTCCTTATCAGTCCTGTGTGTGTGTGCACACAAGTGTGTGTACATGTGCATGTGTGTATATGTATATATATGTACATGTATGTGTATATACCTGTCTAATATTTGCATGTATGTGCAGACCAGTGTACATATATGTATGATCTGTGTGTGTTCATGAGTGTGTATATGTATGTACATGTGAACCTGTGTGTGTACCTGTGTGAATGTGTGTAAAATGGCAAATCGTTTAGAAACACAGTTCCAGAGACACATAAAATTATTTTTTCATTCTATCAAACAAAAGGCCTGAAATGTTAAAGTTGGTTAGTACAATTACAGTTTACTTAAATAATCTTTTTTCCTAAGTCAACAGTCCTTATACTCCCAATCATTACTAGCTTGATGTGGTTTCTAGACCCTGACTCTGTGGTTCCTTGGCAACAACTAAGTCACTGTCTACTGGAAAATGAAGCCCCTAGAAGTAGACAGTCCTCACCATAAGAGTTGACCACTGCCCAGTAGAGGGGCTACACTTTTCCCCATACACATATCAAATATCTAAACTTTCATTTATCAAATGAGATTTTTTTTTACATCATCATTATTTCAACCTACATCCCCTATTTTAAACATTTTCCTATTAAACTACATGTTTAAGGGCTAGTACTTTTTTCCACTATCTAAATGTTAATGACTAAGTTCATTTTATCCAAGGAAAGCAGAGACCCACTTCAAGTAAACATATCATTATTGCTTGTATTAGTTAGGATTAAATATTTTACAGGTCTTCTCTGTCCTCTACCAACTATTTACATCAAAGAAACACCAAGCCTAAAAATTCCAGGCAGGGAATGACTTGTTTGCCATATATCTTATAATAAAATTTAAAAATATTGTTTGTATTATAACAAAGTTAAGTGCTAATAATACACAATGAATAGTTCAAACTTGAGTAAAATTGGGTAGTTTTCATACAAGTGTGAAAACTGATTACCATAATCAGAAAACAGTATTCCATTCTCATCAAAGTTTCCTTTCCAAAAGCCTCTTCTTAGACAGTCCTGCCTTCTAGCACTGACAAAAATCTCTCATTATAGTTTGCACTTCCTAGAATTTTTAAAGGATGGTATTATATAATCCATACATTTTTTTTTAGTTTGGCTTCTTTCAGTCAGGATGATGATACCTTAATTCACCCATGCAGTAACGTATCAATAATTTCTTTCTCTTTACTCCTAGCTAGAATTCCATTATAGAGACTATAATTTACACACTTGCCAACTAGTGGACATGTGAGTTTCCCCATTTTTGATATTACTATTAAAATGTTCTTGTAAAAAAGTCTTTGTATAAACATTTTCATTCACTTCTCATAGGTGAATACCCAGATCTAATGGTTGAGCTGAAAGACATGACTACTGTTTTTACAGATTAGCACAGTGCATTCTAAGAAGGCTGAACTGGTTAACTCTGGGACTTCTATACACATTAATGACCCCATCACCTTGGAAGGACTTGATAGAGCCTGCCTTCTAAGTGTTAGCTACTCAAGTGGGTGTGCATGGGTGTTGTATTGTGGCTTTAATTTGCATGTCCTTGAAGACTAGTGGAACCAAATTCCTTTCCAGTTCCTACTAGCTACCTTCTTTAGTGCCAAGTTCTCAAATTTCACCCATTTTCTGATTCAGTTTACTGCAAATGTCCTAGTGGGGCTTGCCTTTTTACTTTTGGAAGGTCTTTTTTTTTTTAAGATTTAATTTTGATGAAATACAAATTATCCTCTTTTCTTACTTCCTTCCTTTCTTTATTTGATTGCATTCTATTCAAAAGAAACCATTTATTTATTTATCTATTTACATTTTATTTATTTATTTATTTATTTATTTATTTATTTATTTATTTATTTATTTACTTGCTTATTTATTTGATTGCATTCTATTTAAAAGAAATCTTTGCCTAGCCCGGGGTCACAAAGATTCTCTTCCAGCTTTCTAACACAGCTTTTAATGTTCCAGTTCTTCCTTTTATGTTTATATTATACTTTTAGTTAAAATCTGTATAAGGTGGGAAGTACTATTTGTAGTTATTTTTGTTAAGGGATACACACATGGCCATATAATTATTGGTGTACTATATCTTGAAAAGATTATTTTCTTTAAGATTTATTTATTTATGTATCTGGGTACTTTGTATGCATGTATGTCTGTACATTGGAAGACAGCATGGAACAGTTGTGAGCTGCCATGCAGGTGCTGGGAATTGAACTCAGGAGCTTCAGAAGAGTAATGCTTTTAACAGCTGAACCACCTCTCCAACCCGAAAGATTATTTTCTAATTGACTGTCACTGCTAAGTTTTCTAAAAATCATCTGCAGTACGTGCATTTATTTACAGAGTCCTGTCCATCTCCTTGATTTATCTTTGAGGCAATACTACAATGCTTTGGATAGTGAGTTAAAATCCAAATAGTAAGTTCTCAAATTTTGTTTTGCCAAAATTTCTATTATGAGTCCCTTCTATTTCTGGGTATCTGCTTCAAAACCGTTATCGAGTACAACCAAGAAGCACTAGGATTTTGACTGAAGCAGTTCAGTGTCACCACGGCTGGATCAATGACGACCTAGAGAGCTGGCAGGGTGTCCGTGACCCTGTCTCCAGAGAAGAGCAGTGAGCAAGGCTGAGCAAATGAACATCAGCCCTCAATAAGGGTGCAGACAGAAACAGAGGAAGCCAGGTCGGTCGTTCTCTTTGACAAAATGCTCCCCCAACCCTAACCCTGAACATTACAACTCTCTAGAGTCTTTGAATTCCAGCACTTGCGCAGGTTCCTTGAGCCTCTGGACTTGCCGTAGCCATGTTACAAGCTATCCCGAGGCCTCTAGCGGTGGAGGGCTGATGGTGGGGCTTCTCAGCCTCCATATTCATGACTCATTTTCCTTAATAAATTACTTTCTCTTGCCAGTCTCGCTGCTCCTTTCCTCATCTGCCCTGTCTACCTCTCTCCTCCTACTTCTGTCCCTCCCTTTCTTTCTTCCCACCTCTCTTGAACCTTGAATCAGAATTTAATCTTCAGACCATGTCCTGGTATTTCCCTCCCTTGATTTCCTTTTCATTTTCCTCAGTACTTTGCTCTCAGTGAACAGATACTGATCATTTTTGTTCTAATTTAACATTTTTGTTTGTTCTACTTTAGGTTCTTTTACAATCATTATTTTCTTTTTGGTGCTGGAGCTCACCCCGGCCCTTGCACGCATGTTGCTACTGAGCTACATTCTTATCCTCTCTAAATGGTATTTTTAAATGTTCACTTCTAGTTATTGTCATTATAAATTAATGTAACTGATTCTCCAGACCCTGTCTTATGTTTTAAAAAATCTTTCTCTGTGCTTAGTAGAAAAACACAGACTACACCCCATCATGAAAAATCTCCCACAATTGTTCAGTGTGCTTCTTTATCACGGACAATTTGCTCACATGTATGCTCCAATAAGTACTCAACGAAAACTGCAAGAAGAACCCATCTCCTGTCCGGAGCTCAGTGTGCAGATTTTACTTTGTTGCTTTACTAATGTTGATGCCATCTCTGCAAATCCACATTATGTGTTCCCAATTCAGGGAGATTATTGGGGACTGTGTAAACTTTCCTATTCCCAAAAGGCTGGAAATATTTCTAAATACACGTTTGAAGAACTGTGGGACCCACCTTTTTTCCTTCTGTTCTCTTGTACATTATTGTTCCTTGCAGTTTGTGCTCAATGTCTCAAAAGCACTGTTTCAAGTATTTTATTCCATTTTTTTTTTTTTGCTTGCTTAAGACTGGATGCTAAATATAGTCTGCATTGTTGTATCATGGCTAAAAGTGAATGCTCAATTGTTGCTCTTTAAGTGCACATGTGGCTGTAAGCCATCAGCACTGTGTAACTCCAGACTGTGATGTGAACATTCCCCTTTTATCGCCACCCTAGACTTGAGCAAAGGGCAGCTCTGATTCCACTGTCTGTTCATACTGAGCTTCTGGGGGTCTTTAGAAATATTGGGCTTGAGCTGTTAAGTGTCTGAACAAGTCTCATCAAATCAGTATCATCTATAATTCCATGGTTCCTACAATAGAACTGCAACAGAACTGAAGTAAATGCCTACGGTTTTCATTCCAAAACAACCAAATGCCTTTTATAATAGAGATTCAATGAGAAAACACAACTGGAATTCCAACCAGATTCCATGGACAGTGTCCCATATTTGGTGTGTCAGGGTAGACAGACATATACCTTTATGAAGAAAATAAAAGTTAAAAATAAAAGACTTCTGATGGCCAGGAGGGCTGTTGCCAGTCACTGTCTTCTGGACATGCCAGGGGTGTTGGTCCCCCTAACTCTCAACCACACTGCTGCCTGCACAAGAGCACACCAGGAGACATTACAACATTGGTGAGGGACTATCCACAAGGCCTCACCCAGAGCTGAAGAGTTACAGGCAGTCAATGGCCACCGAGCGAGGGAAGGAGGGAGGAGAGTTAGTTTCCTTCTGAGACATACCCCAGGAGCTTTGGCAAGCCTAAGATCAGCCATGAGTTCTTGTAGACACAGCCAGCACTAGTTAGATTCAGCAGGTTTCTGTTATTATTGTTGTGTGTGTAACTATAAAAGTGGACATGAGTGAGGCAAGGGCAGAAATGATATAATACAATATACTCAAGTATGAAATCTTTAAAAAAAAACCTCACTAAAACAAACAAACAAACAGGATCTTACTAAAAAAGTGTTCTCAAAAGAAGTTCTGGTAGTAGGATGAGTTACATGCTAAATTATACAATCCATAACATTTTTAGTCATCTAGTTGTATTTCAGAAGGGCTGCCTTAAGTTAATATACAGGCTAAGCCATGAAGGCAACAAAACAAAATGAATGTACTCACTCATCTAAGTCTTCTTCAGTTCTTGAACTGTCAGCATAGAGGTACTTGCTCATGTCCACCGGTCTAAGGTTTTTCCTTCTTGTAGACTGGGGTGGAGAACCCTTGATCATTACAAAAGTTTCTGGCTCATCAAATGGGTTCAAAGACTGTGAAGTCTGCACACCTTGAAAGGGATTACAGCTGTTATTATAAAAAGATTCTTCTGTTTTTTTAGGTGAAGTTGTTTCAGTGATTGGTTCTACAAAACAACAGCAAAAGACAGGTTAAAGTAACAGCATATGATATCCTCTATGTTTAATGTTTTCAATGATAGGCAGTCTTGAATTAATGAACTGTTACAAGGCTGAGAGAGTGCAGTCATGAATTGAATACATTTTTGAAGAGGTAAGGAACTCTGAAGCTAAAGAAAATGTAAACTGTAGGATTTCTGCCTACTTCTTTAGGAAGAGAACTCTCAAACATTGCCTCTTTAGATGGCTAATATCTCATGGCAGCCTTAAAAAGATTGATTTTTATTTTAAATTATGCGTGCAGGTGTATGTATGTGCATGTTTGTGCACACGAGTTTGATCCTCTAACGCTGGAGTTACAAGTGATTGTGAGCCTCCTGAAATGGGTGCTATGAAATGAATGAGGGTCCTGTAGTACCATGTAGTACATGCTCTTAAACTCTGAGTATGCATTTACTTACTTATTTATTAAAATAAGATGGAAAGCAACAGATGAAAATATCTTTCCAGACCTCCTCATGACAGTTTTTGAAGTGTCTAATACTAGTATGATAGCATATAAACTTTAGAGGTTTTAAACTACTCGAGTGCAGAATTACTGCTTATCTCACTATATGAGCTTGCCATTCCAAATTGAAGCACAGTAAATTTGATTTTTAAAAGAACATAAAAATTGATTGTATTTAAATGATACTTGGTAGGTCTACCAGCACACCCTGTCTAGGTATCAAAGCACTTATTCTGAACTATATACAACATATACTCACCTGGCATTGATGGGGGTAGCAGAGGGGAACTGAAGCCAGGGCCTTGTGCATTCTACCACTGAGCTATATTATATCCAGTGCTAACCTCAACTTTTTTAGAGCCAATAAACTCCAGCCTAATCAACAAGAATAGCATAAAGAAATTCAAGTTGAAATGCTGTATTAAAATCAGGCTGGTGGGGTTGGGGAATTTAGCTTAGTGGTAGAGAGCTTGCCTAGCAAGCAAAAAGTCTTGGGTTCAGTTCTCAGTTCCGAAGAGAAAGAGCATGACAGGGAGAATGAGATTATGATGATAAGCTCACAAATGTGCTTTATTAAATTCACTTTTAAAACATCAGATTCTAATTCGAAAACAAAATCGAACACAGTTTTGGTGATAAAAATAGGGGTTTTCCAAAGTGGAGCAAGCCAAAAAAAAAAAAAAAAAAGGAAATTAAAAGTAATTTAAATTATACCAGATAACTCTAACAATATATTTTAGCAGGACACAGAAATTCATGATTGGAAATCTGAAAAGCAACTTGAAGGCTCAGAGGGCCTGAGTCTGGATCCTCGCATCCATATGCCAGTCCTAACACATAACTCCTGGGGTGTGTGGGGTGGGAGGAATGGAGACAGGCAGATCCCAGGGAATGTTACTATAGCCTAGATTGTAAACTCCAGGTAAGAGAATCTGTTTCAAAAAATAAATTAAATGAATTAAATAAAAGCTAAAAGACGACGGAGAACAACAGAGGAAGACATCTTTGCTGGCCTCTGCCCCCAACTATTACCACTGTCACAACCACAGCAAAGGAAATTACGACTGTTTTGTAAGGAATATCTGAAGAAACTTAATGTAATTATTATTTACAAATTTTTTCAGGACATGTAAAAATGACTTTCTGGAACTTCAACCTCTTCCTGCCTCTCAACACTAAGGTTCCAGACCTACACCCCCATGCCTCGTTTTTCATGCAGGTACTGGAGATCTGAAGTGAGCTCCATGCTCAGTTTGAAATTTTTATCATTCATAGTCAAACAACTTATATTTCAAAAATTAGCCTAGAAAATTTATTTTGTCTTTGCACCAAAAAATACAAAATAAAACAAAAACCATCTGAACTAAGATTTTGTATATTATGGTGAAATAGTTATAATTATAAAAGAATTAATAAAATCATAATACTTGCTGAAACGAATTTAAATATAGCAAAAATACAGAGAAAAGTTTTAATAATGGTGTGTCTTTTATACCATCATAATATTGAAACTGTATTAAAATATTTTATTATAATATAAAGAAAGCATTTTCTATCCTCTATAGAGAAAGAGACATGAAAAGTTTTCCAACTTTTTATTAACAAATTTCAGAGCACAAATGCTTAAGCAATGGAAACACTGGCCAACAGAAATAAATTTTTATTTCTATTTTCAAGATAATAATTATAGAAACTGATCTGAGCAAATTTATCAGTTATAAAACCAAAAGCAAAGAAGTGGGCTCACCTATACAGCCTGGACTTCACAATGCAGATGTGTGTATTTCTAAGAGAGAGCATGAAGCCAGGCGGGCAGGGTGGGAGGGATGTATGTTCAAAGTACATCATATGAAATTCTCAAAGAATGAGACAGTCTTACAAAGTAGGCAATTTACCAGCAATAGCCAGCTATGAAGAACTTCACAGTACACAGAAGCAGTAACAAACACAGTGACTTTTAAATGGATCCCTGAAGCAGTGAATGTTTAAAAAACAAAAAAAGTTGGGTGAATGAATAAATGAGAATTAAAACTGTAAAAAAAAACCAAACAAAAAAGTAAACAACTACAATACGTTTTTCTTCAAACACTTGTCTATTGAGGATACAAATTTTTGGATTGGTAAAAAATTACTTCTGGAAATACTTATTCTGAAATTTCTAGTGGCATACAGTAAAAACAGAATAATAGTTGCTATATACTTCATTAACTTTAGACACATAATTAAAAGATTCTGAATAAAGTTGGCTTACTATTTCCAAAGAGAAATTAGCAATCTTATGTGACATTACATAATACATCATATATGCATATATATACACAATGTAAATAGTCATTAATGATTTTTGCGTTTACTCTGAGCAAGGAGTTTAATTAAACAGCAGTCTCACCTCTTCAACAGCCCTTATTCAAGCATTAAGAGTTTAAAATGACTTGGTAAGAGTTTGGGAAGCTGCAGACCCTGCACTTCCTATAAAATCAGATATATTTATCCCTCTCAGGTCTCTGAGGTGATTGAAGAACAGATAGATAAAGTCTCATAATTAAATTTTGAGTTGTTTAGGAGTCAAGAGAGTGTTATACATCTAAGAAGATACTTTTAAAATTGTGTTGCAATTAGTATGAATGTTGAGTCAGATATAGAACTTTAAACTCATGGAGATGTTTAGATAGTAGAATGTTAAAGTCGGGTACCAAATACATATGGACGGGTCATTGGGAATGTACGTTAAGCCATATAACCCTCATAACTGTGGCTTAATTACCTCTGTTGTACTGTATTGTATTTATTATTATAAGAGAAAGAGCCATTTGTTGGACTGAAAGGAGAAACTGTAGGGGGAAATAAGATATACCTTAAACTTAAAAGAAAAAAAAAAGGGAAGAGGATGGGGGGTTGAGGGTGGGAGGGTGGGACTGGAGGGGGAATAGGGTGGGGACTGCGATTGAGATGTAACTTGAAGAAATAAAAAATAAAGGAAAAAAATAAAAAATAAATAAAAAAGAAAAAAGAAAAAAGAAAAAAAAAAAGAAAAATGACTTAGGGGGAAAACTTTCGGATTTATTCCTTACAAGGTAGGATTGTGCGTGTGTGCATGCATGCATGTGTACACACACACACACACACACACACTCTTTCCACAAAGTGGTTTCACATGTATCTAGCAAAGTTACATATTTAATTTTGAAATAAAAAGCCCAAATCCTGGTATTTTGAAATACTTTCATAATATTTCTTGGAACATACATATGCAGAGATGTGCAATACATAATCAAAATCAACATGTGTGGTCAAAAAGACACATATCCATTCACCCGTTTCAGATCATTGGACTCCTCTGAGCCTTAGCAAGCTAATCTATAGAAAGTAATTGCCTCTGAGACTTTCTATAAATTTACTGTAACATCTATTAGTATGTTAAATATGTTCATAATCTATAGTTCACAAACAAAAGTAAACCCCAGTAACTTAAACTGACTAATTTGGAGTGAAGTAAGAAGCAGGGAAAGAGAAAGGATCATGAAATGACACTGCCCTGAAGGAGCGATTTCTGAAGCTGAAACTGTTCTCATCCTGACAGTCAGTTGCAAAATTATGTAAAGCTCGTAAAGATTTCATAAGAGCAGTCAAAAAGATGTAAACAGTAGTTAATCACTCTTGCGTTTACTCTGAGCAAGGAGTTTAATTAAACAGCAGTCTCACCTCTTCAACAGCCCTTATTCAAGCATTAAGAGTTTAAAATGACTTGGTAAGAAAAATGACTTAGAGGGAAAACGTTTGGATTTATACTTTACAAAATGGGATTGTGTGTGTGTGTGTGTGTGTGTGTGTGTGCACGTGCATGTGTGACGGCGTGTGTGTCTAAGATGCCAGTGGCTCTTCCTTCTCTTCTCCATGCTATCACACACACAAACTCACTATCACTGATTGTGATTCCCACCCAGAGACATGCAGTTCTAAGTAGATGGATGTTGGATGCCCTGCACGTCAGAATAAAACAGCAAAGTGAAGAGGAAAACTACCTAGGTACTTCCCAGTATCAGTGTGTCCCACAAAGCGGCTTCAAATGGTACGTCTATCAAGGAGGTTTTAGTATAACTACTAAGTAAAACATTGTTATCTCAATATTAGTCATTTACTATCTTTTTGATCAAAGTGATAGAGGATTAATAAATGATCAACTGCAAGTAGTATTAAATGTGATATTATTTTAATCAACAACTGCCTTCTGAGAAAAAAATTTTATGCCCTCATTGCTCAAGAAAATTCAACCATACTTTTTGTGGGTGTCTGTGTTAAGTATCATTTAATACAAAAAGAAGATTCTCTGATGAGGGCTGAGCAATGCACTTATCTGTAAGTATAGCAATACATCATTAGGAGTCAATTTACTGCAAAATAAGTGTGTAGGCGCACATGTTACCTTCTGAGTCAGGATCTCCAAATGGATTTAATTCTGTTCCATCAGGTTCATCAAATGGATTTGTATTCACAGTGGCCAAGTCCTTTTGTGCATCATCCAAAAAGTTAAGTGTGTTGATAAGTTCTGAAAATAAATGCATGTGTAAAGCTCATCACAGTTATAGTGAATCACAAGTTTTGGTAATTCATGAAATACTTCAAAAATTAAAATTCACAGTAATAATACCTGCAAATAATAAGACAGTATTTTATGAGTGGCAGAATGCCATTTGAGTATTTTGTAGCACACCAACATTTGAAAATAAACCAAAAGGAAAATGTCTAACATGTAATTACATCAGATAATGAACTATAGTAAGAAACTTTTTATGTCAACTAAATTTGATTTTTCAGTGTTGAATTGTAGAAAGAGTCTTTTAAACAAATATAGACACAAATCCTCTAAAAAGGGTGTGTATAATACTAAGCTCAATAAAGAAGTAACACAATGATTAAGAATACTCAGAAGATGATTTACAAAACTTCCTATCAAAACATTTGCTAACAAACTTGCTAATGATAAGGTCTGTTATCCTGTTTCCTGGTGGTGCACTACAAATTACAAAGAGAACATTCAAGAAATTACACGTGACAAAACTGACAGATAAGCAGACAGAAGTCAGAGCGTAGCAAGTCACAGTAAACACAGGCAACCAGAAGCAGAGGAGGAGAGCTTTAGACCTTCAGAGGAACTGGCTGATTTAGCTGAAGGCATATTTGCTGGCTTTGGGTAGTCATCTTGATCTTCATCTAAGCTGCTGAGAGCATTCAACTGCTTTACAATTTCTGTAAACAGAAGCCAGTCAAGACAAACGTAAGGTCAGGTCATTTAACAAAGAGCAGCAGAAACATGCTGTTATCAAAAACAGACAGGAGACATTTGATTAATCAAGAAATACAATCAGAAATGTTGCTGAGGAACTGTAACAAAGGTAAGTAACTGGACATTACTGTAATCATTTTACTATTAGCATTTTTATTAGTAGCATAATCACTATGTTAATAAACACAAAGCATTAACAATAAACAATGAGAGGTTTATACTGGATTTCAGCAACTCTTAGAAACAGAGCAGTAAATATCTTTGGAGAGTCAGTCACTAAATCTCTTGCAAAATTCTTTAAGACTATCATTATCTGAATAGAGTACAAAGTAATTCTTCATGTTCTAGTATGTCAGAAATCAGTAAGGATGGACTAAGAGCAGGAAGTAACTACTATTTTCTCCTCCTAAAGCATACTACTTACCCCATAAAAGACAGACTGAAGATAAGGATAAAGAAGAAAATCACAGAATTTATTTTATATGTGAAAATTGTTTTTACACATGAATCATAGACAAAATATAAAGGCCTTACTAGGGTCACCTGCTTAGTCCTCAGAATTTCCAAAGCTAAGCCTAGGAAAATGTTACAAATGAAGATAAGCCAAACAGGTTCACAACATTTTGTGGGGAATGAAGAAAACAGAAATATACAACAGTTTAAGTTTAATATCAATACATCTGTTCTTTAGCAATATAAATCTAAGTATACAATAAATTTTACTTGAACCAAATCGAGGGATACATGTTTGTGATCAGATTGCCTTGCCTTCACGCACTTAAATTTTTTGAACAAATATTTATTTGTCAGTCTGTGCTAAGACTTCTGCTTGGGACACAAGTATGAAAAGAAACAGATATGATATTGTCCCCAGAGAATTTACATTCTACAAAGACACTAATAAATATTGAAACATACTTAAAAGTGACGACCAGAATTAGTTAGGCTTTCATAAATATTGTAGGTCTTTGAACAAATTCATATAAAAATCAGTAAGTAGCCGGGCGGTGGTGGCGCACGCCTTTAATCCCAGCACTTGGGAGGCAGAGGCAGGCGGATCTTTGTGAGTTCAAGGCCAGCCTGGTCTACAAAGTGAGTCCAGGACAGCCAAAGATACACAGAGAAACCCTGTCTCGAAAAACCAAAAAAAAAAAAAAAAAAATCAGTAAGTATATCAATTTCCTATACCCAAATGAGAAAATACATTTTGTATGAGTAAAATGGCTTAAATAGTAGAAGTTAACCATTGAAAACATGGAATAAACACAATTAAACTCAACTCTATGACCCTATTTGAATAGCAGTGAAAGGGGCAAGTTTGCGTCTGACTGCAAACCGTTTCCCTTTATCATGCCAATCCTTTAAAAAACTGTATTAGGTGTAGTTATTTAGTGGGCACAGTGGGCCTAGTGGAGGTCAGAAGACAACTGTGAAGTTGGCTCTCATCTCCTTCATGTGGGTCCTTGGAACTACAATCAGATCCTGATCCTGGCAGCAAACACCTTCCCCACTAAGTCATCCCTCCAGCCCTTATTGTGCTAAAAACATTAAAGAAAAAATTTGAGCACTGTTTTTATTTAATTATATGTATGTGTGTGTATCTGTGTGAGCACATGCTCAGGTCAGTGCAATAGGCCACAAAGTCCAGGAGAAAGTGCCAGATCCCCTGGATCTGGAGTTAAACTGCTGTGGGCCTCGAGGTGTAGGTGCTGGGAATTAACTCAGATACCTGAGTATGTTCTGAAGCACTGAGCCATCTCTTCAGCCCATTGGGCTAATGGCTTTAAACTTTGCTCTGGAACTCAGGTTACAGCAAATTCAGCAGGAAAATTCATTCACAAGTTCCATCCTTTCCTGCCCACTAATCATCGTAACTCAGTAATTTTTTGTAAAAGCATGAGTTGAAGGGGTAGCAATGTCAACACGTTTACTAGTTGTTACTGAGTTTTTATTAGTAGTTGTTTAATTTTTTAAATTTTGCAAATGTATTAACTTTAAAAAATGAGCAAAAAAAAAAAAACCCAACAAATAACGCTAGCAGCTAAGATGTATTAAGCAGTAAGGAAGGCTTTACATATATTATCAGTCAATCCTCACACACAGCCTGTGGTGCTATTGTTAATATGCGTAGTTTATCTTGTATATCAGTATTTGTTTATTTGCCTACATTTCCAAGTGTGTAATTACATGGTTGAAAATTTTAAAATAATACTCAAAGACTTACAGTTTTCTTTTTTTTTCTTTTTTTTTTTTTTTTTTGGTTTTTTTCGAGACAGGGTTTCTCTGTGTAGCCCTGGCTGTCCTGGACTCACTTTGTAGACCAGGCTGGCCTCGAACTCACAAAGATCCGCCTGCCTCTGCCTCCCAAGTGCTGGGATTAAAGGCGTGCGCCACCACCGCCCGGCTAGTTTTCTTTATATAACAGGGACATTTTAAATTATAATATGTTTACAAATCTAATCTCAAAGAACACAAGTCCACCACTAATTAAGTATCTCATAGGATTATAGTAAACTACTGAAGAGTCATGGGGTTTAGTCATCAATTTCAAATATGAATATTGTTCCATGGAGTTTTAGGTATAATATGGAGTATGTTCACATATTATCAAAGTGAGTCTTCTATGAAACTGTATTACTTGAATAATTTTTCTAAATGTTTCAAATATTTCCTCCCTCTCAACATGTTTTTGATCATATTTAAAATCAATGGTGATCATTTCTTTATCAATAACCCAAAGCAACTATTTTCTTCTATTCTTTTCACTAATGACAAACTGTCCTGTCCTTCCAGGTCTCATGGATTTATCTGAAGCTCAAACAAATCCTCACTTCACTCCTAAAATTTTGCTTCTAGGATTTTTTTTCTTATATTAATGATATGGAGAGATAATCATGATTGTCTATATTGGCATTCCTTATGTTTCATATAAATAAATGTTAATCCAAAATTTTTACATCTTCAAAGAAGTAGCACTTCTTTATTAAACACCTATGTGTCTGAGCTAGTGTTGTTCTCATGGCTTTATGTTTTAGGGGACAGATGGATAAGGAACACAGTAGTGGCTGTAGGATGGTTGTTATGAGAGGTCACGTGAACACTCAAAGAAACTAGAAGAGGCAGTCTAAGGCCAGATGCTTTCTGGAGTCTTACTTACATGGGAGCTAACATCTAATTTGTGACTTTTCTTTACTGTCAGAAGTTTAAAAGAAGATCGAAATTGACCAACAGATTATCATATTGAAAAACTGAAAAAAGGGGAGATGGGGAGGCAGCATGAAGAGTAGGTAGCTGATCCTTTTAAGAAACCCTGTAGGGTGAATTAAAGGAAAAAGATAATTATTATTATCATAAAACAAAGAGAGGAAATGGAGGACACTCCATGAGCATAGAAGGAGGCAAAGGTAACTTGACATATTTGAGGAATTAGGTGTTTGGGGGTTATGCCAGGAGTAGAGAGTGCAATGTAATGAGGCTGGCAAATGTTCAATCATGAACATTCCTGTGACCCAGCTGAAAATGTGAACTTTGCTCTGAGAGCTATGGGCAGCCACTGCAAATGCAATGAACATTTTATAAACTGGTTGGTGTTGTGGGGTCACTTGCAAAGAGTAGCCCTGGCATGGTGACTGGAGCTATTTAGTTGGGAACAATTTGTGAAACTTCCTATGAAAAAATTTCAACTGGCAGTTGCTATGTGGGTCTCAGGCCTGAAATACCACTTTTGTTACAAGGTCATCCTTCTGAAAGAATAGTTTTCTGAAAAAGCACCTGTAGTCAATTTTTCTTTTTATAATTGGAAAAAACTCTAAAAACTGCAGTAAGACTTGCAACTAAGTTAATGATTTTTTTTTTTTTTAATGAAGACATTTCCAGGAAACATATCACCCTGGTCCAATATATTTGTGCAATCTTTATTACCTATTAAAGCCTGTTTCCCTGAGAATGTTCACACTTAGAAAATATTAACAATGCTATGTAATAATGCAGAAAAAATTCTAGCCTACACTACTGCTCAAATAGAGCAGTAAACTCACAGAGCCAGGCACCTGTAGTGCTGTACTTACTGGTCTTGACTTGCTTCACACTGGTGCAGCTCAGGGAAAGGAAATTAGGGGCAGGCAATCGAAGCAAAGGGCCAACTAATTTGTGACTTTTCTTTACTGTCAGAAGTTTTAAGAAGATAGAAATTGACCAACAGAGTATCACATTGAAAAACTGAAAAAGAGGAGATGGGAGGGGGGGCAGCATGAAGAGTAGGTAGCTGATCCTTTTAAGAAACCCTGTAGGGTGAATTAAAGGAAAAAGATAAACTGCCCAGAGCTAGTGCACATCTGAGAATCTTGCATCACTCTCATTCTTCTCTTAAGTATAACTAGATTTAGTAGCAATATATCTTAGTTTAAGATAGTCCACAATAGTAACACTTCAACTTCCTGGCAAAGATCAAGGTCAAGCAGATGTCACTTTCCTCAAAGGTTTAAGCCTGTAAATATTTGATTTATGGACACATCTAACAGGTTTAGTAACGCTGTTTTTCAAATAGCAGCAAAGCATAGTGGGAGAGGAAGGCAGAGGCTGCTTCAAGCAGGCAAGCAGCCACTGAGCATTCATTCTCTTTACATCTTCCCCTCTCCAACTGCTCCTCCCAACGGCTCGTATATATGATTAAGTTGCCCCCCCCCCACAGAAGTCCCTCAATCATTATTCCATGTTTGTTTGGCTAGTCTACCAAATCTCATAAACAGCACACCTTAAAAACATTGGTATCTGAGACTTTTTTAAATGTGTGTGTGTGAACATGTGTATGTGCACATGTTGTGTGTGCATGTATGCATGTGTATTGTGTGTGTGTGCTAGAGTCAGAGGTGGTTGTGAATTGCTGCCCAACTTGAGACCTAGAGACTGAACTCGAGTCCTCTGAAATATCAAACAAGTGCTCTTACCTGCCACACCATCTCTTCAGCCCCAGTGTTCTGTAATTCTTCACCCATCCTTAGCATCCACTAACTGTAATTGCATTCATCCCCTACAGACACACCTTTTCACCCTCCTCATTGACTCTGCTCCGAGGCTGCACATGTCTGTCTGTGTGGGTCTGTGTGTTCTGGAGTCAGGGTCTCACTATGTAGCCCACGCTTGCCTTGAATTTGCAGCAATCTTCGGCCCTAGCCTCCTGGCTGCTGAGAGTACCACCATGCCTGGCTCTCACCAATGTAAATTCCAACTGGCATAATTATGTTACCAAATATGAAGAAATAACTTGGTGCTTGACTAGAAGCTTCGTGCCTATTGGCTGGCACTCATGGTGCTGGAAGTTACTACACTTGCTACCAGAGGAAAAAGGTAGTGTGACCCAGCTACCAACCCTGTGAGCTGTAACAGTAACTTGCCTGGAGATATACTCACTGATGCCAATAATGGCACAAATAATATAGGGATAACCAACCACTTATTTTTAATGGACGTAAGGCCTGCTCCATGAGATATGTGACACTGTTAATGAGGCCAAGAATTTGAAATTGCATAGGTAATGGGCTGTAAGGTAAAACCTACTATTATTCTAAGTGAGCACAGCAATAAAATGATTCCTAATAACAAATTGCTGTACCTGCAGATCAGTGCAGCCCTCCACCCTTATCAAAGAAACGTCTTCTTGCAGTACAGGATAATTAACACAGAGATTCACAACTGGACAATGTACAGAGAGTAAGAGACTCTGGAGCACTCTACCCTAACTAGCATGTTCTTATTATCCCGTCCCTCAAGACTCAGCAAACTATGCAGACCAGGACACAGAGGTGGTGAAACAGCATTTTCCAGACACAACAGGACTGATGCACATATGAACTCACAGAGCCTATGACAGTAAAAATAAAATCTGTACAAGTTCAAACCAGATGAAATTCCGAGGAGAAAAGGGGCAATGGAAGCCAAGTCTCATCCCTAACCAGGAATCTCTTAGCAACTGATAGCTGCAAGGAGAGGGAAAAACAATTTTTGTCAAGAAGTGATGCTGAGTATATCAACCTCAGCCCAGGAGACTCCACTGTGGGAACAGAGGTTGGATCTGGAAAGGCTCGGGGGAGGGTAAAATATAATAAAAATATTTTGTATGGAAATTTCAAAAAACAACCCTATTCTGGAAACAAGACCTATATTAGATATGCTTTGCAGTTACTGCTGCCTTCTTTCTTCTTTCTTTTCCTTCTTTCCTTTCCTTCCTTCTTTCTTTCTTTCCTTTCTTTCTTTATTGAGGGAGGCAGAATCTCATGAAGTACAGACTGTCCTCAAACTCTCTATGTAGCCAAGAATGACCCTGAACTCTGGATCCTCCTGCCTCTACCTCCCAGAGCAAGGGCTGCTATTTCAGGCTTGACTACTGTTTTCTAATTTGTGAGTCACTCACTCTGTGAGTGATTAATAATTAATTAATCATCTGTCTAGTATTTTTTTATTTTAATAAAAATCTAATTCATTAAATTTTTTATTTCATGGTTATTAGAAGTGGTCCTTGACTTCCAATGAGTTTAAAATCCCATAAAGCCATTGTATATTCAAAATGTACTTAAAAGACCTAATTTACCAAATGTCACAACTTAGCAACATAGGAATCACTGCAAAATACTGGCTGTTTATCCCTGCAATGACATGGCTGACTGGGAGACACATTTCTTAACAGTTAATCCTGTTGATCTATTTATCTGAACTATGGCAACACTGCACTATCTTGATTACTAAATCTCTGCAGTAAGTCTTAAAGGTGGTATTCTTGTCATTACTACAGATCTGTTTTGCTTCTCCCCCATTTGTGTGTTCTCGGGTCCTCTATATGTTTTAAACCAATTCTTACATTTCTGGGTCTGTTTGAAGACCTGCTAGGTTATAATTGCCCTGAGTCTATATACTGATTTGGGGAGAAGTAGCAGTTCTGAGTTTTCAAATCAATGTTGTAGTACATTGCTATACAGGTTTTTCACATCTTTCACTGATTTATTTCTAGGAATCTGTGGATTTTTTTGGGGGGGTGGGGGGTTCAAGACAGGGTTTCTCTGTGTAGCCCTGGGTGTCCTGGAACTCACTCTGTAGACCCGGCTGGCCTCAAACTCACAGAGATTCATCTGCCTCTGTCTCCTGAGTACTGGGATTAAAGGCATGCCCCACCATTGCCATGCCCATGGACCTTTTTTCTTTAACTTCTGTTTTAAATGGAGTTGCTATGTTACTTTCCATATGTTCGCTGTTTATATGTAAAACTATGTAGCTGTTTCTATACCAATGTCATATCTTATATAACATATAGGCATTCTAACATAAGGTGACACAGAAGTAGTGAGTGGAAACATGCTTGCCTCAGTTCCAGTCAAGGGGTCAAGGTTCCCTAAATCAAAGCGAGGGAATACCATGCTATTAAAACTTGGCTGAGGATTGTGGTGCTCAATATTGTCAAGTACTCCTTTCTGCATCTGTTAGGATGGATATATAATATTTATTTATTTTGTAAGCATGGTTAAACTAATTTTGAATTACTAGAATACACCCCTAGAAAAACCATACTGACACTTAGGAATAGTGTCTATGAGTTCTTCTCCAAAAGCTTAGGTTTCTGGCTTCTTGGACTTCTACCTTCTGCCTCACCCTGTCAAATACATTCTCACTATTAGCAGAATCTTCTCTGGATGCCGGGGATGGGGAAGCTAAACACTCAGTTGTCACTAGACAAGTAAGGCAGAGCCGGGGATTGAATGAAATTGTAGTTTATCTGCTGCTACTTTTACTGTTCTCCAAGGTAGCACATCCAAATTCCAGACAATGTGGACAAATTCTCACCCTGTGTCTCCTCTTAGGATCTCCAACTCCTTTTTATTGATTTTTTTAAAAATTGATGTATTTATTTTCATTTTGGGAGAATTGAATCTAGAGCTTCAGGCTTGCCACACCTCTACCCCTTTTCTATCCCTAGCCCTTCCGACTTTTTTTTTTTTTTATGAGCCATTGTACCTTATAAACTCTCTGCCTCATGAAGCCAACAATTTCTCTGTTTCTTGCCTTACCTCCCATCATTAGTAACCATGTAACAGGTTTGGGTCTCCAAAAAGTCTTACTCTTACATGAATTTCCAAAATACATGGCTATTTAATTTTTTCATGTTACGGATTGCCCAGAAATGATTGTGTATCTGAACATACTGGGTGCTGATGGTAGAGATACTCAGGTAAAAATAAGCAAAATTAATGAATGTATTTTCTGACCAGAGTCTCATGTTAATTCTGAGGTACCTTCTAATTAAAGGTGAGAGGCCTACTTACCTTACTCAGAGTCCTGGGAAGTGGGACATTTAATCTCATAAGCCTGAGTCATACCATTATCAACTCTAGAGCTTTGAATCTGTAAGTGGTATCTCCTCTGCTACCATCTGGACCGTTAAGAGTCTTTCCCCTGAAGGTAGCCAATATGTCATTCTCTCTTCCTTCTCCCAAATTAACTTTATCAACTATGGATTAGCAAACCCCGGGCAACATTGCTTATGGTAAAAATGAATCCTGCTTGATATACTGCATATGGCTGGCAGGACCCTGCGGTAGGGTAGAAGACTACAGCTTTGTGCTTCTCTGGATGCCCTGTCAGTGGACTTTATAAGGAATCCTTACCAAACTACTGAAAAGGACACCAGTTCTTGCACAGCACAGAGAAATTTAGGAAAAACAACAACAAAAACCCAAAACTCAAAAAACAAACAAAATCACGAACCTGCTAACTATGTGCATCTTGTCTCTTTGCACCCAAATTATCACTGGTTGGGAGAAGACAAAGAATAGAAAGAAACGATTTACTGTTTCTTATAAAATCTTCTAGTATATCCAAGGCTAAGTTTGGTCTACTTAGGCCATGTGAATCTGAATGTCTAAATAGATTCCATGGTGATCTTTTCAACAAGTGTATCGGGGGTCTTCATAATATTTGAGTTCCCCCGATACTGTTTCATATAATGTTTTAGTTGGCCTTGATTTTGTCGAGGTTTACTAAATAGGATCTTGTCATTTACCCAATCATTTTTTTCTCCATTCCTGTTTTGTGTGTATTTACAAATTTAACATGAGGGCTGGGTGTGAGGATCAGGCTAGTCTAACATGTCAAAGAACTGAATTTTCATCCCTAGACACCATAAAAAGTAATCAAGCAAACAGCAATAAAATAACAGTAGACAGACAAAAACAAAATGAGACAGATTTAAAAGAAAAGGAAATGTATTCAATATGAAATGCAAAGATGAGCACATTGCTAAATATTACTTCAAGCACAGTGAAGTTGTTCAGATGCAAACACTGATTCTTTAAATTCTGTATATAATTTCTAGTACTGACTAAATTTCAGCTTTGTCTCCTCTCCAAGGTTTGTCAGTTATGCTACATTTCAGGAATTTTTCTATTGTAGTTAAAAATTGTCCAGTCCATCCACTGACATTGCATGTGTGTAGATATATTGTCACCTACAGTTTCAATAGAGGTTCTTACTTTAGAGTTAGTCCCAAAATGTTTCCAGCTAGCAGGGGAGCCTATCTCAAATAGAACAGAGTAAAAAATGTTTTTGATAAGTCCAAATATAGATGCCACGAGTTAATCTTCTAGCAAAGACTTTATGTAACGAAGATATATTTTGTCAATTACTATTGATGAAAAGGGCACTTTCTGTAAGCGATTACCAACTAAATAGCTATTCCCTAGATGTCAATTTAAGATATACATAAAATAACTGTTAACAGTCTACTTCTTCAAAGGAAGTTGCACATGATATGTGCTATGGAAATCTCATGACTGAATCAACTGTTTTACATAATTTATATATGCTTATAGTTATAACAACTACAAAAAGTGCTCCTCCAGAAGATAAAGGTTGGGAAGAGTCTTTCCATGGAATAAGCTGGGAAAGCTGAAGAATAGCTACCAGAAAAGCAGCAGACATTCTTCACAGCTGGGGAAAGGCCACACCCAAGGCAGAAGTAATAGCAGAAGGAGAAGCTGGGGAAAATCTCTTCCCTTTGGCACTGACAACTAACAGAAAAGGACCAAGGCAGTATTTCAAAAGAATTTTTGCTACGGCCTCAGCTCCACAATCAGAGACCCTGTTAAACTAGGATCGAAAGACAAGAGACTATACACTAAAACCAGACAAACAAAATACTGTGAGACTGGAAAAGAAATCTTGAATTAGATCTGAACAGAACTCGGAAAGCTGAAAGCCTTGTGGGAACTGACTTTCACAGAATCTTAGTGTGCATTACACAAGATGACAGGACTTAGTGCACATCTTTCAATAATAACTATATCAACAGTCTTGATCGCTAATTAAAAGACACAGACTAGCAAACTGGATTTTAAAAGGAGTATCCAAGAAACACAAACACACCTTGTCTTCAAAGAAATATACTACCTTAAAGTCAAAGGATAGGAAAGGGTGTTCCAGTTAATGGAAATAGGAAACACTCTAGTATAGTAAACCTAATATCTGATTATATCTATGTATCTGATAATATCTACAGAATAGACCTCAAACCAAATCTGGAGTGATAAAGAAGTTCATTTTATATTGATTATGAAAATAATCCAGAGGACATTATAACTAAATATATGCAACACATGTAAGTATACTAATTTTCATAAAAGCATTACAAGATACAAAGTCACAGATTAACTCTAACTCAGTGGTGTCGGGTGATTTCAATACCCCACTGCCACTGAAAAAGGTCATCAGCTAAATAATATCATAGACCAAAGGGACCACACAAACATTGTACCCAAATATTGCAGTATTTTGCATTCTTCTCAGCAGCCCTAAACTTTCTCTAAAATATATAACATATTAGGACAAAATCTTAACAAATATGAATGAAAGTAGCTTTTTGCATTCTATCTTACCACAATGAAATAAAGCTAGAAATCAACAGCAAGAAAGCCACAGAAAACACAAACTAACGGAAATTAAACAACACATTGAATGATAAAATGGTCCACTGAAGAAATTAAAAAGAAAATGAAAAACTTCTTAAACTGAATAAAAATAAAGAGAAAATATACCAAAACCTGTAGGACATAATGAAAGCAGTCTTAAAGGGGAGTTTATAGTTATAAGACCCCACATTTTAAAAAAATAGAGAAATTTCAATTAAATAATGATGCATTTAAGTCCCCGAGAAAAGAAGAACAGGCCAAACTGTTACCAAACCTTTTAAATTATTATTATTTATTTATTTACTAACAATATTCACTTATAACAAATACCAACAATTTCTTAACTATTAACCCTACAAATTCCTACAATCCCTTTAACCTATCCACTAATCCTATTGATAATTATTACAAGTATCTAACCTTTTAGAAGGATACAGTCTCGGGGCAGGTCCTCAGTCGTCAGGAACACAGTTTCTGCAGACCCTTAACGCACTTAGCAGTCCTTTTTTCTGGAATATCTCAGATGTAGATCCGTCAGGGTAAATTGGCTATGGTGACTTCACCTTAAATAAGGCTTGAGGCTTTCCTCTCTCTGGGAGACCCCAGCCGTCTGTAGGGCAACTTATTTCCATCTTATCAGCAACTCTACCGCTCTGCCTCAGAGTCCTTAAAACCAGCCAGTTTCCTTTAGGCCACTGTTCGGGCAGGTCAAACCCCTCTAGGCAAAAGCTGAGCCACAGGGTTTAGTCCTTGGCCTTTTGCTGTCTGGCTGAGGCTTTCTCTGCTCACCAGGTTCTTTCTGCCTCAGGGAGATCTGGCCATCAACTGATACCCAGCACTTTTTTCAGCAGGACTATGGGGGCCTCTTGGATGGGGCTCCATGCACTGTCCTTAAATAGGAGGAACTCTGTTTCAGCTTAATTTGGGCTCTGCCCACTTTAGCAGGGGAAAACAATGTCAGGTCAGATACTTTGTTTCTTAGTCCATTAAGTCTTTCCTGGCTTCAACCTTGTTTTTCAGTCCATTAAGTCTCCTGTTTGTTTCCTGTTTTCACCTGACTTCATCCTTGTTTTTCCACAAGCTGATAAGCTAATCGCTCACAGCCAAGTTGATCTTCATGCCCAGAATCAAGAGACTGTATCAGAAACCCCTAGATATTTTCTAAATCTAATGTAATTAATCTAACTCCCTACACCAAACCCAGCAGAAGTAGATGAAAGGAAACAATTCAGAACACGGCAGTGAGTGAGATAGCACAGCAAGTAGAGGTCCTTGCCAAGACAGGAGGAGAACTGTCTCTGCAATCTGTCCTCCGACATGCGAGAGTGCACATGCACACACATGCCACACTGCAGACACACACGCACCACACACATACCACACACCACACACACACACACACAGACATACACACCACACACACATACACACCGCACACACCACACACACACACCACACACACCACACCACACTGCACACACACACACCACACACATAACCCCTCACACCACACTGCTCTCACACACCACACACACACCAAACACATACATATACACACTTACACACATACCACACACAAATGTAGTTTAAAAAGATGGCAGAAGTTAATGAACAGAAATGTAAAAACCTATACAATCAACGAAAGAAAGATTGGCTTAGGAAGACTGCCAAATATTTTATGTCAAAATTAGAAAGCTATGTCAAAATTAGAAAGAAGAAAACATAATGAAAAAGGAAATTTACAAACCAATCTCCTTAATGAACAGAGGTAAAATTTCTCAAAATATTTAAAAACTAAACTCAAGAAGACATCAAAAAGATCACCGTGATCAAGGTAGTTTCATTGCAGAGACACAGGGATGTTTTCACCACATACAAACCAACAAATGTAACACATTACATAAACACACTCAAGGACAGAATCACATGATCATTTCAATAGATGCTGAAAAGGCCTTCGGCAACTTCAACATTCCTTCATGATTAAAAACTAAGAAAAACTAGGAACGGAGGGAACACAACTCAATCTAATAAAGGATACATATGACATGACAAGCCTAGAGCCAACATCATGCTAAAAGGGGGAAAATAAATATTTTTTTCACTAAAATCAGGAGGAAGACAAAGGTGTACACTCTCTCTATCCACTCCTGTTCAGGAAGTGCTTGAAGTTTTAGCTTAGACAAGGGAAAGAAATAAAAGTGCTACAAAAAGCAAAGGAAGGTTGCAAGTATTGTTTGTAGATGACAGGAGTCTATGCATAATAATCCTACAGAGTCCTCCAGAAAACTTCTAGAGCAGAGAAGTATTTTTTTATTTTTTGAAAAACGCTGAGACAAAATTAACATTAAAAATGAAACTGAAAATCCATTTATTTTTATGTATGGATGCTTTGTCTACATGTAGTACACATGTGTGTGCCTGATGCCAATGGAGGCCAGGAGGAGGAGTCGGATGCCCTAGGACTATAGAGTTACAGATAGTTGTGAGCCACTATGTAGGTGCTCAGAATTGAAGCCAGGTCTTCTATAAGATGGTCAGTGCTCTTAACTCTTAACTCATCTCTCCAGTACCCAAAGATAAAATACAAAAATCAGTAGCCTTCCTATATACCAACAATAAAAGTATTAAGAAAGCAATCAGAAAAACAATCTTATTCACAACTTCATTCCACTCCCCAAAACACAACCTCACCCCAGCCCCAAAATAGCCTTGGAATGAATCTAATCAAGGAAGTGAAAGACTTTCTACAATATAAATTTAAAACATTGAAGAAGAAAATTGAGGAAGACACGAGAAGATGGAATAATCTCCTATGCTCTCAAAGTGGAAAAAAATAACATTGCAAAATGATTGCTCCCACCAAAACTAATCTAATTATTCAATGCAATCTTTATCACAATTCTACAACCATTCTTCATAGAAATCTTTAAATCCATATTAGTAAGATGGCTCAAAAGGTGAGAGTACATGCTAGCCTGTCTGACAACCTTTGTACAATCAGTGAGATCCACACAGGAGTGAGGGGAAAACCAACTCCCATAACTTTTCCTCTGACTTCCACATGCATGCTGTGGAAAGTGACACATACATACATATATACAAACAAACATACATTCAGGCATGCACATACAGGCACACAAAACTTAATAAAAAATTAATATGTAAATATAAAAAACTTTTGATAGTCAAAGCAATTCTGAACAATAAGAATAACACCAAAGGCATCAACATACCAGACTTTCAAACTTTAAAAAAAATGTATTTCAAATTTTATTACTACAGAGCCGTACTAATAATTTTTTTAAAGGTAATATGGTACTGGCACAGAAGCAGATGTAAAGATCAATGGAATAGAATTAGGACCAAGATATAAACCCACATATGTGGACAGAGCTTTTTAACAAAGATACTCAAAACCACACTGTACTACCCGGTTTTGTGTGTCAACCTGGCACAAGCTAGAGTCATTAGAGAGGAAGGAGCCTCAGCTGAGGAAACGCCTCCATGAGATCCAGCTGTGGGGCATTTTCTCAATGAGTGATTGATGAGTCAAGGCCCAGCCCACTATAGGTGGTGCCATCCCTGGGCTGGTGGTCCTGGGTTCTATAGGAAAGCAGGCTGAGCAAACCCAGAGAGCAAGCCAGTGAGCAGCACTCCTCCATGGCCTCTGCCCTAGCTCCTGCCTCCAGGTTCCTGACCTATTTGAGCTCCTGCCCTGACTTCTTCTAATGATGGACTATGATCTGGAAGTGTAAGCCCAATAAACACTTTCCTCCCCAACTTGCTTTTTTGTCATAGTGCAGCAACAGACACCCCAACTAAGACACATACTGAAGAAAAATCAGCCTCTTCAATACATACATGGTGCTGGAAAAATGAAATATCCACATGTAGAAGAATGAAACTAGATCCTTAACTCTCACCCTTTATGAAAATCAACTCCAAATAGATCAGAGACCTAAATTCAAGATCTGACACTCAGATCTTAGGAAAAAAAAAAAAAAAGAGGGAACAATTCGAGATCTAGGGAAATGTAAGACTTTCAAAACAGGGCTTCACTTGATCAATACATAAGGCAACTGACAAGTGAAACTATGGGAAACTCAAAAGCTTCTGTACAGCAGAGCAGAGTCACTCAAATGAAAAGGATATAACAAAGTCTATGTTCCTGATCCTTGTGGTGTGTCGGTTGTAGGATAGCTATCCCGTACTATATGGCTAAAATCCGATTATAAGTGAGTAGATGCCATGTGCATCTTTCTAAGTCTGGGTTAGCTCACTCAGAATGAGCTTTTCTAGTTCCATCCATCTGGCTGCAAATTGCATGATTTCCTTGTTTCTGATAGCTGAGTAGTATTCCATTGTGTAAATGTACCACAAATTTTTTATCCATTTGTCAGTTGAGGGACATCTGGGTTGCCCTGGGGGTGCTACTGTGTATGCACCCAGTGCAAGAGGAAGCTCTTAGCTCTCATATGACTGTTGAACTGAGAGGGGCTGATATGTATGAACACTCCACATGGGAGGAGTGGGATGGGTGGGAGAGGGAGGAGAGGGTGGGAGAATGGAACCGGAAGGGGTAAAAAGAGGGTACTACGATGGAGATGTAACTTGAAGTAATAGATAGACATCAAAAAAAAGAAAAGGATGTAAGAGCTTCACCAGCTATATATATGTGTGACAGAGGATTAATGTCTAGAATATATTCTATCAAAAAATAAATAAACATGAAGAAATCAAATAATCTGGTTGAAAAATGGTCTACGAATTGGCACAGGGTCCTCCAAAGAAGAAATCCAAATAGCTAATAAATATATATTTTTTATTTCAGGGAAATGCAATTGAAGCTATGTTGAGGTCCCATCCAACCCCAGTCAGAATAACATCATCAAGAAAACAAATGGTAACAAACGCTGATGAGGACATTTATGAGGGTGAAACCTTACGCAGTGCTGGTGGGGGTGCAAATTAATGCAGCCACTGTGAAAGTCACAATAGAAAAAATCCTAAAGAGCTAAAAATAGAGTAACCATATGACAATAGCTATGCCACTCTGGGCCAGAAAGCAAAGGATTCTACGTTAATACAGAGACATGTTCACTGCTAGGAAATGGGATCAGCCCAGGTGCTCATCAGTTGATGAGTGGGTAAGAAAAGTATAGTGCACACTCATGAAACTTTTATTAGGCTATAAAGCAAAGGAAAAAAGTGAAATGTGCAGGAACATATACAAAGTGAGGTTAGCCAAAGCACAGAAAGACGAATGCCAGCTGTTGCCTCTTACGTGCAGATCTGTTTAGATCTGTGAGTTCAACTTGGGGTGCCTGCAGAGGTTAAGAAGTGAAAAAAGGAGCAATTATAGAGGATATGGGAGGAGGACTTAATTACGGGGAAGGAATAATGCAGCATGGGATATGAATGTAGTGGTGGGGGTGCTGGGGTGTAAAGGGATAAGAGAGATAGAGTAAGGGAAAAGCTAAAACAAGATGCATAAGGAAGTCATATGGAAGCCACTAGTTTGTAAATAGTTAAAAATAATTTAAACAAAAAAGGAGGAGTTTGAAGAAAGGTACTCTGTATGGGTAGATAATGTTACTCCCAGACTCCAAGGTTGTGGAACAACAACCCTAGTAACAGGGTATGGAATGCTTCATTCTAGGTTGTTGGTGAAGGAAGTCCCCAAGACCCCCCCCCACACACACACACAAAACAGTTCATACTATTACTATTACTGTTGGCTGCCCAGCAAAACTAGATGGTAATTGCTGAAGACATAGAAGACATACACACTTTGGGTGCAGGATATAGAGTTATCAACCTGGAAGTTAGCTGGAACTTCCTCCTTGCTGGCTAGCTTTTATAGTGCTAGAAGATATTATGCAGTCACTGGGAGAAAAAAAAATCTACATTCTTATAAATCTGTGAACCCTTCATGCTACAATAGCAATTCACTAGTCAAGACACACCTGCTGGTACAATAAGTGGCATGACTGTAATGAAGAGGCAACCAATGACTTTCTAATTTTATCTGAGGCCTGATCTACAAGCAGAATTTACATCTGATAAAGTAAACTGGCCAAAACTGCATGGCTGGGAAGGTCATAGGTCCTAAAGGGGGAACTAGCTTTGCTAAATGGACTGCCTATGATAAGCACTGTTCACAGCCTTGGCAAGAGAAGTTGTGGGAATGGACAACAATTAATGCAGACACTTACAACTGGTCAAAGTACTGAGAATAAGGACTATTGGATTCTGAGCCCTAAAGGGCCATCTATAGTACCTCCTCTAATGCTCATCCATCATACAAAAGGGAGCAGAAAGAATGTAAGAGCCAGAGGATGGGAAGGAGTAGTATGAGCCACTATATTCTGGACATGACATGGCTTTTGGATCCATGAACAGCAATGAATACTTGCACAATACCTATACAATACTGGGCTCATCAACAGTCCATCGTGGATGAGGGAGGGGCTACTAAGACCCTACCTCTCCCTGAGGAACTTCAGGCAGTTAATAGTTGCTGGGAGAGGAGAGTCATAACCCTCCAGTCACCCAGCCACTGGTTTCCCTTGTTCAACTAAATAACCTCCAAGCCACACTCACTCCAGGAACTTCTGGGAAAGAAAAGAAGTCCAGTAGGAGCAGGAAAGAATAGAAGAGGATAGAGGAAGGAGTATGTGCAAATTACATACATGCAAGGCTTTCCCATGGAAACCCCCAAATAACCCAGATTATTGCCAAGGCTATTGATTGCTCTCCACAGTCTGGAGGTAAGGCCCTCTAGCAGAAGACAGTATCTACATAACTCCCTGAACAGAGAAAAGTCAAGCTGGTGCCTACCGAGAGCCTTCACCCCTACTGATTAATGTTCATGGTACTGGAAGGTACTCTGCACACTATGAGAGGAGAACGGTAAACATCAACCCATCCACAGACCCTTGGATCTACAATGGTGACCTGCCTGCAAGATATGCTGGTGCAATAGTGGAACAAAAGTTGTGGGAGTAACCAATCACTACCTAATTGGAATTAAGGTACACTCCATGAGATGGAACCTATGCCTGATACTGCCTGGACAGCCATGAACCTGGCACAAAATATACCACAAACCTGGGGGAAACCAAATACTATTCTTTTGCTAAAGGAACAAGGCAATAAAATGACTCCTACCAACATTCTGCTATACTCATAGATCAGTAGTATCCTGCTCAGTCATTATCAAAGAAACTTCCTCCTGGGCTGGAGAGATGATGGCTCAGCAGTTAAGGTCTCTAGAGAGTCCTTGGAACACAGTCATAAATGGTATGTCTCCATCAAATCCATCCCCTCACGGCTCAGAGAACTCTGGAGAAGAGGAGGTGGGAAAATTGTAAGAGCCAGTGGGGATGGACGATATCAAGGAAGTAAGGCTTTCTAGACACAACAGGACCAAATTCAGAAATTGTGGCAGCACAGCATGCGCAGGGCCTGCCCAGGTCTAAGCCAGATGGGACCCAAGTGCTAGAGGAGAAGTAGACTGAAGCCCCATCCCTAACCCACAAGCTACCTACCTCCAATTGGTAACTGCTCACAAAGGGAAAATTAGTTGTCTCCAGTGGAGTGTCATCACTGGGGACACAAATCACACTTCAGGACAGGCCCCATACCTAGTCATAGAGGGCCAACACAAAACAAACTCAATGGTAGTTTTGGAGATTTTTATATGTGTCACAATGCTTTGTCTGAGCTTTTTTTCTCCCTACAGATCTTTTTGCTTATATATTACAGCTTCCGATTTTGTTTTTATGGGATTTTTGTGTGCATCAGCATTTAGATGACTGTATTCTAATGAGAGAAAGAAGGGGTGTGGATTTGGGCAGATGGGGAAGTAGGATCTGGCAAAGGAAAACCGTAATCAAAATATACTGTATAAAAAAATCTATTTTCAATAAAAATAAAGTAGCATACTGCTGCTGACATCATTAGGAAATGCAATGCATGCTAGCATTTATTATTATTGGGAGGAAAAAGAAATACCATTGAAATAAATATAATAGCCCAAAGGAGATAGAGGGAAGAGACTGATAAAGAAAATTATATTGCGTTTCTTACAAGAGGAGCAATAACATATTGTTTTAATTTTAATATTAGGATCCACAGGTCATTCATTTACCTGTATGGTTTATTCATTTTAAAGTCTATTATTCTAAAATGAAAATAGGGCATACAATTTTCAAATTACTCTAGCAAAAAAAAAAAAAGGCCTAAATTAAAAGAAAAGTCTAGAGGCTGGAGAAATAGCTCAGCAGTTAAGAGCACTGGCTGCTCTTGGGGAGGACAGGGGTTCAATTCCCAGTACCACACAGTGACTCACAGCTGTCTCTAACACTAATTACAGGGACTCTGACAATTCTTCTGGCCTCCGCAAGCAAAGCATGTATGTGGTGCACAGACATACATGTAGGCAAAACACCCATACACATAAAATATTTTAAAAATTAAAAATAAATATATGTATATATATTTGTATATACATATAAAACATACAATTTTCAAATGACAAGCTTAAATTAAAAGAAAATTACACACACACACACAGCAGGGATAGAGAATGTTTTAAATTTTATGTATGTTTACATGAGTATGTGAGTATGTAGGTGGGTGCGTGTACATGGTACAGGTTATGTATGGGGTCCAAAGTCACAGTCAGGTGTCTTTCTCAGGTGACCTGGAGTGAGTCCACAGACTCTCTTCTCTGTCTCCCCAGTACTGGGATTACAGAACAAGTCTCTGTGCTTCTGGGAAAAGAACTCAGGTCATTGCGGTTTGTGTGGCAAATGCTTTACTGACAGAGCCAGTGTCCCAGCCCTGCAAATAGCTATTAAAAAGCAAATGTCATAAGGCTAGATTAACCAAATGATACCTATTAGCAATGTACTTAAAGTAATAGAGATGGGTTAAAATAAAAGAATAAATGTGACAAGCAAGTGAAACATAGGTTACAAATATCAATACTGGAAAAAATTTCAAGGCAAGGAATACAAAATGGAGCAGAATGATGTAGATTAGGATGAGGTTTCCAAACTTTTTGGACTAAATACTTTAGGACTTAAGTCCTCTATCTTTAATTGATCAACTGTACAAAAGGATAAGAATATAAATAGGCTAGTTTTGGAAGATTAACAAAAATATATCATCTGTTTTAAGGACAAAGAAGAAGCTTCAGTAAGATTCATTTAAAAACTGAAAGCGCAGGGACCCTGGATCTTACTTGAATTTGATTAGAAATGAACACGGTGTACGTGTGCACACGAAGCACACGTAAGACACGCTCTCTTAAACACACCTGAGTTAAAAGGCAAAAGCCAAACTTGACTCACAAATTGGAAGACAGACTTTTAGTTCAAAGCTCGGAAAGCCAACCTGTGATTTTTGCTGCCTTTTCCTCTTGGTTCACTCGGTTCTCATCGTCATCCTCATTGTCTTCTTCAAAATCATCTAAGTTGCCAATGTCAGCCTGCTTCATACTCATCAGACTAGCCAAGCTCTGCATGTCTTCATCCCTATACAAAATCAGTCAAAATAGAGTAACATGCAACTTCTTAAGTGACATTACTTGAACAAAGTTAGAAAATAAATGTTTCACATGCGTAACCTGAAAATCTTAAATCCTAACACTCCAAAATCTAAAGGTCCCTGAAACCCCAAGCTTTCTGTACTGTCAAAAACCTCATACTTGACATGTGACAGGTTGCAGTCACAGCTCAGGTGCACTGAAAACACGTTGGAAAAGTACATTAGGCCACACATATAAGGTAAGCATGACACTTAAATGCCACTGTGCTTAGACTTGGGTCCCCTCCCTAAGATATGCTTATGTGTATGCAAACACCCCAAAATCTGGGGAAAAACTGAGATCTGAAAACTTCCAGAAGCAAGCATTTTGGATAATGGAAATACAATACATATTATTAAAATACCTCTTCTTTCTGTAAAATATGAGTGTGTCTTTCATGTTGTGTAAGAATATTTTTAAGACTCAGAATTTTAAACATTTCATGAATGTCTAAATGGTGTGTTTAATGCGGCAAAGCAAACAAGACTAAACTCTAACTGGTTAAGATTTTGGCAATGCTTGTCCTGCAGATGACAAACGGCGTCTGTGGAGAATTCAAGTGCAGTTTCTTTAGCATTAAGCCTAGAAACAAAACCTTGTTTCATGAAACAGCAGGACACCCCACAAATTAGATAAATCTCTTTAGTCATAAAATAAAACTTGGGGCTGGAGGGATGGCTCAGAGGTTAAAAGCAGTGGCTGTTCTTCCAGACAACCTAGGTCCAATTCCCAGCACCCACATGGCAGCTCACAACTGTCTGTAACTCCAGTTCCAAAGGATCCCATGACCTTTTCTGACCTCTGCAGGTATCAGGTATGCCCATGGTGCAGAAATATATGCAGGCAAACACACACATTAAATAATTAAATGTTTTAGAAACTAAAATTAAACACTTGGGCTTACAAAAGGAATTAGGAGAGGAATTCCTAATGAAAACCACGAACCATTTTGGATCTGTGGGCTGGTGGAAATCAAATGGCAAACCCTGCAAACCATATTTACTGCCATGTGCAAGTTTTCCATGAAGCCACAGGACCTAACAGCAACTACTGCCACTAAAACAGACCATCTAAAGCAGAGTCTAGTCTTTTGAAGAAACACAGATGAAATCCTCAGCTAATTATAAATTAAATACTATATATTGATAAAATATGAATTTTTATTTTAAAATATTTAAAATATAAATTTGTGGCATTTATATTAAATATATTGAGACAAGTCATTTAAGTTTTCTTGATCTGTTATTTTTACCTTAAATCTCACTGAACAAATTATTTTAATATGTTCTAAAAAAATTTCAGTTTTGTATACTTCTAAGTTCAGACAGAAAACTTAAAATACTATTCTTTTATAATCTTTATTAATATTTTCTTCTATATATGGTATAACTTTGCAAACTAAGCTAATTATAGAAATTCTTCAGATTTTATTTAATGTAGGCTGAGTTAACAAAATTATTTCCCTCTTTTTAAACAAATTTCATGACCATCTACATGAACAAGAAAAGTTCTATTACTTCATATGAGTCCCTTCCAAATTCTCCGTTCTCGGTAATAAATAATAAGGCCAGCCATGGAACAACAGCTGTGGTCCTAACACCCGGGAGGCAGCAGCAAGGGAGATCATGTATTAGCTCAAAAACAGGCCTGGTCCACAGAGCAAGTTCCAGCCCAGCCAGAGCCAAACAACCAGACCCTATCCTCCAAAACAGATAAATAAATGAAGAAATAAATGAATGAATAAATATCAACAGTAACGATGGTGATAGTAATAACAATATAGGCAAAAGTTTAAAGTAATCACTCTTCAAATGTAGCCTGTCCAATTTTGCCACTTAAGATCTCCTCCCATTTTTTTTAAACTTGCAATGCTCGTCTTTATTTTGTTTCTTATATCTTGAAAGTGAAAAGAAATAGTATGGAGTCAATTTTTTTTTAAATATTTGTTCTATGTATTTACAAGCCTTAAAATTGCTCTAACGATTTCAACGGTATTAAGGGTATTTTCAAGGGTAGCACTTTTTTTGAACAATTCTTGGATTTTTCTGGTCCACAGTACTTCCTTCTGTTCCAAGGTTATGTATGTTTTGATTACTAGTGTGATTTTTAGATTTTCTGAAGCAAGCTGAGAGGCGAATCTCCTCCCATTTTAAAGCTCAACATGTTCCAGGGGGATAGTAAGGGGAGGAGATAAAAGGGAGTTAGTTCTCAAAGAATTGCTCTTCATATTGAATTGAAACTCTTGGTTTAATGAACTTTTTCTTACCCACACACTACGAATGGTGCCAGCGCATTGGCTGCTTCTGTCAGTAGAAGGAATGCTCCCCTCAAATGCTTTGCTCTCTTCTTCCCGTTTCCTTTCCTTCCATCAGGCTCACCCTCAGGGTGAGGTGTGTATCACCCGCCCTCCCCGTGAGTGTTCACAGCTGAGAAGGAAGCCTACGGTGCTTCTGTCCTCAGCCACACTCACTCGGACACAGCTTCCCTCAGCGTCCTGTTGCCATCTACCTTGTCACTTGTCGCCTTAGAAACAAGTGCCAAACATGTCACTTGGAGTGACGCACAGAAACCAGCCCCGTCAGTCAAGTGGACATGACCATTTACGGCAACCACACTCTACTGGGCTAACTATGTGCAGACCTGTGCTTCAGACTGGACCGTCCTTCCCCCTCATCTCCAACAGGAAGTTCTCAGCGCAGCATTTCCACTCGTTGTCCCTTCACCCTCTACTCCAAGTTCAGACTCTTGCACTGTACACATCATGTGTACTTATTCCTGACTGCATTATCTGCAATAAAAGCTAACTCAGCACTTAAGAAGTGATGTTTTCGGTTTTGTTTTGTGTTTTGAAAAAAGGTGTTGTGCTGGTCTTGTCAGCTCAACACAAACCCGAGTCACTTGGGAAGAGAGAACCTCAGTTGAGGAGCTGTCTCCATCAGAGTGGCCATGCCTCTGGGGCATTCTCTCGATTAAATTGATGTGGAAGGGCCCAGATACTGTGGGTGGTACCACTTCGAGCAAGTGGGCTTAGGTTGTGTAAGAAAGTAGGCTGAGAAAGCCAAGGAGAGCAGGCCAGGAGCTCTCCCTCCATGGCTCCTCCTTAAACTCCCGCCTTGAGTTTGTGCCTCGGCTGCACCTGAATGATGGACTGAGGGACAAATCAACCCTTTCCTCCCAAAGCTGCTCTGGGCCAGTGTTGTACCACAGCAACAGAGACACAAATGACAGCAGGTGTGGTGCTCAGATTGCTCTGCACATAGCTCGGTCTAACTCAAACTGATTTTGAAAAGATAACAGTTACGTCAATTGTTTCTCTAGCTGTCCATCCTGAGTAGTTTTTGAAGGATGGGCTAAGAAATAGGAACTGTCAAAATTCCCCTAAGTTCTTTCAACCTCAGTATCCTACAAACTTTTCCTTTTGTATTTCTGTCACATCTCGGCTGCTCTAAAAATTGAACTGTCTTCACTTTAGAGAACAGTTTGCTATCATGAAGACAATAGAACCTATAAAACAAAAACAATGCCCTATAATATCTAATTCAAAACTGAAACTAGCTGCGATCACTTTTATGTTATTGTCATTCTAGGAAATCAAGACAGCATTTTAAAATAAGAAGTCCATTTAACTCAGCCTCGGAAACAAAACAAACTAACAAAAATAACAAGAATGATTAGCATACTACAGGTTGTCCACCTTATTGACAGTCTACTAAGACAAAAGCTGCGGTGTTTTGAAACACAATATGAATGAAGTCACTTCTTTGACAGAAACTTACGTTGCTTTTCCTTCCCGAAGGAAAATACATGACAGTGAGAACTGGAGAGTGGCAGACACAACCTTTTTAGATAACGGCTTGAATTTTAACTTGACATCAGTTTGGGTTGGCATAGGGCTTGCGTACTGTTTCATGTTAATGTTGCTAGTAGCAAGAGCTTTCCTCCGACCAGAAGGGGATTCCTGGAAGATAAAAAAAATAATTATGTAGTTTGGAATTCTTTTATAGGCAATAAAAAAAAAATTAAGAACTTCCTTCACTGAAGAATTCTTGTAATATAATAATAAATTGTGGTGAGCTTTTATTACAGCTTTTATATCTAAGTAAAACAGATAAGAAATAAATAAAACAGAGAGAGATGGCCCAGGCAAAAATACTCAGACGAGAGGAAAACACGGGATAAAAACTAGTAAAGACCACACACAGGGGCTCATACCTGGAATCCCAGCACTAGAGAGGGTAGAGGCAAAAGGATCCAGAGTTCACAGTTAGCCTCAACTACACTGAGACCCTGCCTCAGGAAAACCAGGAAAGGCTCCAGGATTAGTGTGAGAAAGGGATCTATTGCAGGCAGGGCACAGTAACTAGTCACTAAAAGCTTCTTTTTTCTCTGTGGTTAAATTAATGTAGTCGAATGGCATTTTTCTGTTAAACTTACAATTTTTAGGACCTTTCCTGCTCATTCTAGTCCATGATTCTCCCTCCTTTCCTTAAGATCACATATATCAATGAAGAAACTGTTTCTTAGATCAACACTGCTAATTGATCCCAGCATATCTAGAGTTCTCTAAGACAGCTGGTGCCCACTCATCAGAACTATACAAAAGGAAGCTTGTTTACAATCAAGTGTTTACAATCCTATTAACAATTCATTGTGTTTCACAACTGCTTTTTATACAAGGGCTTAGGGGATTGATGAGAACAAGGCAGTAAATAACTGGCATTAATTACATGTAGGACATCATGTATATTCTGCAGACATACGACAACACAAAAGATAATATTTCACTGTGTTCTGCTGGCAAGAGGAAATCCAGATGCAAGATAATTTGTGATAATGTAAATCACATGTCATATACTATCCATTATTTTTTAAGGTTAACTGATCTTGGAGCTGAAAGCAAAGTTAAGGCTTAACGCCCAAGCTATGTGATCTTGAGCAAGTCATGAAACCTCAGCCATGGTAATGTTCCTTATGAAACAAAAAGTTATTAAGCAAGGCCATTCAAGTTTTGTAATTATTTCCTACAAAATTACCCAACTCTCAAACCAAGGTAAGAAATTTCACTAATACCTTTGTATTTCTGTTCAATAAATCTCAACCCGTCCAAAGAGATAAATTTGCCTAAAGTAAGGCTATTATACTTGAACCAAAGCATTACAAGACTTTTTCAAAAGCCTAACATTTCTGCCTAATAAATAAGTAAAATACAATGTCACCTCCCTAAAGAATACCTATTTTAAAATGTGGTCTTATCTCTCAGATTATGCACAGCAATATTATACAGAACTATTAGTGCATGCAGATACCTTATGAATGAATTTCAAAAATGCATCAAGCACTTGAGAAGTTAAGCCCTCTCAGAAGAAATACTTAAGAATATGCAAATATCCTCTACTGAATCAAGTTGAACAGATGTGACTATCCCTAACAATACAAGTGTTCTTTCCCTGGTTGCTACTGTCAATCAAAGGATAAGATTAAGGTCCAACATTCTGACAACGTGCAAAACGAAAAAGTACAGTCAGGGAATATCAATTTCTTACACTGATATGAACAATAATCTTGTATTATACCTTTAGAATAGCTAACAACGTCTACATATAATACAGAATATAAAGCCCTGGGTTGAAAGGCATGACATACAAACTGTCGTCACTTTATTACTTTCAGTGCTTGTCCTGTTTCACAACAGCATGACATTTATCCTTAATATAACAAGTTAATTCCATAATAGAATAAACTAGGAAATTAACATAACTTAGAAATTCCGTAATTTTGAAATCTGTGTTTGAAGATACTTCTTTTATGCTACAGATAGTTTTTAATGATCAATATTCTGTCAATTTCATTATTTTATTTTTAAAGCAAAAGTTATATACTAAAGCCTTTCTGCTTAAATATTTAGTAAGGAGTACCTGTGAAGCAGTAGGTACTACAATACACTAAGTTCTAAACACATTTGTCATACCACTTAAGCAAGAGTTCTTGAATAGTGTTCATTAAAAACAAAATAAACAAAAGAGAGCTTATACAAATTAAATGCACAGAGACCTGGATCCCATTTCCTTACATCCTAAACTAGTTAGACCTACAACTAGGTCCAAGAATCAGTAGATTTTCAGCAAGTTACACACCACACCACTCTCTTCTCTCTTCACCTCTTTATTCCTTTCCTCTTCCTGGCTGTGACTCCCATCCTCTGGTTAAGTGAGCATTATCCAGTCTACCTAAAATCATATTTTCAGATCCCCTAATGAAGTTAGCATAAAATTGTCATTAAATTCTCATCCTCATCTTCATAACTTTTCTCATGGTTATAGAAGGCTGATATATTTCCATTTCTAATAAATGCAACTTATTTTTTTATCTCTGGGTTTGATAAAGATTTTTTTAAATTTTTTTAATAATTTATTTTTTATTTCTTCAAGTTACATCTCAATCACAATCCCCTCCTTACTCCCCCCTCCAGTCCCACCCTTCCACCCTCCTCCCCCTCAACCACCCATCCTCTTCCCTTCTTCTTTTTTTTTTTTTTTTTTAGTTTAAGGTATTTCTTTTTTTCCCCCCAACAGCTCTCCCTTTCAGTCCAAAAAAATGGTTCTTTTTCTTATAACTATAAATACAATACAAAACAACAGAAATAAATAGGCCACAATTATAAGAGTTATATGGCTTAGCATACATTCCCAATGTCCAGTCCATATGTATTTGGCACCTGACTTAACATTCTACTATCTAACCATCTCCATGAGTTTAAAGTTCTATATCTAACTCAGCATTCATACTAACTTGTCTCATAATTTTAAAAATATCTTCTTAGATCCAGAACACCTTCTTGATTCCTAAACAACTCAAAATTTAACTATGAGACTCTAGCTATCTATTCTTCAACCACCTCAGAGACCTGAGAGGGATAAATATATCTGATTATATAGGAAGTGCAGGGCCCGCAGCTTCCAAAACTAAGAAATGACATACCCGTGGCTGCCTCGACAGTTCCCATTTTCTCTCCATACATTCCAGCATCAATCTTCAGCCATTTGGCCCCGTTTCTCTGACAGACATTGATTGTAGAGCAGGAATTATGAAGGACTTACCTACCCTGTCTTGGCAGAGCTAGGCTGTCGACTTATCTGCTTCCAAGTTTTGTCCTTTTTGGACAGAAGTCTGTCTACAGTTGAAGCAAGTGGTTCTTGCCAAGAGAACGGCTTACCACCAATTCAATCATTTTCCACTGGAGATTCTTCGATGCTCATCTTCTACTTGGAGTAGAATAGGGGGTGCTGTCAGGAGCTGACATGTCTCGATATCAAAAAATCTTAAGTTAAGAAAACATCTTTGAATGCCATATTCTGCAGATCTCTTGAGGTTTTTGAAGATGCCCTATCTATCTCTTATATTTAGATAAGCAAATATTGCTTGTCTCTTAGCAACTTGATTTCTGAGTAGCTTAGAAAATAACTGTGATAGACTGTCATAGTAACTAACAAAATGACAAGTTTTCATGACTATTAGTTTCCGTTTCTTAATTATCCTAAACAGTTTATGTCGGTTGGTAGCGAGAGGTCAAAACTTGACATTTCATTTTTAAGTATTACTACGAACAATACCTTTAAGAAGCGTTACCCTTAATTTTGTATCAATATACAAAGATCAATACCAATGTGGCCAAATATAATCTTAATTTTGTATCAATATACAAAGATCAATACCGATGTAGCACAATACAATCTTAATTTTACATTTATATACAAGGGTCAATACCACTGTGGCCAAATATAATCTTAATTTTGTATCAATATACAAAGATCAATACCAATGTAGCCCTATACAATCTTAATTTTGCATTAATATACAATGATCAATACCAATTTAGCCAAATATAATATTAATTTTGTATCAGTATACAAAGGTATAAGGCTATATTCAATAATCTGTCCTTTTTTCTTGATCTTTCCTATACTATGTCTATGTCCCATTTTTCTCAAGTCTGTTCACTCCTATATAGGAGAGAAAGGAGGATACAGAAAAGCAAAAGAGAGAAGTCCCTGGGTCTAACCTCCCAAACCCATTTAACAAGACCATTTAACAGCTTGTAGTCTTTTCCCCTAAATAACAAAATTTTCTATTATCTATCAAATAACCAAAGTGGGGGGAACACCCTCCCCACCTTCTGGGGATGGGATGTTGTTCTCTTAAAATGACTTCCTGCTGATTTGGGACGTAGTAAACCTGTTTGGGGCCCAAATAAGAATGGAAAAATGGTTAAAAATGTTAATAGAATCATTTGATGTTCAGTCCTTTTGTGCTCAGCTATTTAGATGTCCTAAGAAGTTCATAGACAGAAGCTGATCTTCAGAGCTTTACTGAAGATCTGGCTGGAGTAGTCGGTGGAGCTGAACGATCTTAGCGATTTTGAGTTGTTGTGGTTGTAGACTTTTGAGGAAACTGCTATTGAAGAAGTCTGCAAGGCTGGATCATCTGGGCCAATTGTCTTCTTTGGTGTCTGATCTGTTTTCTGCTGAGGTTTCCGTTGTCCAGTTGTCCCTGGATCCCTTGAATGGATGCTTTAAATCTCCATGTTTATCTTTCTGGGACTGCATCAGCTCACTTAGGATGAGCTTTTCTAGTTCCATCCATTTGGCTTCAAATTGCATGATTTCCTCATTTCTGATAGCTGTGTAGTATTTCATTGTGTAAATGTACCACAGTTTTTTTATCCATTCTTCAGTTGATGGACATCTGGGTTGTTTCCAGTTTCTATTACAAATAAAGCTGCTATGAACATTGTTGAGCCAATGTCCTTGTGGTTTCGTTTCAAATCTTTTGGATATATGCCCAAGAGGGGTATGGCTGGGTCTTGAGGTAGATTTATTCCCAATTTTCTAAGATATCTCCAGATTGATTTCCAAAGTGGTTGCACAAGTTTGCAGTGCCACCAGCAATGGGGGAGTGTTCCCCTTTCTCCACATCCTCGCCAGCATGTGCTATCATTTGAGTTTTTGATCTTAGCCATTCTGACAGATGTGAGATGGAATCTCAGAGTTGTTTTAAGTTGCATTTCCCTGATAACCAAAGATGTTGAACATTTCCTCAAATGCCTCTCAGCCTTTAGAGAGTCTTCTTCTGTGAATTCACGGTTTAGCTCTGTACCCCATTTATTGATGAGGTTATTTGATTTTTTGGTGTTTAATTTCTTCAGTTTTTTATATATTTTGGATATTAGCCCTCTGTCAGATGTTGGGTTGGTGAAGATCCTTTCCCACTCTGTAGGCTGCCGTTGTGTTCTAAGGACAGTGTTCTTTGCCTTACAGAAGCTATTCAATTTTATAAGGTCCCATTTATTGATTGTTTGTTTTAGTGCCTGAGCTATTGGTGTTCTATTCAGGAAGTTGCTACCAGTGCCAATGATTTCAAGACTTTCCCCCACTTTCTCTTCTATTAATGTTAGTGTGTCTGGATTTATGTTGAGGTCCTTGATCCACTTAGACTTAAGTTTTGTACAGGGTGATAAGTATGGATCTATTTGCATTCTTCTACATGTTGACATCCAGTTAGACCATCACCATTTATTGAAGATGCTTTCCTTTTTCCATTGTATGTTTTTGGCTTCTTTATCAAAAATTAAGTGACCATAGGTGTGTGGGTTTATTTCTGGGTCTTCAATTCGATTCCAGTGGTCAACTGGTCTGTTTCTATACCAGAACCATGCTGTTTTTATTACTATTGCCCTGTAGTACAGCTTGAAATCCGGGATGATGATACCTCCAGATGTTCTGTTATTGTACATGATTGATTTAGCTATTCTGGGTCTTTTGTTATTCCATATGAAGTTGAGAATTGTTTTTTCCAGATCTGTGAAAAATTGAGTTGGTATTTGGATAGGAACAGCGTTGAATCTGTATATTGCTTTTGGTAAGATTGCCATTTTTATTATGTTGATCCTACCTATCCATGAACAAGGGAGATCTTTCCATCTCCTGATATCTTCTTCAATTTCTTTCTTCAGGGACTTGAAGTTCTTATCATACAGGTCTTTTACTTGCTTGGTTAGAGTTACCCCCAGGTATTTTATATTATTTGTGGCTATTGTGAAGGTTGTTGATTCCCTTATTTCTTTCTCAGCCCATTTATCTTTTGTGTAAAGAAGGGCTACTGATTTTTTTTAATTGATTTTGAATTCAGCCACCTTGCTGAAGGAGTTTATCAGCTGTAGAAGTTCTCTGGTGGAATTTTTGGGGTCACTTATGTATACTATCATATCATCTGCAAATAGGGATACTTTGACTTCTTCCTTTCCAATTTGTATCCCCTTGATCTCTTTTAGTTGTCTTATTCCTCTAGCTAAAACTTCAAGTACTATGTTGAAGAGATATGGAGAGAGTGGGCAGCCTTGCCTTGTCCCTGATTTTAGAGGAAATGCTTTAAGTTTCTCTCCATTTAGTTTGATGTTGGCTATTGGCTTGCTGTAAATTGCTTTTATTATGTTTAAGTATGGTCCTTGTATGCCTGATCTCTCTAAGACTTTTATCATGAAAGGGTGCTGTATTTTGTCAAAAGCTTTTTCAGCATCCAATGAGATGATCATGTGGTTCTTTTCTTTCAGCTTGTTTATGTGGTGGATTACATTGATGGATTTTCTAATGCTGAACCACCCCTGCATCCCTGGGATGAAGCCTACTTGATCATGGTGTATGATACTTTTGATGTGATCTTGGATCCGGTTTGCAAGTATTTTATTAAGTATCTTTGCATCCATGTTCATAAGGGAAATTGGTCTGAAATTTTCTTTCTCCGTTGGGTCTTTGTGAGGTTTAGGTATCAGGGTGACTGTGGCCTCATAGAATGTGTTTGGCAGTATTGCTTCTGTTTCTATGTTGTGGAAGAGTTTGAAGAATATTGGTGTTAGCTCTTCTTTGAATGTCTGGTAGAATTCTGTGCTGAAACCATCTGGGCCTGGGCTTTTTTTGGTTGGAAGACTTCTAATGACTTCTTCTATTTCCTTAAGGGTTATAGGACTGTTTAATTTGTTTACCTGTTCTTGATTTAACCTTGGTAGGTGAAATCTATCAAGAAAATTGTCCATTTCATTTAGATTTTCCAATTTTGTGGAGTACAAGTTTTTGAAGTAGGACCTAACGATTCTTTGGATTTCCTCAATGTCTGTTGTTATTTCCCCCTCTTCATTTCTGATTTTGTTGATTTGGGTATTTTCCCTCTGCCTTTTAGTTAGTTTAGCTAAGGGCTTGTCTATTTTGTTGATTTTTCTCAAAGAACCAGCTCTTGGTTTTGTCGATTCTTTGTATTGTTCTTTTTGTTTCTAAGTTGTTGATTTCTGCCCTGAGTTTGATAATTTCCTCTCATCTGCTCCTCTTGGAAGTGTTTGCTTCTTTTTGTTCTAGCTCTTTCAGGTGTTCTTTTAGGTGGCTAGTATAGGAATTCTCCAGTTTCTTTTTGAAGGCACTTAGAGCTATAAACATTCCTCTTAGCACTGCTTTCAATGTGTCCCATAAGTTTGGGTATGTTGTGCCTTCATTTTCATTGAGTTCTAAGAAGACTTTAATTTCTTTTTTTATTTCTTCCCTGACCCAGAGGTCATTGAGGAGAGTTGTTCAGTTTCCATGTTTTTGCAAGCACTCTGTTGTTTTGGTTATTGTTGAAGCCTAGCTTTCAAGGAGTGATTTCAATTTTCCTGTATCTGTTGAGGCTTGCTTTGTG